>CM010613.1:5491935-6091935 GCA_003430845.1 Xanthoceras sorbifolium
ACATGTTTATTTACCTCTATAATGGAAGATTTAAATCTCACCATAAATATATTTACCGACATAAAAAATTTACGACTTATAAAAATTATTAGTTTAATCTTAGAAAAGATGTGTGAAATTTACCATTAGTTCTTTTAACTTATGGATTAACTAAAAGTTTCTGATGGAGTTGATGAGTTGAGATTCCAAACAATCACGTTGAGAATACAAATATGGACAGATTATACTTGTAAAAGCCAAACCCCATGTCAGTCATGTGATTGGGATTCGTATCCTTTTTAAACTTCACACCAACCTTGCAAGTCGTCATCTTTTTACGCTACAATACAAAATTCGGATTCATTTTCACAAGATATACATATAGTTGGTAAAATTGTAACTATTTACTATTTATAGTTAGTTAGAGATATTCCATACTCGAACTATTCACAAGATATACATACAAAATATTCATACTCGAACTTTATATTCCATGGGTGGGACGATCCTGCAAAATCAACATCTGGGCCCAATTCTCAAACTACCATTCCATCTCTCAATAGCTTTTGAAAATGAATTTTGAACTTTCCCAATTTCCTATAATAAACATCTTTTTTTAGATTTTTGAAACAGAAAACTGGGAATTTGGAGTTAACATCAACTGCCCCCAATAAACTTGCAAATTGCAAAACATATATATATATATATAATATAATATAAAAAAAAATTAACAAGATAATTTTACAAGCTGAATTTGCTGAGCACACAATGCCTTGCTAGGACAAATTTCACAGTATCTAATGGGATTTTCCATAAGATTTTATGCTTTGATATTTTGACTGATGCTAGACCTTCTAATACTGTTTTACAAACAAATAAAATGAGATTGATTGAGTAGAATAAATACCTGTTACACCAACATCAATGAGATTGTAGATTCTGAAGTCATATTGCTCTCCTCAAAACCCCCAAAAGAATATTTTACAAACCATATTAGTTCTTATTTATAAATTTATAATCTATTGAGAAGGAAAAATACGGTATCCGTATGTTTATCTACAGCAAAATGCAATTTAATCACGCTTTAACTTAAGTCCATTGGTCTTGCAGCAAAGACCTTGAAAACTTATACTAAAACCATTATGATTTTCATTTTTGCTTTTTGCCTAGGAAACTTTATTGCTTTGCTGGTCTAATTATATCATTTAGAAAAATAATTAGTCTAAATGCAATGCAGTTTTTATGTTCAGCAGGAACATAAATTTGTATCAGCAATCACACATACAGTGTTATGAAGGAACATAAAAATCATTCAATTTTCCATATATATATATATATATATATATATATATATGTGGATTGACACCAATTGAGTTAGGGATCTGTCAGGACCTAATGAGATATTAACTTTGTAATTCAGTCCCAAAAATAACTCCTATAGAAAAGAGGTCTTCCCACATATTGTTTTATTTTATTGATAATAATATGATTTGAATCTCTACCACATAGGTGAAGGAAAGTGCAATATCCACTTTTTCTGAATAATTAGAAGCCCAACAAATTGGAAGTTTTTGGCTCATAAAATAATGAAGGCTAAAAGACGGACACCTCCCCACAATTAAGCAACCTTATACCTACTCATATATTGTAATCATCTCAGTTATCTCAGTTATAAAATTTGTAGTGGTTAATTTCGCTAAATCGATAAGATGAGATTTGTTCAATAGTATGCTCTTCACATTTATACTTTGAGATTGTAAATTTAAGTCGTATCTCTCTTCCCTAAATTCTGAATTAATTATAATAGCTCAAAAAAAATCTCGCTAGGTTTTAGCAGCCCCTAACCCAATTAGTGTCAGTCGCAGAAAAAAAAAAAGAAAAAATAAATAATAAAATGAAAAGAATTTCATAAGATGAATTTCTTCGACTCGAGGCCTTTAACTCAACTATGGGCTGATCTTGGGCTGCCATTTCTGTTATTTTTCAATTAAAAACTTGGAAAATTTATTTGGGCTTCCAGCAATTGGTATGGATAAACCATTTCATTTATTATTTAATGGATCTCAATTAGGGGGTGTCAATTTGGGTTGACGGATTAGGTTAGGATTAACTAGAATGCAATACAATTATTAAACAGGTCAAACCTCTAAACTCAAATGCGATTAAATATGGATAAATATGAACACAATATATCTAACCTGTTTATTATGTGGGTTGAGTGGGTGGTGTCAAATAACCCGTTTAAACGACCGGTAATCATAATGAGACTTTTTGTGAGATTTTATTTGTTTTAATAAGTGAAAAAAATTATTGAAAATTGTGTTAAAAGTTAAAGCCACTTAAAAGAAAAAGCAAAAAAGTAAACTAATTCAAAAGTCAAAATTTGGGGGGTAGAGCTCAGTTATGATTATGAAAAATATCAAAATTCCTACTTTCATAGCTCCATGAATAATTTGGGTCCCTTTTTTTTTCTCTCTCTCTCTCTTGGTGTTTTCATATAAAAAATAATACTAAATCCACTCCGCTTACTTATTCCTAAATAATTAAGGTTTCATGTCAAATTAATATCATTTTTTTTTCAAAAATGATGTATAAAACGTCTCTTCCTATTAATTTACTGATTTTCTTGTCAATTTACTTTAAGAAAAACAAAAAGCAAGCAAAATAAAAAAAAATATATCTATTACACAATACTGACCATAAAATGATCTAGAAAAATAATAAATAAATAACCTAACCTGATAATATTAGTGGTGTCAAATGGATCGGACCGTACAAGCTTAACTTACCCACAATCTTAATGTTGTAGAATAAATAACTTTATAACTTAATTATGCTAACATTAGATATAGAACAAGTCAAGGAAATTATGAGGTTTTGAATAAATGTGAAAGGGCAAAATAGAAACCTGAAAGAGGATCATGTGCATGCATTAAATGGGTGCATCATTCAACACATGCCCACCCTTTATTTATGCCAAACACTATTTGCTTCTTTCATGGCTTTTGTCACCACTCAGCATATGCCTCAACATTTAAAAACTTTACAATTGTATGATTATTGTTAATTAATTCAACTAGTTTATTTATATTTCATCTCCAATTTGATGTGTTAGTGTGTGTGGTCCTCTCTTTAATGTGTAACAGCAAAATGACAAAACAAAAACCCAACGAAGAAAAAAGGAAAAAAAGAAAGAGAAAAGAATGAAGGAGCCAAGAGCCAAGAGTGATAATTGAAATATACATATTATTATATAGTGTATTTGGAGGTGATTATAATACTGTTAAAAAGATTTTATGATTTTTTTAAAAAAATTTATTTTACAGTAATTGGTTAAAATGAATAAAAGGGTTTTTCTTTCCAAAACTTAAAAACTATTTGGGATACTTTCTAATTACTACATGATAAATACCTTATAATGAAAATTTTCGAAATGTAATTTTTTTGAAAAAAAAATTGAATAAATGATATCTATATCTACTCCCACGATGAAGGATAAAAATAATTTACATATACTAATAAATGCATATAATGGAACTTGAACCCTCGTCACTAAGATAAAATGGAGCTACACTATCCATTTAAACTATAATTTGATATATATATAAATTAACCGTTTTGAATATTTTTATTATGTATCATAATTTTTGTGTAAGAATATTTTCTATAACGGTTCACTAATTATATAACAATCATGTAATTATAATAGATATTAGAACAGTTGGATTGCATTTTTTCTTTGTACCAATGAAAATCAATAGCTATCTAAAGTACTATTACGATAACATTATCTTTTGTTAAACATCATTAGAAAGGAAAACAAAAACACATCCATAATCTCATATTGAGTGTTTGAAGATTTCCAGGTACCTCTTTTTCACCACCTTTTTTGTTTTCAAAATTGAATAAAAAAAGTTGTATGGAGATTAGTGTTCACTATTCAAAGCTAATTATCTTTTTTTTTTTTTTTTTAAGTCTGGATTTCATTATTGTTGCCTCATAAAGTCTTAAATCCACAAACTTTATAAAGGGAGGGTGTTTCTAGAGTACTTCCTATATGTAACCTATATCTTACAATTAAATTAATTTAATTAACCGTCTTTAATTCTTAAGTTTTAAAATAAATTGTTCAGATTACGAAATCAGTTATCTAAATCGTAAAATCGAACAACAAATTACATACAAATTGTTTACAATTAATATCCCGTAAACATTCAGGTCATGGTTACCTTGACATTGCCATTAAAAACTATGGTACTATTATATATTTATACGTTTTTTTCTTACTTGATCGTAAGCTCATATTGTAACCTTTTGTTTTGTAAAACATAGCAAGTCTGTACTCTTTAGACAATAATACTACATTAAAAAAAACACACGCACACACATTCTCTACTGTGATTTCACTTACCCTTTTCTATGCTTAAATTCTTTATTACATTTATGTTTACTTGAAGTAGTTTTTATAACATTAAAAATGGTCCATGCATATTGTCTTATAAATATATAAGTTAAGAGGTCATTTATTTTTTTATTTGAAAACTGAACAGTTCTGAATTTTACTGAAGATTAAATGGTAACTGAAATCTAAAATATGAATAACATATTTTTTTTTCCAAACCATTAAATATGGTGTCAACTTGTTTATTTTTTAAAAATAAAAATTTTCTAAAAATATATAATTTAATATTTATACCCTTATTATTATTATCAATTGTTATATATTTTTTTTTTGCTATAATACAAACAACTAAAACTAAATAATTTAATAAATCCTAAAATATTTTTTATGTATATATTAATAAAATTTTATTCGATGAAAATATAATAAATAATTATATTAAAAATTATTTTTATCTTAGGAGTCAAGATCTATATATATATATATATATATATAAAGGCTTAAATTATAGTATAATTATTTTATTCAGTCATAATTATAAACAATAATATATATGTATCTAGCTTAATACTATTGCAATACTAGAATTTATGTATACATTACAAATCGAATATATTTTTTCATTGCAAACAATAAAATTTTATAAAGCACAAGTAGTTCGATAAAAAAAATAAATAAATTAGTTTTATCAAAATTTTATTCGAAAATAATTCAATCTTTTGATTTCAATAAACTTTGATGATGAGAATTGATTACATTTTTTATTTTTTTTATAACACCTTGTGTGAAAAGAAATAGGGTAAAAGATATAAAATTGTATAATATAAAATTAAATAAAATTGAAAATATATTATATTTAGGATGATATTTTTAGAAGAAAATATTATAAATATATTTAAGTTATTTACAATTAAATAAAAAGTTATGATTTTTTAAATTTATTTTTTAGCTATTTAAGTTGTTTCACGACTTAAAAAATAAATAAAAACTACTTAATGGTCAAAAAAAAAATGTATAGTATATTATTTTCTACCAAAGCAGAGAATTTTCTTTTTTTTTAAAACAAATCACTATGTTTTTTTCCCTAAAACAACTATTTTAATCATTTTAAAAAATAATACGAAATATATTTACATTATTTATAGTTTTACAATATCACTTTTAATGAATGCAATCTAACGTGTTTATATTTTTAAAACATTAAGTTTATTTCTAATAATAGTTTTAAATATTATTTTTAAAATAATACAATTAATCATGCATAAATTTTTTTTTACAAGATGAAAAACATCTTTAAATTTTATAATTGAACCTAACTTGGCAAACATAAAATTTCAATTTTTAAGTTTTATCTCTTATATACAATATCAAATGTATTATTTTTCTATTATTTTTGTTACCATCAGGTGTTTACCACTAATATCAAAAACTTAAACTTTTAGTAAAAATAATATTTTATTTCGTTATACCCTTAATAGCGTAAAACCCTGTGTCTACACGTGCTATAGATGAGTTTAAAGGGTTTCACGGAGCCATATGCCCAACTAGTTGACGCGATTAAACACTAATATCACGTCCATTTATGATAATAGTGATCGCTTACCCCATAAGATTAACTGTTTTTGTTCTCATTTTTTTTAAAACAGAAAATAGCATTTGGAAAAAAAAAATTATAAAATTGATCTGCAAGAGGTTGGTTCTTTTGTAAAAAGTTTTTGAAGAGGAAAAAAACAGAGAGAGAAACAAAGCATCTTGAAAGAGATAGAAACTAATTAACATTTGTACTAACACAAAATGGACACTCATATGTGGTCCATTTTCCAGCTGTGGTATATTTTGAAGGTGACAGCACCTCTTTCTATTTATTTTAACGGTGGATCTTTTTTTTTTTTGTTTTTACCTTAATGATTCACGAGATCCAACGGTGAATCTGATTTCTATATTCTTGAAATTTGAGTAGAGAAATAAAAACTTTTCTAAAATTTGATTAAAATTAAAAAAAATAGTAACATGTTCTACGACGGCTTCTCTTTAATTTAATAAAATAAATTTTTATAGCATTTAAAAATATTATATAAAGAGTATAAATTTAGGTGCTGTTTATGAAAATAAAAAAAATTAAAATTATTTATTTATATATTTTTAAAAGTTATTAAAATAAAAAATAGAATTTTTAATTTATAACTAAGAAGTTAAAAATAATAATTTATTTATTTTTATTGTTTTTAAAATAGTTTTTAAAAATAAATTATAATTTTTTCTTTCAAACAATTATTATAACATATTTTTAAAAATAATTTTAAATACATTTATATCGTTTTCAGAAAATTGAAAACTATTTTTGACAAACTTTATCAAATACATTTATATCTATAAAAACATTAATATTTTTAAAAACACCATTTTAAAAACGACTTCAAATACACCCTTACTTATTGAACTCTCAACCTGACTCAAATGTCATGGGGATGTGTGTGTATATATATATATATTACGTCTAGTAATTAATTTTCCTGTGAATGTGAGAATTCAAACTTCTCATATTTATAATTTTTAATCATTTAATACTCTCTGATTTTGGTTCTCTTTATTAAGATGAGATTAACTTGTTTAAGATTAAGAAGCATTGCGTTATGGGAACATTGATTAATTAATTAATCCTTATCAAGCTCATTAACATGTTTCTCTGATTTCTTTTTTTGTTTTATTCCTTTTATTTATTCAAATTTGAAACCAAGTTTCATGTGCCCACTCTTCTAAAGAATTTATCATTATTTTATTGACTTGAATAAAAAAAGACCCCAAGTTTTAATTATAATTAACTAGTTAATGTAAATTAATTATTTAATAACATTTGATGTCAGAATTTAAACTTTAAATATTTATTATTAACTCCGACAAGGAAGCTTCAATATGGTAACATACTCTAAATTTGTTAATCAAATTAATTATCAAGGAAAATAAATCATTATATTATAGTTTATCTCTTTTTTTTTTAAGAAAAAAGTCGAAATCAAGCATATAAAGGTAATAGATCTTTTCACATATATTGATTAATACGTATAGTAATATTTGAACTAATATATAAGGAGAGATACATACGATCAGATTAAAAGTAAAATATTACTATTTACACCTTTAGACTTTTGAGATTAACATTATTTTTGCATATAGAATACCCATGTTATAAAATGTAACATGAGGCAAAATATCTAAAGAAGTTATTAGATACAAATTTTTCATTATAATTTTTATTCAGTTTTACGAAGGAAATGACTGATAATTTGATCTAGACCACACAAAAATGTAAGTGTGAAGCTCCACATTAATGACTTTACATATGATCATAAACCAACAAAAGATATAATGACGCAAAGTGTGGAAGGTCAAAATCGACTATAGGTTTATAGTTTGGGAAATAGTATGATTGTTTAACAAAATTTAGAATAAGATCATGGCAAGGTAATTAAACATGCAAAACAATTAAACAACTAGTGAGCTTTTTGAAAATTTTCAATTTTGAAAATGAGGGACAGCAGATTGATAAATGACAAGCGTCATGACTTCTAATTCTAGTGACTCTTAACATTTATGACAGCCGCTGAACATGGTTTCGTTCAAGTTTGTTGTCCTGTTCCACAACCCCAAGAGCCAAAGATTCTCATATTTCTTAAAAATTTTCATTTTTTACTTCTTTACAAATGGGCTCTTTTGGTTTTTTATTTTTTATTTTTTGGCTTTGAGTCCATATGTCTCTCTGAGTCTCTCTTGTAGCACACTCTCTCTCTCTCCCTCTCTTCTATGGACACCCATTTAGTCATTTTAGTAAAAGCTCCAAAATCTTTCATGTGATGATGGTTGGATGAACTCTCAGAATGAGCTGCTTACAACATCAAAGTACTTGCTAGTTCTCGATGCTTTCTGGGTTGTTTAAGAAAACTGTTTTTGATTTTGTTACATTCCTTAAAATTGTGTTCTATTTAGTTGTTCAACGGTGGATGGTCGTAGAGGATGGAAAGGTAGTTTCTGACAAAGAATAAGAATTTAAGAGCAAGGAAGTGTTTTTGGAGACTACATTTTCAGCAATTTTCATGGTGAAAATGAACAAAATGTCAATGGAAAGTGAAGTGTTTTTGGAAGAGTTGTGAAAGTTTTTGATATAAAAAAGAAGCAGCAAAAAATCCAGAAGAAGAAGAAAGAGAAGAAAACAAGGGAAAAACTATGCCAACAGTGTGGTTTTCTTTGAAGAGATCTCTGCATTGCAAATCAGAGCCATCAGATGTTCATGACCCAAAATCCAGGAAACATTTGAGCACAATCTTGACAAGAAAAGCAGGAAGGTCAGGTTGTTCAAGGTCAATAGCAAATCTCAAAGATGTCATTCATGGAAGCAAAAGGCATTTAGAGAAGCCACCAAGTTGTAGTCCAAGATCCATAGGAAGCAGTGAGTTTCTCAACCCAATAACTCATGAAGTCATACTCAGTAACTCAAGATGTGAGCTCAAGATTACTGGCTTTGGTGGGTTCCAAGAAGGGGTTGGAAGTGGAGGTGGCAAAGGGGGTGCTAATGGTGGAGATGGTCATGGTGGTGGTGGTGGTGGTGGGTCAACTTTTGTTGGCACTTTAAGGCCTGGGACACCAGGACCTGGAGGCCACTCTACAATGCATTATTTTAATCCTTCTTTTGTGACCTCATCAACTCCTCCTAGAAAGTCGCCTTTTCTTTTCCCAGAGAGAGAAGGCTCTGGATTTGGGGGCTCTAATATTTCTGGAGGTGGTGGTGGTGGTGGTGGAGGTGTTCATTCAAGCAATAGGGTTTCTCTTGAGACAGACTCAAATGGTTGTTCTTCAGTGACTTGCCATAAATGTGGAGAGCAATTTACCAAATGGGAAGCTGCTGAAGCACATCATCTCTCCAAGCATGCTGGTGAGAAATCTTAAATTCCTTAAATTTTCAATTTTTTTTTTCTTTTGTATTGTTTTGGTTTAATTATGTTCATGGTACTCTCTTCATCTTGGGCTAGTTCCAATGTACACATTTTTTATTTGTAGATTTGTATAAAGCATGTCTATGAGTTTGTTTTGATTCACTTTTCTCTTATCCTCGTATATTGATTCACTTCTGACCACAAAATCTAGTGAGAACTTTTAGTCAATAACAAGATTCCTCCACATACACTTTTACTTTTAGGCAAAAGATCACTGGTAACTCAAAGATTCTTGATTCTCCTGTAAATTCTTTTTAGAAATGTGAAAAGCTTTCTAATTCACTCTCTTCTTCAATATGTTCACCACTCAAACCCAAAAATATAATAAAACTTATAAAAAGAAGAAAATACCAACTTTTTACAGATTTTTACTACTAAATCTCTTGATTTGAAAATGAAGCTAAAAGGATGAATAGTATTGTTGGGTATTATATATCATTTAAGGCACAGAATCTGCATTTGCTTTAATGTTGGGGTTTCTTTTCAACCACTAAAGTATGTTTGTCCAAGTTCTTTTTAGTCAAATGCATCTCTTTATTTTCAGCAGGTAATATTACTTTTTTTTTTTTTTACAGTTACAGAACTCGTAGAAGGTGATTCATCTAGGAAAATTGTCGAAATCATATGTCGAACAAGCTGGTTGAAGTCTGAGAACCACTTTGGTAGGATTGAGAGAGTCTTGAAAGTTCATAACATGCAAAAAACTCTTGCCCGATTCGAAGAGTATAGAGAAATGGTGAAGATCAAAGCCAGTAAACTCCCCAAGAAACACCCTCGGTGCCTCGCCGATGGGAATGAGCTATTGAGGTTCTATGGCACAACCGTGGCATGCTCGCTTGGCCAAAATGGTTCCTCAAGTCTCTGTGTATCAGAAAAATGTTGTGTTTGTCGAATTATTAAAAACGGGTTCTCTGCGAAGAAGGAGCTCAAAGGCGGAATAGGCGTGTTTACGACATCTACAAGCGGAAGAGCTTTCGAATCTATAGAAATTGTTGAAGATGATCCATCTACAAGGAAAGCTTTGATGGTATGCAGAGTAATTGCTGGGAGAGTACATAGGCCTTTGGAGAATATACAAGAAATGGCTGGCCAAACTGGGTTTGATTCATTGGCTGGAAAAGTTGGTCTCTATTCAAATATTGAGGAGCTTTATCTGCTCAATGCTAGAGCTCTCCTGCCTTGTTTTGTGGTAATCTGCAAACCCTGAAAATTGGAAAAAAAAAAGAAAAGAAAAGAAAAAGAATTAGCTACTTACATTACATGTGAAGTAATGTGAATGCTTTTTTACTATTTTCCCTTTCTTTGGTAGAGGTTTTCTTCTCCTTTATTTTTGGAAGAATTTTTGGTTCTTCTTTCAGTGAATCTCATTCTCAGTTTTCACAATAACTGCCTATTCTTACATTTAGCATCAACAAATCTACTTGTATTTGTTCCTCTGCATTTAAAGGCTTGTCTTATTGATGCAAACATTTATACAGTATATTCACATATTGACAAACTTCGGATTTGATAACAGATTTATCATACGTAAAATTGGTACACTGTTTAGAGTTTGACATGATATGTTGGGGCACTACTTGGTATCGGAATCAATTTTACTAGGAGAACCATTGTTCGAGTCCCCCATGTGATTTTATGTGTACTTGTTATCTGTGTTTATTCATGTGACAGATCTTATTAAGCTATACAATTGAAAAGGTACTAAATTTCAAAAGAGAAGACATGTAAACTATTAAAATTGGAAGGAAATGTTTCTCATTTGAGAACAAAACCAGTTGATAGATGTTTTTCTGTTAAGTACTACAGAAACTATAATTAGGAAGAGAATAATTGAATTACTTAATCAAGTCATGATTCATGCAGAGATTACAAAGTTAAGACTCTTCTGATCATGTATGTGCCTTGTAGTGTTTGCATATACTTACAAAATTTATGTCCTCTAGCAATATTCAGATAGAAAAAAGTCATGTGACAAGGCATGTGGTCCTTGCTGGAGGATGCTACTGCTTCAAAACAGAAGTTAGTCCAAACCAGTATAAGACAAAAAAAAAAAAGGGATTGAAATAGGGATATCTTCAATATCTTAAGAGTTTCAAACTTGTAACTTTTATTGGTCACTTTAGAAGAGTCTTGACATCATCTAACTGGGTCTGGGTTTATCATTTCAAATTTTTTGTTTTATTTTTTATTATTCTATCACTGCAACATCTGTACAGCTCTTAATGCTACCCTGCCACATGTGTCTCATAAATGTGTACTGACCCCTTGTGGATTCAAAAAATTGAATGGAGAAATTCAGTAGTTCACTTTTCAATTGGTGGTCTTAAATGTTTGGATGGGGAGTAGTTTGGGGGGCAGATGAACACAAATGAAGATATTTAGTGCAGCTGGGTATATGAACCCCCTTGATTTAGACTCTCCTTGCTAGTGGGCTGCCACTTGCTTGTGCCATTTCAGATTTATATTAATCACCTGACTGATTAAGATTAAGAACACAATTAAAGTCTTATTTTTCTATACTAGTTTGTACAGACATAGCTTAGGAGTTGATGACAGTGTTGCCGAAAACAAGAAAAAAATGACAACATGTCTTAAATTCTAGCATAATCTATTAACTATCATCTCTCTGTACTGTTTAAGGAATTTAAATCTGTCTCTAGTTTAATCCCTGAATTAGATTAGGAAAATGCTAGTGACAGTCGCGAGTGTAACAATCATAAACGGTTATAATTGTGACACGTATGTTCTTCAAGATAAGCGTCTACGGGAAGAGCCTTACATGTCATTCATTGAATAGAAAGTCGTTACGTTTGTATAGGATGAGTGCAAATGTAACCAAGCATTAGGCTTCATTGGCAGTTGGCGCAGACCTTGGACCAAAGCAACCTGAGTGAGCTTTTTCAAACAACATTTTGTCATCCAAAGAGGTAGTACTCAGATGGAATGTAATCTCATTCAGACAATTATTTAATAATAAGATTCCTGTAGCCAACCCTTTCTGATACAAAAATGAAAAGAGTTCTAGAGTTGTCTCATTAAGATTTAGCTTTTGCATTTAAGCAGAGCATAGATTGATCGTATCTTTTGCTAATGATTTTCTCTGTGTATTATGTTCTTATAATACCTTCAAATTATTCTCACAGTTATTGCTAGATCTTGTAGCTGTAATTTTAGCTACAATAAAGAAACCTATGCAGCACTCTAGCCTCAGTTTCTATACTATGAATTCAACTATTTGGCTGCTTTAGATCACAACGATCTGCATAATTACTCAATCTGCATATATCTATTTAGCATCTCTCCAGTCTCCCACCATTTAATAGTTGAACATGTAGATTGTAGACTCAACCCTCAAGCAGTTTCTAACATTACTAATTAATGGGTGTGTTGAAATTAAACAACAACTACCCCTAGATATGTCAATTCAACGTTTTCACGCCGACTTGACGTTGTAGATAAGTTTGGCGCCGCATCTCGTGGCTATAAGTCGGGTTGAAACAACACCGTGTTCGACCGTAATTTGGTCTCCTTATTGAGTATGAAAACTTGAATACTGAGACAACAACACATACCAAACATCAAGAATGATATAGAGTTTTTAAGTTTTCATTTATTTCTCCTGACACTTGTACCAGAGTTTAGTCTCCATTGAAGTTGGTTGAAGTTTATTGATAACAACAACTACCATTTCTTTGCAACGGGAGGTAGGAAGCCACAATCCACACAAGTGGCAATTGTTTGATGAATTATGACTTCTATGCCATGCTTGTAAGAAAAACCCAAATCTCTCAACTTCTTCGAGGAAATCTCACAAGGTATTGAATTGTGATATTCACCCTCGATCCTGAAAACATAAAAGATAAATCAATACTTGAAAGTATAAGATTCTTTATATGCATTGTCATTAAATGTTAGACCCAAAAGTATAAGTTGTTAGGTAAGGGCACAACTGTAGTATTTAAGATATAGGTTGATGAGATTTATGATATGTTAACACACTCCCTCACGTGTAACGTAGAGACAAATAACAAATACCGGACAAATATTAGACACCCCTAATGTGTAATGTGTGCATGAACAATAAATTAAGAGAAAATTGGGGAAAGAGGGTTTGAACTTTAGACCTCCTGGCTCTGATACCATAACATTAAGATATAGTTTGATGAGATTTATGATACGTCAATATAAATGTTTTAAAGAGAAAATTACCTGTGCAGGCTTGAAGAAGGGTACTCTTGCTTGAGAAGAACAATTAATTCAGATATTAGACAACCCTTGGCACAGCATATATATCGACCTTCTGCTCTAGGATTCTCCATTAGGAATATGTGAGCATTGCATATATCTTCAATGTGAACTAAAGCAATTGAACCCATTCTGGCATTTACTGCTGACAGTATTGAGAAGAACTTGGAGTCACCTATACAAATAGTCAAATTCACCATTTAGTCATCATATATTCCTGTTACAAGTTCTAAATTATCTTTGTGCTGTTGAATATGATGTCATCAACAAATAGTATGAGATTTTCTCAAACATAATCATAGTTTGTTGTTGATACGATCAACAATTCAGGTAACGAATAGGAATAGTTTGCTTAATAACCTGTTAGTGGCGACAAGAGAACGCGAATGCTTGATGGGACAGTTGGAGTTAGGAATGGTCCACCAACAGTAGTTGTAATTACTGAGACAAGATCAATATTATTCTCATTAGCAAATTTGAAAGCTGCTTCCTCTGTTAGAAGCTTGGAGAGCACATAAACCTGTGAAAGTGAACTGTGTTTTAGTTAACAGGAGGAGAGAACAAGACTTTTTCAGACAAAATTTTAAGTGAAGGCTAAATTACCCATCCACTGGCTTTTGTATTCCAACATGATCAATGGGAGTCTGGCAAGATTCATCAACCACCGGTCTCCATTTTCCGGTGCTGTCTTTGGCAGTGATAGTACTAATAGAAGATGTTAAAACAACCCTTTTCACTGATTCAGATTTCAAGCAAGCTCTAAAGAGGTTTAAGATACCTTTGATTGCAGGGTTGATGACATTTGATTGAACATAAGTCTCTTCAACCTCATGAAACAACAAAATGAGTGTCAAATTGCTCCTTGTACACTCACTTCATAACTAGTATAAGCAAAATATATAGAATTACCAATGTTCTCTTTTACATGGATGTCAAATTCCATAGAAGCTGCCACGTGAAATACGCCATCGCAGCCCTTAACAGCCTCGTCGAAGCTCCCTTCTACTTGCAGATCAGCTTGGAACAATCTCAGCCGATCATTGCCAGTCCACTGTGAGAAAATATGCAACATCTTTGCTGCAATTTTAAGTGGCAGCTCAGTTTACTTTTCAATTACTTACAGGAGATAAAAATGTGCTAAAACTTGTGTTGTGACTTGTGACAGCTACATATTACATATTCACTACAGCAGATGCTCAGTTTTATAATGCACTGCATTAAGTTGCTGATGGATGTTAAAATACAGACGAATTCGGGTGATTTTAAAATTCGTCAGAAACCTATACAAAATCCCTGAAATTTATTAGAAACATCTTTTACATGGACCTCGGGTGAGTTCATCAAATTTATCAAGGGTGGAAAAAATATTCTCATAGCATGTTATATATTATTATTATTTTTTTATTACATTAATTCTCAGGCAACTGGTGGTCGTGGACACAACCTGTAGTAACCACATCTCTCAATTTCGAATTTAAATGTCACCAAGTAAAAAATAAAATAAAATAAAAAAAACTCAGGCAACAGGGAAGAGTTTGAAGTGGACCAGTTTTCGATATCCACTTATCAAGCCCAAATGCAGCAGCTTGTTATAAAGTAGAACCTGAAGGGAGACTGCTGCTAAATACACCCCTGACTAAATACATTTAAATTGAAGTGCTTTAAATTCGCTATTTTAGAAAAGTGTTGCTAAATTAGTACTGGGGAAAAAGAAGGAAAAATATACTTAAAACAGTATACTTTTTTTTTTCTTTGCTTTTAAGTTTGTGATTGTGCTGTAGAGAAAAAATGTGTGTAGAAACTCTTATGGTGTATTTAGAAGCTCTTTTTAATGGAGCCTACCTCATAACCAGGCCTGGCCTAGGAAATGGTATTTTTAATGATTATTTGCTAATCCTTCATTTTAGGGCCGGTATGATCATGTCAACGGTCTGCTGAGGCCTGCTGATATCAAATATTATAAGTACAGTCCAAAAAATAACTTACACTATGGGGAAAGGATCTCATTACACTTTATTTATTTATTGATAAAAGTGAGACTAAAACCCCTATTGCGGGTGTGAAGAGAAAATACACTAACCACTTGATTATGAATGAATATATAGCAGAATAATTGTTTAATTGTGAAATTATTCATTTTTTTTCTTTTATTTTTGTCTTAACACTTTGAAGAGGAAGCAGGTGTTAGAGCTGAGAGTTTGAGAGATTTGCTTTTCATCTGAGTTGAATTTTACATATATGATAATGAAATTTTAATTACAAAGTATAACAAAAAAAAAAAATGTAAATCCAAGTTTATAAATAAAAAAAATACATGACAATTTTATTATTTTTTTAATAAAAAAGTAGGTAAATAAATTACTGAAAACTGAAAACTGAAAAGCAAGGAATGATCTAGAAAGTTAAAAATAAAAATGATAGAAATTAGAAAATTAAACCATGTGAAGATGGAATCACAATCACTAGTCACTACCTTTTCCTAGCAGTCAGTTTGGGGTGGTTGATACAAGGACATAAATGCTTCCTATGAACAGCAAAAATTAAAGTCACACTTTCTTCCTTTGATACATTAACTTATATGTATCTATTTTCGTTACGTAATCGCTCAGATTACGATGAAGATTCGATTTAATTTGTGTTTATATGAAGATGGTTTAAGGTGTATTATTATTTTTAATTAATTAGAAACTAGTTTGAAAGCTCTTGAAGAGAAAATTTTCTTGTTATTCAATGAGTAATCACTTATACATTTTACTAAAGTGATTATTGATTTATTTCCTTTATTATTATTATTTGCATTTTAAGAATTTTTATTGGAGACCTAAATCAAGAATTAAATACATGAACATCAATTAATTAAGTACCCTAATATTTTTTTTCACTTTCCAGATAAATTAACATACACAAGTCTCTGCATGTATGTTTGTACATGTACATGTGTATGATATATATTTACCAATAATAATAATAATCAAAATCTAGTTATATAAAGCTCTATAAGTTAATTAAGACAAATTACCTGGATCTCTGACAGTGGCATGAACTATGTAGCCTCTCTGGAGCAAAGACTTGACCAACCAGGAACCAACATAACCAGTAGCTCCTGTAACACAGTAAGCAGCCATGGCTGCTCTCTCTCTCTTGCTTTCTTCTTCATCCATCTTCCGCAGAAAAAAAAAAAAAGCCAGTCCGTACTACTTCTCACTGTCTCTGCTCTCAATGATATATTAGTATTCTCCACCATATATTATAATGTGGGTTCTTCAAGAAAATAACAAACTAGTTAATATAAGGTTATTATATTTACATTTTTTTTTATTATTTATTTATTTGAAAGTTTGGCAACTTACTTTATGGAATGTAGTATTGAAACACTGACAATGAAAATTATTAAATTATGTTTGGTCTTTTTATAGTAAACAGACACCTACACTACATGTGCTGCCACTTTACGTTTCCTGAGGTAAGGTTGGACAAAATTACAACCAGATGAGTTCAAGGTATTTTTCTACACTTTTCGTGCACTAGTGTTTTAAAATATTGTAGTTGTAGGGGTGTTGTGGGAGTCCGACTACAATACCAGGATAAAAACTGAGGGAATCATACCCACACTTTTCTAATTCAACCACAACCGTTGCATCAGCCTTTTGGCCATTCAATACTTCAGAAAAAACAACACTTTTAAAACAAATGAATTGACAACCGGTGTAACCTGTTTCACTACCAAAATATTGTTTGATACAAAAAAATTCAATAATTCGCTCTCTCTCCATCTTCAATCTCAATCTCCACTCTCTCTCTCCTTTGCTCTTTCTTCTATCTTGCATGAACTGGTAACGTTTGGGTTTGTGGTTCGGTCCTTGTAAACTTCAACTGGTAAGGTTCCCCTTTCCTCTCATTCTTCTCTCTCGCTCGATCACTCTCCTTTATCTAAACTGTTTTCATTGATTTTTCCTATTTACGGTCTTTGTCCTTTGCTCTGTTTCTTCTCTTTTGCACGAACTTGTAAGGTTTGGGTATCTGTCTTTGCAAACTTCAACTGACTGGTAAGGTTCTCCTTTGCTTCTTTACTTTTTTCAGTTGCTCTATCACTCTCATTCTTCTAAACTATTTTCATTGATTTTCTCTCTCTACGGTTCCTGTGATTAACGTTATGTCAAATGTCAAAGTTGTTCCTGAAAGTCAAACTTCTTCCAACGTTAACTTTAAGTTGTTCCCGAAAAAACTTTGATGTTGATGGGAACGTTGAAATTGTTCCCACCAGGCCAAAGTTCTTGCCACGTTAATTTTTTTTCCGAAAAGAACTTCAACGTTACGCCAAACGTCAAAGTTGTTCCCAAAAGTCAAACTTCTTCCAATGTTAATGTTAAGTTGTTCCTGAAGGAACTTTGACGTTGGTGGGAACGTTGAAGTTGTTTCCACCAACGTCAAAATTCTTGCCACGTTAACTTCTTATCGGGAAGAACTTTAACGTTACGCCAAACGTCAAAGTTGTTTCCGAAAGTCAAACTTCTTCCAACGTTAACGTTAAGTTGTTCCCGAAGCAACTTTGACGTTGGTGGGAACATTGAAGTTGTTCCTCAATGTACCCACCAATGTCAAAGTTTTTGCCACGTTAACTTCTTCTTGGAAAGAACTTTAATGTTACGTCAAACATTAAAGTTGTTCCTAAAAGTCAAACTTTTTCCAACATTAACGTTAAGTTGTTCCCAAAGAAACTTTGACGTTGTTCAACATTCCCACCAGGCCAAAGTTCTTGCCACGTTAACATCTTATTGGAAAAAACTTTAACGCTATGACAAACGTCAAAGTTGTTCCCGAAAGTCAAACTTCTTCCAACGTTAACGCTAAATTGTTCTCGAAGGAACTTTGACGTTGGTGGGAACGTTGAAGTTGTTCCCACCAACGTCAAAGTTCTTGCCACATTAACTTCTTCCCGCGAAAAACTTTAACGTTACGACAAACGTTAAAGTTGTTCCTAAAAATCAAACTTCCAACGTTAACGTTAAGTTGTTTTCAAAGTAACTTTGACGTTGGTGGGAACGTTGAAGTTGTTCCCATCAATGTCAAAGTTCTTGCCACGTTAACTTCTTCCTATGAAAAACTTTAACGTTATGCCAAATGTCAAAGTTATTCTCGAAAATCAAAAGTTATTATTATGAACTAATATAACATAATGAACACTTCAATTGAAATCGCGAACTATTTTAAAACAATTTCGCGAACTAATTAAGTCATTTGTAAAAAAGAATAAAAATGTATTACAATTAAAAAAATTATTTATATTTATTAAATATATACGAATTTTTGTAATTTTACTTTTTTTTTATGTATTTTTAGGTATTTTTTTTATTTATTTAGATTTTATATATTTTAATATTTATTAAAAAAATTTAAAAACGTTGCAGCAACGGTTTTAACCGGTTACCATACATAAAAAGTGGAGGATATAAAATCCATCACATTTTGTCCCGGGATAGTAGCCGGTCCCGTGTTGTGGTGTTGCATGAGTGACAAATGTTTCATTCTCTTTGTGGATTGATGGAATGGGAAACTTTATTTGGTCTCAGTACGAAAAGAATGATTTGACTCCAGAATCCCCCAGAATCTGTCTTTCCAGTTTTCCATTATTTAATTTTTTTTATTTCTCATTTTAATACACTTTTCATATTTGGTAGTAAATCAGATGATTTGGGACTATTCACCATTCAGTTTATTTATAAAATATATCATTCATTATTAATAAGTGGAAGATATTATTAGACTGAATGATACTGTTATAACTTAACTGCGTGTTTGATGGTGGTATAAATATATATATATATATGTGAACTAAATTTCCAAGGGAAACCTTTTGTATTCTTTCTATATTTTGTTAAATATCATTTTTTTTAAGGGGGTTGAATATCATATTTTAAAATAAACTTTTTACAATACTTAAAAGAATATAGTAAATATTTTAGGTCATACTCATATTTCATTCTCCCAGGTCTCACGGGTCAGGTCTTCGTAGATCAAAAGTAAGATATATAAAGTTAAATGTTAAATTTATCGTATTAATTACAAAGTTTTTATAGTTTCATGCTGTCATGCTGTGACATAGAAACTGAGAAAATGAAGGCTATAATATAAAGTTGAATACAAAATCAATTGTATAGATTGTGTTATTTATTTCCTCTACCAACATTAACAATTGTATGAATTGATAAAATTTCTCAATTTCTCTCTCAGGTTTCGTGGTTTTGAAACCGAAACAGACTAAAAAAAATGATTGAATAATCAAATTTGCTGCATGAATATCATACTTGGATTAAGTAGAGTGTAAAAACAAGTTCATGTTACATATTATATAGTTTTGGTTTGTCTGATGACAAACAAAGAACAAAAAGATTATATCTCTAATGAAACAAAGATCAACAAAAATGAAATACATCCAAATTTTCAGAAACTGCATTACAGGAGAAGACATGAGTGGGGGATTTCTAAGAAGCAGCAGCAGCAACTTCAGTTTTCTCCTTACCCAGGCTTTCCTTCAATTTCTTCCAGTTTTCTGCACTGTCAACTATTTCTCCGGTTTTTATGAGGTACCGGACTCGTGTTCCATCTTCGAGAACTTTATGACCCACCCGGCTTGCTATCTCCTTCTCTTTCGAATAAAGCATCACATTCGAGCTGTGAATAGGTGCTTCAATCTGCAAAATTATATTTAAGATAATTCATTCATTACTAAAGAGTAAAGACATGTGCGAAAAAGAAGCTATATATATATATACACACACGCAGAGTGCAAAAGAATCTATTAATGAGCTAGCACAACAGAGAATCTATAACTTCAATAGAATTAGAGTTTTCATTTATAGTACGGTGAAGCACTAAAACAACCTTAATAATCTGCCCTGGTTCATCCTCTCCTTTGCTCTTCACGTGCTTTGTCTTGAGGTTTATATCTTTGACTACCACCGTGCTGTTATGCCTAAACAGCTTAGTAATCTCTCCGATTTTACCCTTGTCATGTCCGGATATGATTTTAACTGTATCCCCTACCTTAACATGCATTTTGTGTAAAATCGGAAGACTATTTGGCTTACATTCCTTTCTCTCCCACTGCTTAAGCTGCAAGAGTAAAGAAAGAATATGGAGATGTTAAAAAGCGGAGAACCGGTCCATGAGCAATATAACAAAACAATTAGATCAAGTATAACATTCATGGTAAGCCCGTAATCTATGGTCTCTTAAGCAATGAATTCAATCATAATTGTGGGAGGCCTCACCACAAATAAAGGAAATTGGATACTCTCCCTATGGCAGATTTTGAACAGTATGGTTTAAATTGGCTCGCATACCAGCTAAAATACTGAATAGATTCCAAGGCATACAAAAGATCATGAGCTTCTAGACCATCTTGATTTGCAATAAGACGGTTCCAGCTTGAGTTCTACCCTACTGTTTCTTTCTTTCTGAAAATTTCAATTTTTCTTTTCCTATCCATAATGAACAAAAATACCATTGATGAGGAAAAGGAACAATAATACTAACCTTGACTACAACGAGACATGGCTTGTTTATTGGCTTGACCTGCACGTAATACAAGCACAGAGATCATTATCATTTAATAGCAATAACTACTTAAATGATTTTAGGTGAAGTAACTTGAACTTCAACCACAAGATCAAATGATCAATAGCAGGAGAAGAAACCCGATCATCAAACTCTCAACTCCGAAATGTACACCAGAATTAAGAACATAGTACCAACACATAACTTACGTAACAAACGAAGCTTCACTTCATTACATAACATTCAGTTTTCATCACATATAAAGAACTTAAAGCAATTGAAGAAGTAATTCAAGCAATTCGCATTCTCGTTTCAGTCTGTCTGATATATGAAAAGACAAAAGTAACAAATTCGCGTACCAGAGTAAGTGATCATTACTACCAAGCATACATACTGAATAAGAAGCTAACACAGAATTGTTCGCTAATCAGACTTTACGGGCAGGGTAGACTTTGAACAAACACTTCATCTTGTAAAATTCTGACCATATTTTCACATGAGAAGAAAGCTGATACAAAAGCAGAATCATATTCTATGTTAACTAGCTAACTTAAAGGAAATCATTTATTAAACCGAGAACATGACAATACAAGAAAAGAAGAAGAAAATATTAAAAACAAAGTAAATACTGTATCCAAGAATCAGACAATTAAAATAACACCAAATGGTGTCTTCATATAAAATGAGATTGTTTTACTCATACTTTTAAGCACAATTTGTACTCCAATTCCAAGCAGACCAATCAAAGAAGAGTCAAAACTTCATATTATACAACACCAGTTCAGGATTTTTGTCTATTTGTGTTCCAATCAGACCCCCATTAAATATCATAATAAAATTACTAAATTTTGGCTTCATAAAAACAATTTGTGCTCCAATAAAGACCAAATAAGGAACAGTTAGTTACTCGATTCTGCGACAGAACCATTTCAATAAAACCAACAAGGAATCCAAATGCGAGCTAAAAACAAAATTTTGAATCGATTTCGATGAGAAACCAAAGAAAATTCGAAAAGGTAACTCACAGTGACAGGAGAGAGAGAGGGGAAAGAAAGGCGTTGGCCGAAGAAGGAGTTGGACGAGAGAGAAAGAGACGTCATGGAGCTCTGAAGTGCAGCCATTGCTGCCATTTTCGCTGCTTCTTCTTCTTCAAACTCTGTCTGTGACTCTCACTGCGAACTTTTGTTTCGTTTAGTGAGACGATGATGATGCTGATATGGTTGGATAATGTATAAAGCGCAGAAAACAGGCACAGTGGCTTAAACGCTATCGTTTAATATGGGCCCAAAACCAGGCCCATTCCAGTTCATCATACAAATTACACAAAAATTAATCTTTTTTTGTGTGTTTATCAAGAGCCAACAAGAATTTATTTTCATAAATTAACTTTCGTTTTCTAATTGGAATTTTGAGAAATTCAAGAGAATCTATAAATTCATATTATCATATTTAAATTCTTCTATTGTTTGATAAATAAATAAATAAAAATTATGGACTGAACCGTAAATGTGGTTGTGAGGAGTAAATTGCAAAAAAAATAAATAAAAAAAATAATTGAACAGAATTTTGTCGCTCAAAAATTTGCTGCCACTCAGATGACTGAAATGATATAATTTTGTATTTAAAATGATATAAATACAAAATTACTCTAATTTTAAGGGAAATGTATGCATTTGCAGAAAAATTCAGCAAATTTTTCATTCATTTCCTTTTCCTGAAGTGTTAATATACAAAATCAGAATCATGCCATTTCAAGAAAAACAGAAGAAAAAAAAAAAGATGGGACCTAAATATGTTACACAAAACTTTCAAACAACAATCCTTTTTTTTTTCTTTTTTTGGTCCTAAAACTATAAGAGATCAGAATTACAGCAGATCTCCTCCATCATTCCTACCTCCTGTAAAACTTGAATTATATCACAAAAACAAAATCGAAAACGAAGGAATGTAACAAACGAAAAAAGAATAGCAAACGGGATTTATCTAAACTTCATATGTGTCAGTTGCACTGTCCATGGATTCGTCTCTCTGGTGTTGGGAGGTTGGAGTCTTGGTTTCTGCTTGTTCCAAATCAATGGAAATTTCATCTGCTGTGGCAGACTTCTTGTGATGCTTCTTATTGTGTCTCAATTTCAGGATCCGCGATAGCACTTGCACAATGTCTCTCATGGAAGGCCGTTTTCTTGGGGCACGGCTGACACATTTGTATGCAAGGGCCGCAACCTCATTCAGCTCTTGCATGTCGAAGTTCCCATCTAAATGAGAATCCACGATTTCCTCCCACCCGGATTTTCCCTCAGTATTCATTGCAGCCTGTTCATCTCATCAGAAAACATATTGAATCAAAAAACAAATACCATATATAAGACAGGTAAAACCATGCCCTAAAGCAAGACAAGACAGCAATATATAAAGAATTTTAATTTCAATTTTCATCTTCTTTTTAGAATTTATGATAACAGGGACTGTGGCTTTGACCATTATAGAATGTTACAATGACTTTTCTTTATAACAATCAACATATTTTCATAATTAGTACTAACATTTAGAACACCGCAAAATTTTCTATTAAATAGTTTCAGTTATTGAAGAACCAGGGAACATCATCGGAGGTATAAAATTTAAAAGTCATGGTTGTCATATTAGTGCTTGCTAAAGATTCTTGGATTTCTGGCAGATGTTCCCAAAAACATTTCTAGTTCGAATCTAAGGCATGTGATACTATGTGCAGAAATGCAACAATGTGTAAGGAAGAATTTTGGTTCACCAAACTTTATCATTCGCATACAGAAAGCAGTTTCTCTTCAGCTACCCTTTCTACTATATGACAATTAAGCCCACTTTACAGAGAGAGAGAGAGAGAGAGAGAGAGAGGGATCTTACAAGTTCAACATATTCCAAGAGACCTTGTTGAGGATTTCTGCCAGCTATAAGTTCAAAGAGCAATACTCCAAAACTATAAACATCGCTTTTCTTAGTGAAATTCCTTGTAGATATATACTCGGGATCAAGATATCCAAAAGTTCCCCGTATATTAGCTGCATGTTTGTCTACCATCTCTTCTCTTGAAAGCCCAAAATCAGCTACCTGCTTGAACCGGAGTAATTAGGTACGATAGCATAATAGCAACACAATATAAATTTCTCTCTATAATCTGAAAACAGAAATTCACAGAAAAGATTCAAAGTCATTTTCCCAAAAAATTTACGATTCATTGGATCTTCTAGAAACAACAATTTAAGGAAATGATCGAAGTCCTTTTGACAAAGCTACATTGTTTGAATGGATCCAAATTTATTTTGTACTACTAGTAACAAAATAACAAACAACGTAAGTGACATACCCTGGCCCTCATTGACTGATCCAACAGAATATTGGAAGATTTAATGTCACGATGTATAACCGGAGGAACTGCCTGAAATATAGATATTAATGAAAATTTAATAAATCCACGCGCTAAGCAGAACCTGCATGTGTATGACACAGACATACACACAGGGGTCTACTGGTTAGTCCAAATGAGATGAAAGCTTACCCCATCGTGAAGATACTCCAAACCTCTTGCTACGTCTAGAGCAATATAAACCCTTAAATCCCAGCTCAATGGTTCATAGTCTTCATCTGCTCGAAAAAGAAAATCAAGTCATTTTTCAACATGCACAGAAAATCTGCCTACGTAATTCACAATTTCCACATTCTTCTATTTCAACTCTTAATTACATGATTTCATTTTAGCAACTTGATGTGTAAATGAAATTATTCTTCTGGTAAGAACTTTGTGCACATCATATACTGCCAATCAAGGTACGATTTCTTAACTTCCACATAAGATGCTTAAGATATAAAGTTGAGAAGTGCTTTCTGAAAATAAATTGCTTTTCCTACAATGCTTAGCCAATAGAGTAGTTGCCAGCTTACGGTACAAATGAGAAGCTAAGCTGCCTTTACTCATGTAGACATACACAAGCATATGCTGGCCCTTTTCTGCACAATATCCAACCAAATTCACCAGGTTTCTATGGTGCAATCTTCCTAATAACATGACCTGAAAATGTTTAAAAAAGAGTGAAACATTAGAAATAGATGAAGAGGACAAAAGAACATTGTAGAATATCAATTATAAGGCGCTAATAGAAATTGACTAAATCATGTAGTTATTATGCGTCATTTTATGTGTGTGCATATTTTGATATTTTAACGAATCCATAATACTAGAACAAACTTGTTACAAAGCATTTAACGATTCACCACCATTACCTCTGTCTGGAATTCTTTCTCCCCTTGCTTAGATTCAGTTGCGAGCACTTTAACAGCAACAGTCTCCCCAGTGGACATCTGAGCTTTGTAAACAGGACCAAATGCACCTTGTCCTATTAATGTTGTAAAATTGTATGTTGCTTTTTGCAAATCCCTGCATGTATATAATCAAAACTTTAAAATTCACAAACAGTGCCTACTAGAAGCTGAAATGCAAAAAGTCTAAAGAAGAAACTGCTACTCTGTTCAGGTCATTTTACTTTAAATAAAATAGTTTGTACTAGTAGCCACACAGAGCAGACAACTAGAGGTCAAGAAGGAACAAGAAACAGAAAATGCTAGTTTCCAGATGGAAACATCCAATCTTAGTTAAAATATAAAGATACAGCATTAGTGATGTCATATAAAATAAGTTTGCAGAACGACAATAACAAAGAATACAGTAAAAAGCCATCTAGGAAATGTAGCATTACTGACATGTATATCAAGGTTGCATATCCTACTCAATTTTACTAAATTTACTTTTTCACAAAAATGATGGTATATTAGGAGGTTAAACACAAACAAAGTTCAAGCCATCCTCTTGATTGCTAAGAGATATATCGTCTTGTATGAAACAAAGGACAAATTTATGAGAGGCATCACATTCAGGTACAGGCAGGTAGCTCGTTGAACATCCCCATATAAGTTTCTCCGCCAATAGAAATTCCCATAATTTCATTGTTATTTTTGTTTCTACCTAAAGAATCAGATTTTTTTTCAAATACTGTTGGAATTAAAGCCTCGATAAATTCCCACAGGGCACAAATAACCTTTTTAACAAATTCTATGAACTTGCATCTACTCAGGGATGCAGAACCTAAGATATGATAAAACAAAGCCAACCTTATCAGAATGGATCCGTCAACAACTTCAATTAGGAAAATTCAGTATATTGCATTAATTGACTGATTACATTATTATGCCTTACTGAGATTTAAGATCTTCAAATGTTTATCACATCTAAGCTAAATAAAACAAGAAATAAAAAGCAATTCCACTCAAAATCAACTAGTAAATGCAAGTGCAACACCACTTAAGGAAACCATACCTATAAGAATACTCGGGTATTCCAGAGGCAGACACCACATTGCTCCTCTTAAACCCTTCAAGCCACATTGACTTGCCATTCCGTCCAGATTTCACCGGTGACTCTGGACCAACAGTGGAGTCCGATAATATACTACAGGAATCGACACCATTTGCACGAATAGGGATAGTCGCCGCTCTCCTAGAACTGCTATTCCCTATCTGGGATCGCTTCCTATGGTACCTAAAGCAAAAAAGCGCGGAAATAGCCAAAAGCACCCCAATCACCACCCCTATAACGATCCCAATAATCAGAGACGACTCCTCTCTCATCTCTGTGCTTCGATTTTTTGCTAATGAAGCCCCCAATCCATTGACATAGCTGCTGCAACAACCAACCGGGTCAAATTCTGCTCAATTAATTCTATCGTAAAGTTAGCACTAGCAGGTCAAATTTTAGAACTCGAAACTGACTTCTATATCAAATTGATTGAATAAAGTCAATAACTGGAACTTCAATAAGAAATTCCAGGCCATGAAAAAAGTCAAATGTGATGAGATACACATATCAAATTCACATCCAAACTAAACAAAACAACCTAAACAAATTTGTTGAATAGTCTTACTGTAAAACTGATTCAATTCAAGCTCAAATACGACTACCACATTATTTTAAAAAATACCCTCAATAATTAAATAAAAAAAATAAAAAATTATTTTTACCTCAAGCTTGCAAACTAAAATCTCTTGATCTGATTTGCATTGATAAAAAATTGTATCCAACTAAAAGTTTCAATTAATAGATTGAACAATATGAACTTCAAAATAATCATAATACTAAACACATCAGGAAAAAATTATTTAAAAAAATCTTAAAAAATAATGGATCTTTGTAAAAAAGAAGATAACTGATAAGATGAATCTAAAATGGACTCAAATTTATAAAAAAAAAAAGGCTTACAGATAATTATAACACCAATGGGCAATAACTTTTTCTCGGCAACCAAACAGAGTATTTTGAAGAAGTAATAAAGCAGAAACTGAAAACGAACTCAAATTCTCGGATCAAAAAGCATGAAAACGAAAAGTGTTTCAGAAAACCAAAAAAGAAACTACAAAACGCATTGATGAAAGCAAACATTAAAACATTCAAGTCACATACCTGTTAGTATAAGCTGACAGTTGAAACAGTTACATGTTTTCTGGAAGCAAACCAAAAAAAAAAAAAAAGAAGAGAAAAACACTTCCAACTGTTGCGAAATGCTTCTTCGAATGAGATTCCGAGGACACGATCTGCTTGAAGAAAACACAAAAAACAAAAACAAAAACAAGAAAAAAGGCTGGATACAAAATATAAAAGTGTTAGTAGTAGTAGTAAATAATAATAAACAGTTTTTTGTTTTTGTTTTTCTTGTTTTCGATGTTTTAAATAAAGTTTGTTTTAAAAATAAAAGTCTTGTGCGTGTGAGTCGTCGTCGTCGTCGCCGTTTGATTTTGGATATATAAATTAAATCGCCCGTCTCGAGTCCGGAAAAGGAAATGCATTTTTCCTTCCCATTTTTGTTTTTTGTGTTTCCCAAAAAGGGCCTCGCATTTTGTGATATGACGAATGTGTCCCCGTGTTTCGAGGAATGGAATATTGTTGTTGGTGGATCATTGGATGTTTTTGGTTTTTGATTGGGTGTTTTAACGACCAGAGTTACATGCAGAAACTGGACACGTGGGATTACTGTGGCTGAGATGGAGAGTATATGATTATGGTGGTACACCCATTTTGTTGGGTTTATTACAAGAATAATGTTTTTTTTCTTTTTTTAAATAATTTTTTTTTTAAGTGGCATATATATTTACATAACGGGAGATATCTACTTCTATAACTATCCACACATGCTGATAAATATGCATGATAAAAATTGAACTCTCACTACTGAGGTGGGAGGAAGACACACTAATCACTTAAACTATGAGTGAATGTACTCTTTTTGGCTCTTTGTAATTAACATATCAGCAACACATATCTTATAATTAATATGGTGATTACAAATTAGATTACCATATTATTTAGATAATTAATTTAGGTAAATATTTGGACAGTATAACATTACTGTTTTTGTTATTATAAATGTCCATACAAGTAATGAGTTATTTATTTATTTTTTACGTTGAAGAGAATATTTTATACTATTTTTTGCTACAAAGTTTACCATTATAACTCTCTACTTTGATATTATTCCAACTTTATGTGAATATGAATTGTATAGTTTTAATATTTATATAATAATGTACATTCACTCATAATTTAAGTGGATAGTGCACCTTTCCTTCCATCTCAATAATGAGTATTCAAATTTCACTATACATATTTATTAGTATGTCACGTTAAATGACTCTACTAAAATGGTCAGGGAATTAAAGATGAGCCCCCACATGAAGATGTATAGGTATGACCGTATTTGTTTTGTGAGTCAAGGTTGCATGCATTTGGTTGGCTAACATAAGGCTAACCATAATATTAATGGGGTTCACCAAAAACTTGTACCTCTTTTAATTTTACTAATTGCCTTCATATACTACTCTTTTTTATAAGTGTCTTGCTACTATAAATAAGTCTACAATGGATCGATATAGTTACGAGGACAATTGATATCCATTAAATTAAAATCTAACGGTTTAAAGATCGAAATCAATATCTTAACACTCGAAAATAATAATCTTCTCATAAGTTCATAATTACCTAATACCCATCTTGCTCATGTGTAGTAGCAACACTCCTCTTATAAGTATCTAAAAAAAAAAATTACATAATTTTATTGGAAATTTTTTTTTTTTTTTAAACATGCGCCCTTGTGGATACTTAGTGAATGTAACAATAGAGGAAGAGTAATGATAAGATTGTCCATAATATTGTTCAAATAATGTATTAAAATGATTTGTAACTATTATATCAATAATTAACACATCATTCCATAATTAATATGGTTACTATAAAATCAGTTTGCCATAATATTTGGACAAAAACTTTAGATAAAATTTATTTGTATAGCATTATTCATGGAGGAATAGTTGTATGCATCAATAGCACTTTGAAAAAGCAACCCTTTTTGCAGGAAATAGAAGAAAAAAGAAAAGAAGAGAGCTATTGTTATGGAAATACATTTTTTTTAAGGGTACAATTAGAAGATTAACAACTGTCGGGACCTACGCAGCTTGGATATATACTGATATAACGGGAAATATCTACTCTCACAATAAAAATAAAAAACTACTCACACATACTGGTAAATGCCCATGGTGGTACTTCAACCCTCACCATTGAAATGGAAGGGAGATACACTAACCACTTAACCTATGAGTGGTTGTGTCATGAAAATACATTTAAATATAGCTTATCGTAATAATAATAATAAAATTTTATGTAGCGTGTCGATACTAACTAGCTTAGTGAATGATCTTCTACGGTTATATATAAGATGTGCTCGAGATTGATTATCGTTTGTATTAGGATATGAGCAGGAGGGGATTTGATTTATTTATATTCCTTTTGTATTATAACAACAAAATTTTGTGGAAGCAAATAAAGTATCGTGAACTCAATAGCTTATACAAATTTGGTAACTTAATTTTTACTGTTTCAATTGTATATAAGAGGTGCTGTTGATATGTCTTGAAATTGTTCAAACCCATTTGCTAAGCCCAAGCCCATTTGCAAATTATTGGGCTGACCCAATAGAAATAGTATGTGCTACAGTAAAACGTGAACAGTGTGCACCGAATACGCGTGAACAGTGACGTAAGCAGTGACGTCAACAGTACGTATGCGTAAGCAGTGACGTCAACAGTACCGCGTGAACAGTACCGTATACGCTGTGAACAGTAACTGTGAACAGTAACTAAATTTTCTTATAAATACCTCCCTTCTCTTCATTTGTAAACCATCCAAGCTATTTGAGAGAATTCCTCAAGTGAGTGAATTATTTGAGAGAAAGTGAGCTTGAGATCTTGTGAGAGTACTTATTGGGTGTATTGGGGCTTTGGGTTTTGAGATAAATTCTCTTGTCTTGTATTATCTCCATTTTAGTAAAATTCCTTTGATCGTCTTCGCCCGTGGATGTAGGCTTTAAGCCGAACCACGTAAATTTTGTGTCTCCACTATTTCTCAATTTTGTCGTCATAATCATTCTTCCGCTGCGAAATTCCTAACAAACTGGTATCAGAGATTCCGGTTGTGTTCGAAGCTGCTAAGGCGTGAGATTCTCAAGGAAATTCTTAGTATGCTCTGTGGTTGCAGCATTGTTTGATCTTCCACATCAGAAAAGAATTGTTCTTGAGTGTACTGGTTTTGTGGTTGCTGGATGTAAGTGTGATGGTGTGGAAAGTACATGTCTAGGCAAGGTTTCTGGCTAAGGAAAGACTTGGTATTTAAGTGTGTCCGTTGTGACCCACCTCTCTTTCCTGGGAACTTACCTGGTGTGCTATTCACTACTACATACACTATTCCAGATTATTGACCAGAGGTGTTGACATCATGACGACGACAAAATTTGATATTGAGAAATTTGATCGCAACATGAGTTTCACCATGTGGCAAGTCAAGATGCGTGCAATCCTGATTCATAATGGTTTGCATCAAGCACTACTAGGTAAAGATAAATTACCTAGTACTATAGATGAGGCGAAGAAGCAGGAGATGGATGATAAGGCCCTTGCTTCCATTCAGTTATGCTTGTCAAATGAAGTTTTGCGAGAAGTCATGCAAGAGAAGACTGCCAAAGATTTATGGGACAAGCTTGAATCTTTGTACGTTACAAAGAATCTCACCACCAAGTTGGTAGCAAAGCACCGTCTATACACACTCAGCATGGCCGAAGGTGCATCTATCAAATCTCACATTGATGAATTCTCCATTATCCTTATGGATTTAGGAAACATGGAGATTTCTTATGATGATGAAGATCAAGCTCTTATGTTGCTTCGCTCACTACCTCCATCCTACAAGCACTTTAGAGATACTTTAATTTACAGTCGACAAACTCTAAAGTTAGAGGATGTTAAAGCAGCTTTATTTTCAAAGGAGCTTATTGATAAGGAGCTTGGAACAAGTAGAAATGACAGCCCAGCAGAAGGTCTACTCGTTAGAGGAAGGACTCCAGATAAAAGTTCTTCTAGCAATCAAAGATCAAGGTCTAGATCAAAGTCTAGACGCAGAAATTTAACTTGTAATTACTGCAAGAAAAATGGGCATATCAAGTCAGAATGCTTCAAGCTAAAGAACAAACAGCAAAACAAAGATCAGAAGAGAGACGAACCCGCTGAAGCCAGTATTGTTCAAAATCAAGAGCAATGTGATCTGCTCTTAGTATGTGCTGATGAAGCCAAAGCCAGAAATGAATGGATTCTGGATACGGCTTGCTCATTCCATATGTGCCCCAATAGAGATTACTTTTCCACATATAAATCGGTGCAAGGTGGAGTTGTATTGATGGGCAACAACCATGCTTGTAAAATTGCTGGAATGGGCACAGTCAAAATCAAGATGCATGATGGAGTAGTCAGAACTTTGACAGATGTTCGACATATTCCAGACTTAAAGAGAAATCTTATCTCTTTAAGTACTCTGGATTCGAATGGCTACAAATTCACTGGCGGAGATGGAGTTTTGAAGGTTGCTAAAGGTTCTTTAATTGTGATGAAGGCTGAGAAGATAGGCAAACTGTACATTTTGAAAGGCTCTACAGTTACAGGTGCAGCAGCCGTGTCCACATCTTCCTTGTCTGACTCAGATGTCACCAGATTATGGCATATGAGGCTGGGACATATGAGTGAAAGAGGTCTATCAGAGTTAAGCAGAAGAGGCCTTCTCTGCGGTCAGAGTACATCAAAGCTAGACTTCTGTGAGCATTGCATTTTTGGCAAACAGAAAAGAGTCAGTTTCAGTACTGCAATTCACAGAACTAAAGGTACTTTGGATTACATTCATTCAGATCTTTGGGGGCCTGCACGTGTCCCATCAAAAGGTGGTGCTCGATATATGCTTACCTTCATTGATGATTATTCTAGAAAGGTATGGGTATATTTTCTGAAGCATAAAAATGATGTGTTTGCCACCTTCAAGCAATGGAAGGCCTTAGTAGAGAAACAGACTGGAAGAAAAATAAAGCGACTCAGGACAGACAACGGTCTAGAATTCTGTCAAGGTGATTTTAATGAATTCTGCAAAAATGAAGGCATTGTGCGTCACCTTACAGTCAGAGGCACACCACAGCAGAATGGTGTAGCAGAGCGTATGAACAGAACGCTCTTGGAGAAAGTTCGTTGCATGTTATCAAATTCTGGTCTATCTAAAGACTTCTGGGCAGAAGCAGCTTCTACAGCCTGTCATTTGGTGAATCGGTCTCCATCCACAGCAATTGGGATAAAGACTCCGGAGGAGTTATGGTCTGGTAAACCAGCTGAATATTCTGACCTAAAGGTATTTGGATGTCCTGCTTATGCACACGTTAATGATGGCAAATTAGAGCCACGATCTAAAAGGTGCATATTTATTGGTTATCCTTCTGGTGTGAAAGGATATAAATTATGGTGTCCTGATCCAAAGTCTCCAAAAGTGATAATTAGCAGAGATGTTGTATTTGATGAATCTGCTATGTTACATCCAGTAAAGGAGACTTCTGCCAGAAAGGAGACTTATGTTTCCTCTAATACAGATGCTGCAAGTTCTTCTAAGCAGGTGGAGTTTGAGGTGCCTACTCCTATTGAAGAAGAGGAAACACCACAAAGTGAAGAAGAAGACTCTATTGCTAAACATAAGCCACCAAGAAAGAAGAGGAGGCCTCAGAGACTAGCAGACTATGTCTCATTTGCACTAGCTGTGGCAGAAGACACAAATACAGTTGGTGAACCTTCAACATATTCAGAGGCTATCTCTTGTGATGATTCTGCTAAGTGGTTAGTGGCAATGCAGGAAGAGGTGGAGTCTCTTCACAAGAATAGAACTTGGGATTTAGTTAAACCGCCTAAAGACAAGAAAATTGTTGGATGCAAATGGGTCTTTAAAAGGAAAGAAGGCATTCCAGGTATTGAAGATGCGAAGTACAAGGCACGGTTGGTTGCAAAGGGCTATAGTCAGGTACATGGAGTTGACTTTAATGATGTATTCTCACCTGTTGTTAAACATAGCTCTATTCGTGTCTTACTTGCTTTGGTTGCTATGCATAATTTGGAGTTGGAACAACTAGATGTTAAGACTGCCTTCTTGCATGGAGAGCTTGAGGAGACAATTTATATGCAACAGCCTGAGGGTTTTGAGATTGAAGGGAAGAAAGACCATGTTTGTTTGTTGAAGAAATCATTGTATGGTCTGAAACAATCTCCTCGACAGTGGTACAAGCGGTTTGATTCTTTTATGGTTGGCCACGGCTATTCTAGGAGCCAGTATGATAGCTGTGTGTATTTCAGAAAACTTAAAGATGGTTCATTTGTGTATCTGCTACTCTATGTTGATGATATGCTGATTGCAGCTAAGGATATGTTTGAGCTAAACAAATTAAAATTAGAATTGAGTGGTGAATTTGAAATGAAAGATTTGGGAGCAGTCATGAAAATTCTTGGTATGGAGATTCGAAGAGACAAAGCTGCAGGAAAACTTTACCTTACTCAGAAGAGTTTTGTTGAAAAGGTTTTGGAGCGTTTTGGTATGAAAAATGCTAAACTTGTAAGTACTCCACTTGCTGCTCATTTTAAACTTTCTGCTGCTATGTCACCACAATCAGATAATGATATTGAGTACATGTCACATGTTCCCTACTCTAGTGCTGTTGGTAGTCTCATGTATGCTATGGTATGTACTCGTCCTGATATTGCACATGCAGTCAGTGTTGTTAGTAGATATATGTCTAATCCCGGTAAAGAACACTGGCAAGCAGTGAAATGGATTATGAGGTATCTACGGGGTACTACTGATTCTTGTTTGGAATTTGGAAGGAGTAAGGGACATTTGGTTGGTTATGTTGATTCAGATTATGCAGGTGATCTCGACAGACGGAGATCCATTACTGGCTATGTATTTACTCTTGGTGATACTGCTATCAGTTGGAAAGCTACGTTACAGTCTACAGTAGCATTATCCACTACAGAGGCAGAGTACATGGCAGTTGTCGAGGCTATAAAAGAAGCCATTTGGATGAGAGGCTTGTTTGGTGAGCTCAGTTTGGATCATAAAGTGATTGTCGTCCATTGTGATAGCCAAAGTGCTATTCATTTAACTAAAGATCAAATGTTTCATGAAAGGACGAAACACATTGATGTGAAGTACCACTTTGTTCGTGATATTATTTCTCAATGTGATATTTCTGTTAAGAAAATTGGTACTGGAGACAATCCAGCTGACATGTTGACAAAGTCTCTTTCAGTAAGCAAGTTCAGGCATTGCTTGGACTTAGTTGGTATTTATCAAAACTGATTGCCTTAGGGGCATTTTTGGAGAAGATGATTGAAGAAATTCTTTAGCTAGCAAATTTCAAGCCAAGGTGGAGATTTGTTGATATGTCTTGAAATTGTTCAAACCCATTTGCTAAGCCCAAGCCCATTTGCAAATTATTGGGCTGACCCAATAGAAATAGTATGTGCTACAGTAAAACGTGAACAGTGTGCACCGAATACGCGTGAACAGTGACGTAAGCAGTGACGTCAACAGTACGTATGCGTAAGCAGTTGACGTCCCAGTCACCGCGGTGAACAGTACCGTATACGCAGTGAACAGTAACTGTGAACCAGTAACTAATTTTCCTATTAACTTACCTCCATTCTCTTCATTTGTAAACCATCCAAGCTATTTGAGAGAATTCCTCAAGTGAGTGAATTATTTGAGAGAAGCTGAGCTTGCGATCTTGTGAGAGTTACTATGGTTGTGTATTGGGGCTTTGGGTTTTGAGATAATTCTCTTGTCTTGTATTATCTCCATTTTAGTTAAATTCCTTTGATGTCTTCGCCGTGGATGTAGGCTTTACGCCGACCCACGGTAAATTTTGTTGTCTCCCACTATTTCTCAATTTTGTCGTCATAATCATTCTTCCGCCTGCGAAATTCCTAACAGGTGCGTTACGAAATATATCCAAATTCAAATAACAATAAATCATATATATAAATGAAAGTACGAAAAACTAATAAAAGAGGCAAAAAAATTTATATTAAAAATTATTTTTCTCTCTATCAAACAATACACACTCAAAACTACTATGTTTTTTTCTCTTACACGAACTCTAAAAATATAAGGTTAGATACTAAAGTCTTAAGGATAAAACTGTCACTCCATATAAAAATTTATACTAAAAATTTTCTTCTCGAACCGTTGCGAGCTCAATTCCCAAACACAAAGTGCAACAATACTGATTTAACTTTCACAATGCAGTAAGGTGGTATGTGAAGAGGGGTATCATTAAAACTAGAAAAGAAAAAGGAGAAGCCAAAAAAAATAAAAAAAGAAGCTAGTAAATTTTTCTAAACCATAGCTTTCATGGAGAACTATTTTTAGGAGATCAGTGAAGTGAAGTGGTTGTTGATTTTGAGAGATGAGTTAATAGGTAAGAAAAACAATGGAGGAAATGTGGTAGTGAGCAACTGTCAACCTAACACACCTAACCTAAAATATTTGTAAAGATCAACAAAGTATATATATTTATGGTGACAAAATAGGTGAGCCCTATTTCTAACCTTCTTGATGGAGACTCTATTCTTGCACCTTTTAAATCAATATTACGTCCAATTTTTTTTTTTATTATTATATGGGTACGTAATTCTATTTATATTGAATTCTCAATTTCAAAAAATAATTTAGAAGTCTTTATAATTTTATTTTATTTAAATTTTTAGTAATGATAGTTATTTAAAATTAACTTGTACCTCGAAGTTAAAACACAGGTTAAAAGGAAATTTTTTTATCTACTTTTTAATTATAACTCATGATTTCAATATATTAATAAAATTATATTTATTTATTTACTTTTTTCTATTTCCGTATTTTGTGCACGAAAAAGAAAATATTGAGAAGTATATTTTAATATTACGCTAGCAATTATCTTTTGACAACTAATTAAAAGTTAATTTCTTCATTATATATTAATAGAATTATTCTATTATTATATATTACTTTTTTTTTTTAAAGTAGAATATATAGAAAGCGAACTAAGTCTGGAAATTAAACAGAAGACCCTGATCCAGCCATGGAGGAGCATCCTCCAACCAAATGACAACATTGTCAATTAAAAAATTATACATAGCCAACGAATGAGCCACAGCATTGGCACTACAAGGCACAAACGAAAACAAAACTGAAACTCTAAAGCCCTCATCATATGCTCTACAAAAACCAACTCCACTGTCGTAAGCTTTTGACATGTCAAGCTTCATTGCGAGGTAACCTTTTATCCCCTTCTTTCTTCTCTTCAAAGCATGCATGCATTCAAATTCCAGGATCGCATTGTCTGTAATTAGGCGACCTGGGATAAACGCACTCTGAGAAACGGAAATAACATCATCAAGGACAGTTCTAAACCGATTAACCAGCATCTTGAAAATTATTTTATAGAGCACGTTGTACAGACTGATAGGACGGAAATCAGAAACGAAGATTCATAAGCACCCATTTTCGATCCATCATATCATGAAAATGAAAAGCATAAGCATTCTCCCGCACGGTTTCAACTTCTACCGGATATGTTGTACGCCAAATTTGTCCTATAAATGATCGGAAAGCATCTCGATTCGTGAGTTTAGATGGTAAGAGCTTGCCAACTAAACACAAAGAAATTTGCTTCAAGCCATCCGCTTTTGCCACTCCCCCAATATGGACGGCCTCTCCTTCTTCTTCAGAGAGTTTCATTTCCTCGCATAATTTCGTAATCCCTTCCGTATCCATGTTCACAAAGAAAAGCCACACCTAATCTACTCCCAACCTACGTTCACTATGAAATGAAGTCTACACTTAGCGTGGGCGAAAACTAGGTCACCAAAAGGACCCCCTTCTACCAGCACACTAGACTTTCAGAGAAAAAACTAGAGGAATGACTTTTTTTGACTAATATTAATATTACTTGAAACTAAAAATACATTAGATGGGTCCAATAACTCTCCAATTCCACCACCTCTTTAAAGTGATGTCCGCAACTAAGTTAACATCAAAATCTAAAGTCAACACTCTCTCATCCATCAAATTGACCTTTTATTCCATTATTGCACCTAAAATATTTCTCAAAATTGATGTTCCCCAATTACCCATATAAGATATTTCATGCACAATTTATATACATATATATATATATCAATAAATTATAAATATTTATAATCACAGCCGTCTTATCTCTTGGAGCATTAGATATATTTTGAAAAATCAAATAATTTATACGTGGAGAGTTGTAAATATAATTCCAAACATATCTATATCAAGAATTTGAGACGTAGCTGGAGTGCTGGGACTGCGTAATTTGATATTAAACATGGAAAATTTAAAATATAAAAAAATTAATATGAGAACTGAGAAGGGTGGTGATGATCACGACTGATTATAATAGAATTAGATTTTTAATAAAGATAAAAATAATGACAAGATCTTGACGTGGGAGGTTAAATCAGTAAATTTAACATGAACCCGGAAGTTTTAATACGTAGTTTGTGGCGTTGTGGGGTTGATATAGTAATTTCAAAATGAAAGTCAATAGTGGAATTTGATGGCCACTATACATATCATATAAACTCTATTTTGTGTGTATTTGAGTATTTTATATATACAGACATGCTTTTATTTATTTTTATTAAATAGTTAAATAATTAAAAAATACTAAAAAATAATTTAAAATAAAATATTAAAAATTCTAACTTATTACTGAACATCTAATAATTAAATTATAATTAAAATATATTTTTTTATATTCATTATTTTTATATTAATATATTTTTAATATTATTTTTATTCAGATATTTATATCAAATTTTAAATTCCAATCTAATATTTGGTCTTTAAAAAAATTTAAACATATTCAATTTTTATATAATAAAAAAGATCTCTTAATAGTATTCTATGTGCAATTAGACGGTAATTTAAATAGACTAATCTTATGATCTTAGATTACTTGAATAAAATTAAATCAGAACGTTTATCGATAATGTCCGATTAACAGTAGTACATTTTGAAATGAGCTGATAGATATTGGATAACTCTTCACACTTCACTTTTTACCAACTCCATAAGAAAAACAAGTAATAATAATTAATTATTAAAGGTAAGAGGAGCTTAAAAATATATAAAATTAGTACAAAAAGGGTCAAATGAGCTCAAACAAAAGCTAAAAAAGGTGCTTTAATTGTGTAGAAAACGGGAGTGTTTGTCCCCCAGCCCACGGCTCCAAGGTCCCCAAAAGCAAAATTTCACAAATGGCAATGTGGTTTTTTTTTTTTTTTTTTGCTTTACAAAATCACTATTTATTGGCCACATATTTGTTGATTTATGACTTCATACCATTTGTATCTTTTTCTTTTGTTGTTTCTGCTGCAAGAATAGTATTCTTCTTTTCTTGAAGTAGTCAAATGGCTTGTTATTAATTATTATTCTAAACAAAAGTAGTTTTTTAGAGTTTTTAATTTTATTTTTTGAATTCTTAATCGTTGGATGATCGAACGGATAAGATTTGTTTATACTTTTATATTATTCACAAAGAATAATACTACATAAAGACAATACTGATTAGATAAACACTATTAGGGGTTTTAAACTATCAATGTATTTTATTTTCTATTAATTCTGGCTTGAAATAGCAAAAATGTATGTTTAAGAGCATTAATAATCAGAATATTTTTTTTTTTTAAAAAAAAACTAGTATCTTTTTTAATTATAAAACGAACCATACATGCATAAACACTTGTCGAAACATGCCCTTAACAAATATCATTAACTAGATTATGGTCTATATGGTATATCATAATTAAGGAATTAAAATATCAAAACTATATAATATACCATATAGTCTGTCGGGACATATACCGCAATAATATTATATAGTGTGGTGTGGATATTCAATTATATATGATTTTGATACTATATAATACAATTTTAGTGACCGAATATATACGTCCAGGCATACCATTAGAATGCGTTAGTAATCATTCGGGTGCTACTCCCATGACCAAGTGGTGGAGAATTATTGGAGCAGTAGCTAGCCAGAGGAGTGGAGCACCAGTAAAGTATCATCACTTCTGATCTACATAAATAAGAATAAGTATACGTATATAAATAGATCATCATGATTCATGCATGACCATCTTTATTTGCAAAATATATATATATATATATTATTTTTAACACCATTGGAATTGATTGTTCTCACGTTAACTTGGAGGCAAAGATATATGCTGTTTTTATTATGATGGTGGCGTGAGGTTGAAGCAAAGCTTATATATATAGCTAGCTAGCTGACCCAGTTGGGCAGGGTCCATGCATCATGTATATGGGTCATGCATCCATGTGACTGGCTCATGTGTCTACATGTGCTTTTGTTCTCTTCAATATCACACGTGCAACTGACCCACGCCACTGCACTAAGTCATCAGCTCCTCAGGACCACACCACCGTATATATATAATTGAAACTTCTGCGAGTTATAGGGGATTCGTAATCCTTTACGTACTTTCTATTGAGAAAAGCTAGATACGATCTATCACGGGTAGTTTATTTGCTATTGTGATGTTGATCGTGTGTTCATTTAATTACAAAACGGATTGATTCACGCTATTAAGTTTTATTTTATTACGATAAAATATTATTAAAAGTGATAAATAATACAGTCGTACTTGTAATTATCTTTAATCACTTCCAAACAAATTATTTAGTCTTAACTAGGAATAGCAAAATTATTTATGGAAAGGATTCGCTCCATTTGAAGTGATGATGGATACTATTATATTAAATTTGGAGCAGAAATGGATACCATTCTGATATCCATTTTATTTTCAGGGATTAGAATGGATAATATATATAGATATCCCCACTAGGCTTCATTATCAATTTTTATATTTTATTTTATAAATATAAAAAAATTAAATTTTATTTTGTAATTATAATTGTTAACTCTAATTATATAAATTACTTTTACTTTTACAAATTACTCTAATTATATGAATGAATTACTATGGATATTAATTACATTTTTTTCATATAAAATTTTAATACTTTTTTATCGGATACAGGAATGAATATCCCTGTCGCAATTTATTGATTATCGGATTTCGGATCCCCTCCGATGTCATCTCTAGCCTTGACAAGCTATAAAAATAAGAGCTAAAATTATAGTAATTCATGGGCTACGAGGTGTTGGGCTCGAATAATTGGGTTTGGGTTGGGCTTAAATAGGCTTCAGAGAATTGGCTCAACGTCTAAATTGATTATCAAACCAATCCATATAAACTAGATCTATGGATTAGCATATATCCTCCATTGTCAATTCCTATCAATCCATGAAGATATAAATTAGCATCGATTCTCTTGAAAGTAATTATAAGTTTTATTTTATTTTAAAAAAACAGAAAGGAAAAATCAACCAAATCTATAGAGTTGATTTGAATATCTCAATTCCTTCTGTCTCATTGTATATACATATTATATATAATAAGTCGTCTGATAAAAATGTCAAAAAGAAAGTTTGTCTTTTTAAGACTCACAGATCTTGACTTATCCAAATGGATTTTACATTAATTGGATTTAATATAAATCTTCTCAAATATAGTGTAAATTAAGATACTATCAAAGCTGCTTTTCAGTGGATTATGATCACTAAAAGTGTCTAAACTTGTTAACTTTCACACATCAGCACTTTTATCTCTAAATATCTTTATAATTTTGTTTATTGTTATAATTTTCTAATACATATTAAGGGGTTTGCTTACTATATATTCTTTTTTTTTATTTGACAAATAAATAAAATAATTTTTTTTTTGAAATCTGACATCTGATGGGATTAGAAGACTGTCGAAACCTATCGAAATTAAATTCTTATAGTACGACCCGAATATTTACATCCATATCAAAAGTACTCCCCTATACTGGGAGAGGAAATTAAAAATTCTCTAAAAACAAACTCTTAAACTAATATTTGACTAAGGGGGTTTGTTTTTTCCACTTATAATTTAACATGTTTAAATTAGAAACGTTAAGTTATTTTTATTTTTTTTAAGTGGTCAAACAACTTAAAAATGTTAAAAAATAACTTAAAATAAAAAGTTAAAAATTTTGACTTATCATTTAACACGTAATCACTGAATCATAATTATAATATTTTATTCTATAATTATTATTGTAACATCCCTAATTTCAAATAAATATAAAAAGTATTGTTGAATTAATATTGTAACACCCCCTGACCCGACCAGTCTGGATCGACCCAGGGAGCGTTACCGGGTTTTCAAAACTTTTCTTAATTCACTTTATAATTTGGAAATCAAATAATTTATAATTTAAAAATCATTTCTAGTGAGCCCATCGAAATTTATTTTCAAAAATTTCGGCAGAGTTTCCTCTGTTTTTCTGATTTCCCAAAACCTATTTTCAATAAAAGTCCAAGACAATAAAATTTCAACACTTCTATATCAATTTCTCAACCCAATGCGCACTCTGCCTTTTAGTGCGACTTTCCAATCAATTTTTAAATAAAACAGTTCATAATTTATTCATTACAATACTTATTAAAACGAAAAACATAAATCATAAAACAAATAATTACAAAACATAATTATATAACACAATTACAAATCTCTGTATATGCATGCATAACTAACTATATTATACAGAAATATATGACTACCCAAAATGTGGTGACTCTGGATCTCTGCCTGTAACTCTCTCTTTTCAATCTTTGCTTCTTCGGTATCTCTGTTACCTACGCGCGATAAAAACCGACGCACTAAGCAATAATGCTTAGTGGGTGTACAGTAAAATAAATTGCAATATAATATAAAACAATAAATTTTAAATTTAGAAATTCAGAAAGAGATATAAATAAAACAATAAATCTTAAATTCAGAATTTCAATAATTTCAATTACTGAAACTATATAAACACGAAGTATCTCAAAAGTTTATGGGTTTCAATTTTAATATCATTTCTTTATTTTCTATAACATTTTATGGTTTTCAGTTCTCAATTGGGCCCTTGATACACAAAACAGAGTTTACAGGACTGGATTACAGGTTTTACAATCGGGTTTCCCATCTCATATGAAATGGTATCCCTATATAAACAGTCGGTTTCCCATTTCAGAGTGAAATGGTATCCGTATTTTTCACAGTCGGTTTCCCATTTCATAATGAAATGGTATCCGTATTTCACAGTCGGTTTCCTATTTCTAAGGAAATGGTATCCGTAATAGCATCACCATAAGCATCAGGAATCACGGTGCAGTACTGTCAGATATACACCCAATTGGCATGTCAATCTCCTATATCCATATTTCCCTATACATATATCAGGGCCGTTATTCAGTTATCAAATTAATTCATTTATTTCAAGAATCAATGAATATAAATTTCAATCAAAATCACTAATTAGAAAACCAAACAATAGTCGTAAAACAATAGTTGTAAATCAGGTTTTGAAAACATACGTTTTTATTCGAAATTCCGTAATCTCATAATATTCCACAAACAATTCCACAGTATACAAAAATGAAATACAAGTGTATAAAAATAATTTCAGAAATGAGTGTACACCAACCTGGATACCGTTTTTCGACAGTTTCCTTTCTGAATTTTTCTTTTTCCTTTCTCCTTCTCTTTTCTTTCTTTCCTTCTCTTCTTCTTTCTCTTCTCTTCTTCTTCTTCTCTTCTTCCTCTTCTCTTCTTATTCTTTTCTTCTCTTCTTCTTCTTCTTCTCTTCTTTTCTTTTCTTTTTCTTTTCTTCTCTTACCGTCTCTCTCTTTTCTTTTCTAGTTGCTTCCTCCGGAAGCTAATTTTTTTTTATACAATTTCAATCATCGCGACCGTCATCGTGACCTGTAGTCGCGTCATCTGGTCGCGTTGCTCACTGGAGGAATTCCACCGCTTTCATCGCGAGCAACCATAGCGGTAACTTGGTCACGCTGGTGGTCGCGTTGCTTACTGCCCAAAATTCATATTTTTACCGCGAGCTAGTCAGCGCGATCCCTAGTCGCGGTGACTGGTCGTGGTGCTCACTGTCAAAAATTACCATTTTTCACCGCAAGCAACTCATGTCGATCTCTGGTCGCGGTGAGGGGTCGCGGTACTCACTGCCCGATTTTCACCCTTCTCTTCAAGCATCATTTCTGGACCATTTCATCTGGTCCACCTGAAAATCATAAAAATATACATACATTTAATTACATTTTACACCCCTCAAATCATCATTATTATATCCACATATTCAAAATTAATTATTCGAAATTAGAGATGTTACAAATATAGAGTATGTGAATGTGATAATTATGATTTGAGTAATTAAATGTATATATATTTTTAGGTTTTCAAATGGACCAATTTAAACGGTCGAAAACAATGCACGAAGAAAAGGGTGAAAAACTGGACAGTGTGCATCGCGACCACCCTCGCGACCAGAGATCGCGATAGCTGCTCACGATGAAAATGGCAAAATTGGTCCAGTGAGTACCGCAACCAGCGCTTGCAGTAGCTGCTCGCGCTGAAGGTGGCAAATTTCTACTAGTGAGCATCGCGACTGAGCGACGCGACCACCGCTCGCGATACACGTTTGCGATGGTCCAAAAATTTTAAAAAAAATTAACACCGAGTGGCATGAAGCGGTGCCACTTAAAATAGAAAATGGAGATTGAAAGTGAGCAGAATGTCACGAACTTTCTAGAAGGATCCGGAATAACCTAGAGGAATGGTGAACCTTGTGGAGAAAACTAGAAGGATGGAGAAACTTCTAGAGAAGTCTAGCTCTTGGGACATTCTAGAATGTTGTGGAGACTTGTAGGATGTTCAAGACATGGAATTCTCTAGAACATGTACATTGTAGGGATTTCTTGTACATTGTAGAATTGTCTAGAACATTGTAGATAGGTAGGGACCTAGAATGTTCTTTGGTGCCTATAAATAGATGGCACCCCTCATTTGTACAAACCATCCTAGAAATCTTGGAAAAGCATTCAAGTATTCTCTCAAACATTTGTGCTCTCTTCTCTTCTCTCTTCCTACAAGCTTTCTTGAGTTTGCTAGCAAGTTACTTGTCTAGCTCGTGGGGATTAAGGCTGACTTAACCTCTTCGACGGGAGGAAGTGTGTTAAATGCCGCACGGTTGGCTTAGAAAATACTAAGGCCGTGACAAGTGGTATCAGAGCCTCGTTGCTCAACCAAGGAAGAGATAGCATAATGGCAGGAGTCGAGGAAGTTGTCGTCCAAGAGCCAAGCCGTGGAAGGGATACCAACCCAAGCAGGTCGAGGAAGGACAAATCTCGGGATGCCGCCTCAATCTTGGAGTCAAGGTTGGCTAGGATTGAGCTCGCCATAGCCGATTCAAGGGAACGGCTGGATGTGTTGGAGCAATGCGTGGAGAGGGACATCGGCGATCTTAGGGAAAAGATCGAGGACCTCCGGGGAGACATGCAATTTGGCTCTACATCAGGGCGAGAGGCGCAAGAGGGGAACGAGATCTTCCAAGCACGGTTGGAGAACACGGTAATGGGAAAGCTCGCGGAGTTCGAGACACTTCTTGAAGACATGCGGGGAGATTGGGCCTTATGCAAGAGAGCTGTGAGTGGTGGGGCTTTCCAAGGTGCTCCAAAGAAGGAGATACCCAAGCCGAAGGAGTTTGATGGCAAGCGAGATGCCAAGGAGGTAGACAACTTCATTTGGCACATGGAGAGGTACTTTGAGGCCGTCAGGATCACGGATGATCAGGAGCAAATCCGGACCGCAACCTTATACCTCGCCGATACAGCCACTCTGTGGTGGAGGAGGAGACATGCCGACATCCAAAGAGGTACGTGCACTATCGATTCTTGGGATGATTTTAAGAAAGAGCTTAAGAAGCAATTCTATCCGGAAGATGCTGCTTATCTTGCTCGGAAGAATTTGAAGAAGCTCAAGCAAACAGGTTCAATTAGGGATTATGTTAAGGAATTTTCTAGTCTCATGCTCGAAGTTCCTAACATGTCGGACGACGAGTTGTTGTTCAACTTCATGGACAACCTACAACCTTGGGCGGAAGTAGAATTGCGTCGCCGTAATGTGCAAAATCTTGCCGAAGCCATAGCTATTGCGGAATCCCTAATTGATTACCGGAGGAGCGAACCACCCAAGAAGAAACCACCACAGGATAACCATGGCAAAGGTGGGGGAGACAAAGGGAAAGGTCCATACAAGCCTCCAAGCGGGAAAGACAAGGGTAAGCAGAAGGAAGGTCAAGGTAAGAAAGACTTCAAGCCGAAGACCAACTGTTTCCTTTGCGACGGTCCTCATTGGGCAAGAGAGTGCCCAAAGCGCGAGGCTATCAATGCGTTGGTAGATGAGCGCGAGAAGGAGATTGAGGAATCTCACATGGGCTCTCTTCGCGTACTCACCGCCATCAAAGCCCAGCCAGCCCCAAAGACCCGAGGGAGTCAGAGTCTGATGTACCTCAATGTACACATCAATGGGAAAGCTACCCGCGTCATGGTCGATACGGGAGCTACAAACTCCTTTGTCTCGGAGGAGGAGGCAAGGAGACTTGGACTAAAAGTGTCCAAGGAGACCGGATGGTTAAAGGCGGTGAACTCTAAGGCGAGGCCGCTTATTGGCATGGCTCGAGGAGTAAGCATTAGTATGGGTAATTGGAATGGGAAGATAGACCTGACAGTCGCGCCCATGGATGACTTCGAGGTAGTGCTCGGCATGGACTTCCTCGAACAAGTCAAGGTAGTTCCTTTACCCTTCCTACGTTCTGTTGCTATATTAGAGGATACTCCTTGCATTATTCCAGCCAGCGCCAAATCCGGATCGAAGACCCCTCATCTTTCGGCCTTACAAGTGAAGAAAGGCCTTAAGAAGGGGGAGGTGACATACTTGGCCACGGTAAAGCATGATGAGGGTGGAGTTCTATCGGAGGAGCTACCTAGAGAGATCAAGAAGGTCCTTGAGGTGTACAAGGACGTCATGCCCGCGGAATTGCCCAAGAAACTACCACCTAGGAGAGAGGTGGATCACCAGATCGAGTACAAGCCCGGGAAGGCCAATGTGGTGGCAGATGCACTGAGTCGCAAGGCAGAACTTGCAACTATGAGGAGTGCACCACAGGGAGAAGTCATCAATCTCATCAAGGAGGGGCTACAACACGACTCGCTTGGCAAGAGTCTCGTGGGACTAGCAAACGATGGGAAGACTAAACGGTTTTGGGTGCAGGATGACTTACTCTACACCGTGGGAAACCGGCTGTATGTCCCGAAATTTGGAAACCTGCGGAAGAACTTGATCAAGGAGTGCCATGATACAAAGTGGGCAGGACATCCGGGGCAACAGAGGACTAGGGCTTTGCTCGAAGCAACCTACTATTGGATGACATCGAGGCCTATGTGAAGACTTGTCTTGTATGCCAGCAAGACAAGAATGAACAGCAATCACCGGGAGGATTGCTAGAGCCGTTACCCATCCCCGAGAGACCATGGGAGAGTGTTACCATGGACTTCATTTCGGCCTTACCCAAGTCGGACGGCTGCGGATCGATCATGGTGGTGGTCGATCGATTCTCAAAATATGCAACTTTCATTGCTGCCCCTACGGATTGCACGGCGGAGCAGGCAGCTCGGTTATTCCTACGGGATGTAGTGAAGTATTGGGGCGTGCCAAGAACGATCATTAGCGATCGAGACCCGCGCTTCACAGGGAAATTCTGGACCGAGCTTTTCAACCTGTTGGGGTCGAAGTTGCATTTCTCTACAAGCTTTCACCCACAGACGGATGGGCAAACAGAAAGGGTGAACGCTTTGTTAGAGCTATACCTGAGGCACTTTGTGAGTGCCAACCAACGAGATTGGGCGAAGTTACTTGATGTAGCCCAATTCTCTTACAACCTACAGAGGAGTGAGGCGACCCACCATAGTCCCTTCGAGTTGGCAACGGGCCAACAACCCCTCATTCCGCAGACGGTAATGGTGGGATATACGGGAAGGAGTCCAGGATCGTATAAGTTGGCCAAGAACTGGCAAGAACAAGCCGATATAGCACGATCCTATCTTGACAAGGCCGCGCGAAAAATGAAGAAATGGGCGGACAAGAAGAGGCGACGAGTGGAATTTCAAGTGGGAGACTTAGTGCTTGTCAAGTTGCTGCCCCAACAATTCAAGGCCTTCAGGAAGGTGCACAAAGGCTTGGTAAGGAAGTACGAAGGACCCTTTCCGATCTTGAAGAAGGTAGGAAAAGTTTCCTACAAGGTTGAATTACCTCCGAGGCTTAAGATCCATCCAGTCTTCCATGTGAGTCATTTGAAACCTTATCATGCGGACACGGAAGACCTTAGCCGAGGAGAATCATCGAGGGCGCCAACTGCCGTAGTAACCTCCTACGACAAGGAAGTGGAGGAGATCCTAGCGGATCGAGTCGTGCGAAAAAGGGGTGTTCCTCGAAGTAGCGAGTACCTGATCAAGTGGAAGGGACTTCCTACGAGTGAAGCTACTTGGGAACCGAAGGAGGCTTTATGGCAGTTCTCAAAGCAAATCGAGGATTTCCACAAGGAGACTACGACGAGGACGTCGCCGGATTAGGTGGGGGAGAATGTCACGAACTTTCTAGAAGGATCCGGAATAACCTAGAGGAATGGTGAACCTTGTGGAGAAAACTAGAAGGATGGAGAAACTTCTAGAGAAGTCTAGCTCTTGGGACATTCTAGAATGTTGTGGAGACTTGTAGGATGTTCAAGACATGGAATTCTCTAGAACATGTACATTGTAGGGATTTCTTGTACATTGTAGAATTGTCTAGAACATTGTAGATAGGTAGGGACCTAGAATGTTCTTTGGTGCCTATAAATAGATGGCACCCCTCATTTGTACAAACCATCCTAGAAATCTTGGAAAAGCATTCAAGTATTCTCTCAAACATTTGTGCTCTCTTCTCTTCTCTCTTCCTACAAGCTTTCTTGAGTTTGCTAGCAAGTTACTTGTCTAGCTCGTGGGGATTAAGGCTGACTTAACCTCTTCGACGGGAGGAAGTGTGTTAAGTGCCGCACGGTTGGCTTAGAAAATACTAAGGCCGTGACAAGAAGCTCACAAACAAAACAGAGCAGCAAACGAGAGAGAAAGAAGAGAGAAAAGAGGAGAGAGAAAGAAGAGAGAGAAAGGAAAAAAGAAGAAGAAAAGAGGAGGAGAAGAAGGAAAAGAGTAGGAGAAAGTATCCAGGTTCGGTGTACATTTATTTTCGAATTTTTAGTTTTCCAGAAATTTTCGGAATTATCGAATTTTATAGTTTTTGAATTATTTGAATTCTATTGAGTAAAATTGATAGTTTGAAACTGATTTCGGATTGATGTGAATTGCGAATTCTTGAAATATAGTTTATATCCGAAATTTTAATTGTGAATAATATTCGGAATTGATTTTTATACATTTTGATGCTAATATTGTTATGAAAATATATTGTTGAAAGTGATTTTAATTATATAATATTTGTGAAATGTATCGGAAAATGATTTTGGGGCATTTGATTCGATATGGAATTATGAAATACGTTTGAATATATTTTTGGATTGATTTGATGTGATTATTGATTTAAAAATATATTCGTATATTTCCGTTATATGATATTTGATGAAATTTGAATTTCAAATATATATATATATATATATATATATATATATATATATATATATATATCGATATGAATTGAAATTTAATAATTTGAAAGTTGAATTCGATGATTCTAAAATAAATGAAATATGTTGACATTGGATTTGAGAAAATGTTTTGCAAAATGGCTCTGATGTGTATAAACATAGATATGGATATAGGAGGTTGACATGTCAATTGGGTTTCTGTCTGAACAGTACTGTACCAATATATTCTGTTTGTGCCACCCTATGGATAGTATAGGCCCAAAGTGTCAGTCCTAGGGTTCTGAATTCTGTCATGGGACATTGATAGCGGATGATTTCGTTGGTGTTCCATTCTGATATGATGTTTTGCGGGTAGCCCCGTTTGTGTGTCCGATGCCGAACAACTTGTAATCCAGTCCGATAACTTATGTTATATATGTTAGGAGCCCAATCTAAAAACTGATTTGTTATATGAAAGCATTTGAGAAATTATGAAGATTTTGTCTGTTGATTGATTTTGAATACTGTATTTGTTGAGTATATGATTTGATTTGACATGAGCCTCATATATGCTGTATTGATATATGTTATTTATATGTTGATAAATTGATAAAAGTATTTGATATAGTATATTTAGATATACAATTTTGAGTACATCCACTAAGCAATATACTTAGCGTGTTGAGTTTTCTCACATGTAGGTAACAGAGGTTCCAAGAGAGACAAGGACAAGGAAGAGTAGAAACTGCAGAAAGAGAGTCCGGAGTCACATCGGTTCTACATATATTTTGATAGTCCTTTTGTAATAAGTATATATGTTTTGATACAACATGCATATACAGAAAATGTTTATACATATTTAAAAAGAGCTTCCGCTATATAAATATTTTATTATATGTTTATATTATTTGACTATTTATAAATTATGTTGTGATAAATTGATTGGGGAAGTCGCACTATATTTGAAAAGGTGTGCAAATGTAATTTGAAATTTTGAAAGTTGATTTTTATGAATTTTAATTGTAAACAGGTATTTGGAAAGTCAGAAAAACAGAGAAAACTCTAACAAGATTTTCGGAAATTTATTTAGACCCCTTTCAATTGTTTTTAATGTAGTTTTAAATCATGTTTATATAAAAGTAAAAGTTAGATGTTCGTATATAGTAGCGCTCCTTGATTCGGTCATAGTGAATTGGGTCAGGGGGTGTTACACTTATTTTTATATTAATATATTTATAATTTTATCTTCATTCACATGTTTCTATCTTAAAAAAAAACAATTAACACTTTTATTAAGTTGTTAGAATGTAAAAAAAAAAAAAACATTTCTTTCATATTTTAGGTTTTAGTCTCTATTCAGTTTTCAAAACAATTTAAGTATATTCAGTCTTCAAATGAAAAAACAAACACCCTCAGAATATATTCATGTAGTGATTTTTTTTTTTCTTTGAAAGTTGACACTTGAAGGGTCAGAGGACTACTGGAACCAACAGAGATTAAATCATATAAATACGACCTGAACAACTACTCCCAGTAATAGGAGGGGTTTACTCCCACACGAAGGAGAGGTCTACCCACACAATTGCGGTGTTATAAGCAATGATGAAAAATAATAATTATTTAGAGTTAATTACACTCAACCTCCCTGAGGTTTGACTAATTACATTCGGAATCAAAGTTTGCATTAATGGACACTAGCATCCCCTTACGTTAACGTTGACCGTTAAAATAACCGTTGACTTTTTTCAAAATTTTTAAATGACCAAAATACCCCTATCACAATTTTTTACTGTTCATTAAAAAAAATTAATGGTGAGATCCAGATTAAATCTCCACCAAGAAAAAAAAAATTTTGTATGTTCATCCTCGAACCCAGAGAATGATAGGTGATGAAGCGTGTGAACAAATATTTTTCATACAATATTTTCAGGTCAACTTTTTGGGACCCACGATGATGAGAGAATGATAGGTGATGAAGCGGATCCGTGATAGTAACAAGAGTAAAGGTAGGATGGGGGCTCTCTGATTTTGACACGTCAACATCGGAACTTTGACCATGACCTGGCAGTTGTTAATGACCATCGAAGATCGAACCTTTCTGGGTACGAGATTGAACCCAGAAGGGTTCAATCTTCGAACCCAGAAGGGTTCGATCTCGAACCCAGAAGGGTTCGATCTCGAACCCTCTGGGTTTGACGAACCCAGAGGGTTCGATTCGAACCCTTATGGGTTCGAGATCGAATCCTCTGGGTTCGACGATGAACATTCAAAATTTTTTTTTTCTTGGATTGGATCTCATCATTAATTTTTTTAATGAACAGTAAAAAATTGTGACAGGGGTATTTTGGTCATTTAAAAAATTTGAAAAAAGTCAACGGTTATTTTAACGGTCATCGTTAACGTGAGGGGAGGTTAGTGTCCATTAATACAAACTTTGATTCCGAATATAATTAGTCAAACCTCAGGGAGGTTGAGTGTAATTAACTCAATTATTTATAATACACCATCAAAGTTTGAACCTTAGCTTGTGTATGTAGTGATTTTCTTAAAATCCGAAAAATGCATAACAACATATATTATTTAAAATAATAAAATAATACAGTGTTGTAGATTTTTTATTTTTATTGTTTTTGTATTCAAAAACTTTTTTAAACCTACAAAATATAACTCTATTAATATCAATCTGTAAAAATTTTCAAAAAAATTTTCATTAATTTATCTTCCATATTGTTCTGTCTTAACGAGTAAGAAACAAATTTGCAACCACGTTAGGTTGACCAGCCAGCCAATCAGTCAACAAGGTCATTAACAACTGCCAGGTCATGGTCAAAGTTCCGATGTTGACGTGTCAAAATCAGAGAGCCCCCATCCTACGTTTTACTCTTGTTACTATCACGGATCCGCTTCATCACCTATCATTCTCTCATCATCGTGGGTCCCAAAAAGTTGACCTGAAAATATTGTATGAAAAATATTTGTTCACACGTTTGGGCCTTTTTTTATTTGTTTTGTTTATTAGTTCAAACAGAGAATGGAAATGAGAACTCAGTTTCCTTTTTTTCTCTGTCTCTTTCTTTCTTTTACGGCCTTCAAATTATCCCACGTGAACAAATTCATTCTTCTTGTCTACCAAATCAATAGTAAACTTTATTTGTAAAATTTTTTTATATATATTTTTAAATTTTTAAATTTGTGGTACTTTGACATCTATATAAATTTTGTACAAATTTTTATTTGAATAATAATAATCAGATAGTATGATAAAATTATTCAAATTACTTGTTTAGTATTATTTATGTAAATGTGACTCATATTTTAAGTTGTATAATAAGGTAGTCAAACAGTGCCATCCACACAAAAACAAAAAATGATACGAATTGTCATTACTAAAAAAAAAATAAAAAAAAAATCAATCAATCATAGAGATATTGATTTTTTTACCGTGTTTGTTTTGATTTTTATGTTTTTGTAAGTGTTTTGATGATGATTTTGGTGGTGCCGACTCAACAGTTGGGGATGTTGTGTTTGTGATGGAAATTGATTTTAGAGAAAATGCACGTGGAAGTGAGTTTAATTATGTGTAGAAATTAAGAGTAATGACAAGGTTTAATCAACTTAAATTGGCTTCACTCAACTTGGAACATGTGTTGTGTTTATGCTTTTCAAACAGTGTTCAACAAGGATACCAAATTCCTTTTGGAAACTTCTTTTTTCTCTGACCATCTTGAAGATACATGTATTTGAAAAATACTTAATTCAACCACCAGATGTAGTATAGTTGATCACTACATACCAGATAGGGAGCGAATCATTCGGTAATACTCAATTTTGAATTCCAAAGGATGCAATCTTCATATTAGTGTAGTGCACCTGTGGCCAAACCTTTACTGACCACCCGGGTCGAGTGGGAATTAGGCCCATGTAATATGTTTAGGGACCACCTTGTGAATTAAAAAAAAAATGCTTAATTCAAGAAGCTAGTGCTTTAATTTTTCCCTCTTACATAATTTATTTTTATTTTATAGAGTAAGCTTTTTTAACTTAAATTTAGTATTCAACGCACATCCACTCATAGTTTAAGTGGTTAGTGCATCAGAGGTGAGAATTTAAGTTTCATCATACGCATTTACCAACATATATGAGTATTTTTATCTCCTTAATATGAGAGCAGACTAAACAGTGGATATGAAATTTTATTCTCCTTTATCGTCTACGGTCTTGTAACTTATAGACTAAACACAGCCTAAGATCTATTATTATAAAAATAGATAAAGTATTTTAATTATCTCACAATATTTTTAAAATACCACTTTTTCTTTATTATTATTTTTACATTGCAACTGAAATATAAACTAAACCCTCCATACATTGGTGTGAATAAAATTCAATCTAATTCTTGCTACTAATAAACATATTTTAGATCCTTTTTTAAATAATTAATAAATGGTTTTGTGATTTCAATGTTGTAATGCCAACAAGTTCTAATAAATAATCTTATCCTATCTCCTTTTTTTTATTCTATTTTTATAATCTCTAATTTACTATATGATTTATAATTATAAACCCATTACTTAATACAAAATTTTATAGTTAAAAAAAATATTAATTTAATAAAATTGGATAAATCTGCTACTAGCGAAAGATAATTATCTTGTTTGAAAAAGGCCAGTGGGAATGGAGAAAGTTCATAGAATGACAATGTTGAAAGATTTCATGATAATTGATAAACATCCACTTATATTTTGTTAATTACACAAATTAAAAGTGAACCAAGCACTTTCATTTTAAGTGCTTTCTTTGTACTTCTAAACCAAAAAAAAAAAAAAAAAAAAGTGCTTCTAATGAGGACCCTACTTCTTAAAAATAATATAAACGTAACTTTTTGTTCAATTTGAAATCATTCTCAAATCAAAAAAGAGAATTTCAATTCCATTTTGCTTCCACATGCATGTCCCCATGTATAACACATATGATTTGATGATGTGCTTCAAAAAAGTAGAATCATTGATTGATATTCCACTCTTGATATATATATATATATATATATATATATATATATATATATATATATATATATATTCTTTGTCTACAATTTAATGATTAAATATGATGAAAAGAAATCAATTGTGAAATTAAAAATAATTATAATCAATAGCGAAAGTATGATAAATAATAGTAGTAGTAGTAGTTTGTTTTTGAAAAAAATTTGAACCGGTTGATATATAGAAAATGATAATATTCTTATCAAGAATTTTATGATTTGTTGGAAAAGGTATATGAGTTTGTTTATGTAATGATTTATATATAATGACGTGTTTTTTAAAATTTGAATTTTATTCTTTGATTTAATTGATTTTAGATGTGGATACTTGTTCATTTATGAAATATTACATCATTTACGTGTATATTTAATTGACTTTTTTTTTTCATTTCTGCTTTATTTTTCTTATTACAAGTATTATATATTGTATTTAAATTTTAAAAAAAGTAGAAATATACTAACTTAATTAATAGCAATGCTAGACACTAGTGAAATTTAATGTTATTTTATGTAATAAAATAAAATAATATGGATGTTATACAATCTAGCGGATGACACGTTGGTCAATAAAACAGTGACTTAGATATAGATATTAACATTCAAACATATAAGTACTTTTAATCAAAGTTTATTTGAGATCAAACTTATACACTCACATTAATAAGATTCCATATTCAAGTTATGTCTATCTTTTTGTAATAATTTAAAAATAAGAAATACGATGAAAACCGTACAAAAACTTAATTAAAACTAAGGGATGGGAAAAAATTGAAAACCGAACCAATTGGACTCGAACAGAATTGAAAAATGGTTTTCAACCTAGCTCACTTTTTAAATCGGTTTCATATATAGAAATTGATTTGTTTTTGAATAAGTTTCATTAAACGTGTGGTTTGAATATATATTCTCATAATAGGATGAAACTATCTAAATATGCCAGTAAATATATATATGGTGAGATTTGAATCCTTACAATTAAAGTGCATGAGAATTATACTAATAATTTGAACTATGAAAGAATGTATATACATATTTCTCTTCTTGTTATTAAGATTAATCTTCCAAAGCATTTTTCAGCCTCAAAATAAAGAGTTGACGTAAATTAAAATTTTCCTCCTCTTATATTTATCATAAAAAGGACAAAAAATAATAAATAATAAAAAGAAGGTTATATGTCAATTAGAGAATAAAGGGTCGATTAGGTAGAGCCGAAAATGAGTAGGCAAATTCGATACCTCAATTAATAGACCTTAAATGGTTAAAAGAGAAACTAGCATTAAATTGACTTGATGTAATAATTATTAAAAAAAAAAAAAGTAAAAGATTGATTTCTTAAACTAAAAATATTTATTCAATTTAATAATATTTTAATTCTAATTATTATCACTGTAAATGATATGTTAAAAAAAAAAAAACTAATACCTTCGAGAAAAATAAAGATTGGGGAAGGATAAAAAGTCAAAAAAATTTAAATAAAATAAAAAATTATAGGAATAAAAATGTACAAGTAAATCAAATAGCACATCCATTTATAGTAAAGTGGTTAGTACACCTCCCTCCCTCCTCAGTGGTGAGGGGTTCAATTCTCACCATGTGCATGTGTGGGTAGTTTTCTCCCCTTATTATGAGAGTAGTATTCTCCCGTTATGTGAGTAGATATTCGGACCGCGCGTTTAGTGATTAATCTCGACAGGTCCCGGCAGTTATTGATATTGTAATTGTACCCTTTAAAAAAAAAAAGTAAATCAAATAAATTGCCCACTTGAGTCATGAGTGAATGTGTTATTTTATAGCGTTATTAATTGAAATTTATAATCATTTTATAGTGTTGTTAATTGAAATTTACATCTTTAAAAGTATTTGAAAAATTATAATATATTTATTTTTGAAAATGAAAGAAACTTATTTAAGGAAGTTTACATAACCAATTTTGGAAATTATTTCAGAACCTGACTTTTTACACAAAGAGAACAATTTTTCAACCAAACCTATTCATCCAAAACTAACATAGCTAGTAGAGCTAGATCATGACCCCAAAAATTCATAGCTCGAGAAATATAAGAATAAGAAAATGAAAAAAGAATTATGAGTGAAAATAATATCTTCAATTACCACACCAATATCAGAAAGAGGAGGCTTACATAGAAAGGGCGTCAGACTCCAGAACAACAGGAAAAAGATTGGTTTCAACAAACCCCCGAAGAACAACCATCCCTAACTATATAAGCTTATTATTTTTTTTTGAAAAGCCTCAAACTTCATAAATCAAGCATAAAGGGAAACTCTCAACAAGTCACCAGCGGCTAGTTCTACTAGTCAACTGGAAAAACAACAGACCAAACAGTAGAACTGGAAAAACCTAATGCTCACCTGACAATGCCATGTGCTACAAAATTGTTAAGTCTAAGCACATGACTAATAGAAACAACATTAAAGCAACCTAGAGCAATTCTAACATTACTAACAATATTACCAATATCACTCAAAATAATACCACTATCATTGTAAAGATTAATCACATCAAGATAATCAGATTCTACTAACAAATGAGCAAAGTTTCTGTCTGTTACCAGCCAACACTAGCCCTTTCAAAATAGCTTATACCTCAACCACTGTTACATCAGTATCTCTATTGAAAGCTATTGCAACTGCCAGCACCACATCACCTCCTTCATTCCTCACCACTATACCCAAGCCAACCTTGCCACTGCTCTTATCACAAATAGCATCCACATTCAATTTAAACACAGAAGGATCAGGAGGCACCCAATGAGCAGCTCTACTCTTAGAGTTACCAATAACAAGAGAGGATCTTTTAGCATTGGCCGCATCAAAATTCTGCACAAAGCTAATAGCCCTGTTCCAGATATCTGCAGCAGGAGAGCAAGCCAAATTATACAATAATAGGTTTCTTCTATTCCACAGCAGCCACACAGTTACTAAAAACAACCTAACCTTCTCGATGTTTCTTGTAGAAGTAAGGAAGACCAATCTGTCCAGAAAATTAGCCACATTAATCAACTTTAAATCTTACAAGAAAAAACAATTCTTCTAAGCCCCAACCTTCTCAGCACACTCCCAAAGAACATGATCCACTCTCTTTAGCTCTTCCCCACACAGCACACACCCTCAATCATCAATAATGCATCTTCTAGACAATAAAGCTCTTGTAGGAATGATTTCTTTACAAGCATTCTAATAAAATATTTTATTTTAGGTTACTCATAAAACCCCGTAAACTTCTAAACAACCCCCTTGTCACTCTTAATAACTGAGTCCATATAACCCTTAGAAAAAGTCTTCACTTCAACATCAATATTCTCCTTCCACAACGAAAGCAACCCACCTTCCAATTCATCCTTCCCAACTACAAAATAGCCTAAAAAACCCAAAATAATTCTAATTCCATCTTTACAACCGCGATCTAGTCTAGTATTTGACAAAAATAACGAGAGATTTAGCATGCGAAGCAACTCCCGTAAGGCTCTGAATGTTCGAGAGCTCCCCAACTCCCGGACATTCCAATAAATAATTTTTATGGCTCTGAATGTTCGAAACCAGCCACCATTGACTCAGCAGGGGTAGAATCTCTTCTGCCACGTATACAATCTTGAAAATAAGTTCTCTCCTCATCAGCCTCTCTTTTCCCTAACATACCCAACCTACCACTTAGAGACAGCTTCCCAGACTTTGCCCTAGCCAATCTTTTCCACTTCTTCTGTTTAGGACTACTAATTTAGCTTAGTTCATCAATAGAGCCCTGCTGTTGGATTGAAGAAAGCTTATCACCATTAGGGAAGGATGTTGCCCCCCAGTAGAAGCAAACTCGAAAGACTCTGAACCTTTAGCCTTACTAACAGAACTGCGACCTTAAGAAATTTCCTTACCAAAATTAACATTTCTCTTCAGAGATAAATCTCTATCTACACTTTCTTCCACAAAGTTCTTAACAAATTTATCACTAACATTTCCTACAGCTTTTTCAACCAAGCTCTCCGAACCCACAGACACTACCACACTCTCATCATTAACCTTCTCCAACAGTTCCCCAACCTGCTGTTTATCGTTTGACAAAATATTCCCCTTGTATTTGCTCACTCAAAGAATTTTTATATTCAGATTCGAAATACCCAAAGGCCCTCATATGATAATCCGCTCCTTTTCAGTCTTAAAACTATCAGCATCCTTGGAACCCTCTCTTTCAGCACTCTTAACAAATGTTTTCCCTCCAAAACCATTAGAACCCATCCCACCCTTATTACTGCTAACAGGTTTTCGAGTATCCCCACTATTACTCCGGCTTCCTTTCCCCCTACTAAATTGATTAACCGCCCTCATCCATGACCCATACCTGAACTGAGACTCATCCACACCCTTATCATTACAAGGACAATCACGAACTAAATGGCCAATAATCCCGTAAAAATAACAAAAATTAGGTAATCGCTTGTACCTTAGTACCACTACCACTTCTTCCTTTAGATCTCCCATTAGTACCCGAAGACCCCTCTGCAAAGGTTTCGTGATGTCCACATCCACTCGCACCCTGACAAACTTACCCATATAACAGCCACCTGAACCAGTATCCACATCTATCACCTTGCCCAATAAATTTCCCAAAAAACACCCAACCTCTTTACTCATATACGCCAACGACAAATTATGCATTGAACCTACAATGGCGTAGTATTAAACTCGATATCTGAAATTTTGCCCATGCCTTTTACTTATCGGAGAACAATAAGGTTTTTGTTAAAACACCACGACTCTCCTTCTAGCACCCTCTTCCGATTCCATAAACTCATAAATTGAAAGACAAAAGTGTTTGTAACAATCAGTTCAATATCAAACCCTTCATTCGTTTTCCAAATCTTTGGAATTATAGACTTGAAAGCTTCCCTGTTGATCTCCCGATTTGCCATAATCCACCCAATCAAGCTTAGCAAAATCATCTTCATCCCTTCCTCTTGAAGACCCACCCCCAATCTAGCCATATGACCATCCGCATCTGATAGAGAAAGCCATTCACGAATCTTCGCAATCTCCTCCATAAAGCAAATTCCATAAAAATCACAATAAGAAGAAGACGAAGAAGAAAAAAAAGGAAAACGCACCCAAAATGAGTGAGAAAGACACACACAAGGTGTGAGAACTCCTTCTACACCCTCGCCCTAGATCGTTTCTGAGAAATGTCCAGAGAAAAGAGATGACTTCGTCTTCTTGTTTTTGTAATAACAAAAGTAACTATATAAGCTTAGTTAAAAGATGTAAATCAGCTTCAATAAACAATATATATAAATTATGATTCAAAAGTTGAGAAATTTTTATTAATTTGTTAAAAAATATGATTAATTTTCTATAAAGTTCGATAGAAGGAACATAATTTAAATAATATTAAAATTTGAAGGAGACTTCCCACTTCCTAGATAATTTTAAAAATTATCATAAAACTTCTATAAAAATAACCAAAAAGCATAAAAAAAAACCTTCCTTTTGAACTATAAAGATATTTTGTGATAAGATTGTTAATAACTTTAGTTGAGAAACTTTAAAAATGACAATTCGATCAAAATATAAATGCGTCACTTGACTATCCATGTACATATATTTTTTTTTCTTTTATGAATTTTAATGAAAAATATAGAAGCCAAAAAAATATATATATTTTTAAAAATAAAATAAAAATTTTGCATTATTTTTTAAAAGATGATTTGACTTTTTAAACCATGTGATTAATCTGCAAATAAATTATATATAGTCTAAAACTAATTATTAACAATCTTGGAAGAAAGTCAAAAAACTTGCAAATTAGTTGGGCTAGGTCTATAGAGATATGCCAACGCGTGCCACGTCAGGTCAAAGGAGTCAAACAGAACGAAAATGTATAGTATAGTGTCCACGTGTCACCACTTACACGTGATTAGTGGCATTTAGCTGGCCTCGTTTTGTTTGAGTTGACACGTCAAAATATTGCACAACACTGTCCTCCACATCACGTGTGTAACACGTGACCGACCTTCGGTCAAGCGCGGCCTTAATTTCCCTAGCTCCCCTTAGATATGCACACGCTGCTTGAGTCACGCTCCATACCTGCGCGTGCGAATGTCTATTTCTATTAGAGTGTTATAATAATAAAATAATATTAGACCGTTTAAATTATTTATCAAAGAGCTAATTGCACTCACATCCCCTGAGGTTTGGCCAACTACAGGTAAAATCAACTTTATCATTTATTAACAATGACACCCCCTTGACTTTAGTCAAAGTGAACAGTATCAGGGGTATTTTCGTCTTTTTCAATTTTTAATTTTATTTTATTAAATAATAAATCAAAAAATTAAAATAAAATAATAAAATTATTTAAAAATTAATAAAAAATAAAAATTAATTAATTTAAATCCATTTTCCAGATCGAATCTCAACCGTCCATCAAGATTAATGAAGGGTTGAGATTCAATCTGAAAATGGATCAAAAAAAAAAAAAAATTTTTTTGGGATCTTCGAAGAACCCAATCTGGGTTCTTCGAAGAACCCATCGAAGAACCCAGAGAGGGTTCTTCGATCTCTGGGTTCAGATCGAAGAACCCTTCTGGGTTCTTCGATCGAACCCATCTGGGTTCTTCGATTGAAACCAGATGGGTTCGATCGAAGAACCCTCGAAGAACCCAACTGGGTTCTTCGAAGAACCCAGAAAACTGGGTTCTTCGATCGAACCCAGATGGGTTAGATCGAAGAACCCTCTGGGTTCAGATCGAAGAACCCACAAGGGTTCTTCGATCGAACCCAACTGGGTTCGATCGAAGAACCCAGAAAACTGGGTTCTTCGATTGAACCCAGATGGGTTCGATCGAAGAACCCAGATGGGTTCGATCGAAGAACCCAGATGGGTTCGATCGAAGAACCCAGAAGGGTTCTTCGATCTGAACCCAGAGATCGAAGAACCCAGAGAGGGTTCTTCGATGGGTTCTTCGAAGAACCCAGATTGGGTTCTTCGAAGATCCCCAAATTTTTTTTTTTTTTGATCCATTTTCAGATTGAATCTCAACCCTTCATTAATCTTGATGGACGGTTGAGATTCGATCTGGAAAATGGATTTAAATTAATTAATTTTTTATTTTTTATTAATTTTTAAATAATTTTATTATTTTATTTTAATTTTTTAATTTATTATTTAATAAAATAAAATTAAAAATTAAAAAAGACGAAAATACCCCTGATACTGTTCACTTTGACTAAAGTCAAGAGGGTGTCATTGTTAATAAACGATAAAGTTGATTTTACCTGTAGTTGGCCAAACCTCAGGGGTGTGAGTGCAATTAGCTCTTTATCAAATTATATTTAAATAATATAATAAATAAATCATAAATTATAATCAAAACATAATCTATAACACTATATATTATTTAAATAGTAATTATAACTCACATACTATATTATTTAAATAAATAATAAATTTATTTAATTTTAATATTTATATCCGTTATTACAGATAAGTAATTCAATCTAATACAATAAAAGAGGAATCTCTTCCTCTTTACTTTCTTCCGAGCACAACTCGAATTTAAACTCTCTTGATTAAAACAAATGGAGAGTTTTACTAACTATTCAATTGAGATTTAATGTGCAACATTACTTTTTTTATTTTGTCATTTAAAATTATAAATTATATGACAATTGTCAATGTCAACCTTGATAATCTTGGTAAAATAATTTGAATGATTTGATATTACAGGATTCGATGACTTTAATTGAAAAGAATAATATATTCTTTTCTCATATAAGGACAATCAAGAATTATTTAGTCTAACATGGAACTCAAAAGTCGCCTTTTATTTTTTCTTTTTATTCTGACTTTAAAAGTTTTAAAATTTAAATTAATAAATAATTATCTAATTAGAATAGTTCTCAAATATTTTTTTTTATAATTTTAATTTTAAAACATTATAAAATCAATTCTGAAATAGTTCTATAATATTATGAAAAATTTTACATTATTGTAAAACTAAGATTCTGAACTTATTTTTTTCTTTTTACTAAAGCAGGACTATAAGTTAATATTATGTTAATAGCCTATGAAATATATAATAATTATAGAATGCATGACTCATCTTTAAAAAAAATTATTTAATTCAAAAATTAAAATTATTATACATTTTGTACAAATTGAGAATTGAAAAATGTATAAAACCTTTTTTTTTTTGTATTACAAAAATTTATTATAAAACATCTTTATACCATATGAAGTTATATAAAAAGAATATGTTATTCATTTATTTTTAATCTAAAATCTAAAATATTATTTTTTAAATGAAATTAATTGATTAAAAAATATTGAAAACCTTTTAGTTTTTGGCATCAAATCATTTAGTTGATAATATATCCTATAATTTAATTAGAGGTTTTCAATAGGATTTAAGAGGCACTTAATTTTTTAATGGTGGTAAATAAAATGAGATTAGTCTAGTAGATTTTTTTTTTTTAATATAAAATTTAGGTGAGGAAAGGCTACCCATTTCAAGGTCAGGAAGAATTACTAATAAGATTTGAATCTTAGTGCTTGCGAAGGTGTTAGTAAATATTCAACCAATTGTACTAACCTTCATTAGTTATAATATATTCTTTATATTTATACTTAAAGTTTTAAGTTCGAGTCGTATTTACTTTCTTTAAATTCAACATAAATTATAGTAGCTCACGGATTAAAAAGAAAATCTAATGGCGGGGTCCAAGTAGAATTCAAAGAAAAATATTAAAAATCCTTATTTGTCAAAACGAGATAATTTAAAAAGAAAAAGAAAAATGAAAAACACATCAAAGAGGTCACGTGAAATTCCCTTAACAGGCGCGTGGAGGAACAATTACCTTGAACATTCCCCAAAAAACCAAACCGGCATCAGCATAGAATGTTCTGCGCATTAGTCCATCCATGTGGTCGGCGTGGTCATCCGTCATAACGGCGTTACTCGTCTCCGTCATGTCCGCCGTACATCGAAGACCGTCTCCAACCGCTTTAGTCTCTTCTATAAATTCCTCTCTCTCGACTGCTGTTTTCTTTCGATTCTCAACTCTTCAAATTCGAAAGAAACTCACATTTCTTGCACGCGAAGCTCCGCAGGTAACTATTATATAAATAAAAACCCGTTATTAAATATATATATTTTGTATATAAATATAATTATCATTTTTGTTGTTTTAGCTCTGAAAGTAATGTTGATATTTGTGTAGATTTTTCTTCTGTCGAAGAGTTGTTGATTTTTTTGTGGGAATTGTTTGGATTGTTCTTGAAAATAGCGGTTTCTTTTTGTATGATGTTTACGTGTTGATTGTTTTATCAGAAAAAGGAAATGAATAGGTTACCAATTTTGTTAGCACCAGTTTATTATAATATGTTGCTGTGGATTGTCTACCTGGAAATTAATAAATTAACTGTCTTGGGTTTTTTTTTTTTTGTGTGCAAGTTATTGATCTTGGTTTGGCTTAGAAGTTTGAATAATGTGAATTGTTGAAACAGTTTGTTTTCTGCTGTGTCAATGGCTTCAGGCATGCTTTTGTGTTGTTTTTTTAATCTATCTTCTTGCAGTCTTGAATAGGGTGTATAGATTGGTGGAAGAAGTTTAATTGTTGCTTTGATTTGCTGTTGCAGGTTGATTGAAGGTAGAAAGGTTTGGTTTTTTCTTTTTTGCTGGGAATTGTAAAGCTGCTTGTAGTTATTGACAAAAAGTGATCTATTTGTGAACCATTGAGAAGAAGTTTTGAATATCTTACTGTGGAGAAGGGCTGATGCTAACATAGCATGGACTCGAGCCAGCTTTTTCGATACGGTGTTACTGGTGCTGGCATATCCTACTCCTACTCATCTTCTTATTCCCCTGTCCCTTCGATACCTAATAGGTTGTTTGGATCTCTAAAATCTGAAATTGGAAACTCACCGAACTCGCCCTTTTCAACTCAATTTGATTGTGATACTGTTACAACATTGAGTGACAGCCAGGAGCAGCACAGCTCCACGGAGAATCTTTCTGGGCTCAGCCCTTCTTGTAATTCTTCATCACTGGAATCAAGCTCTTATTTTCATCGGTTAAGCCCTCCTGCAGACAAGCTAGTTCTCTGCTCTGGTGGGACTACATATCTGCAGAATGCAAATTGTAGCCCGAACGTAAAACACGCTTTGCAGGAATTGGAGACTGTGCTAATGGAGCTTGATGAAGATGAAGAAGTAACCACTCCGATTACTCCGGCGGCAAATACTAGGATGCAGGCACCTGGCCAGAGATCTAGAGCAGGGATCCAGGGACGTCAGAGTACACGTGCGATTCAGTCACATCCCTCCACTACTTCTAGATATATGCAGTCTGGTGAAGGTGCTCAAATTGAGAACCGTCAGAAGGCAATGGAGGAACTATCTTTGCAGGGTTCTCTTTCAGGCAGTCTGAAGCAGTTATTGATCGCATGTGCTAAAGCTCTGTCCGAAAACAACTTTAGTGATTTTGATAAGTTAATTGAAAAGGCTAGAGGTGCTGTGTCTATTAGTGGTGAACCAATCCAGCGTCTTGGTGCTTACTTGGTAGAAGGGTTAGTTGCAAGGAAGGAGAAATCAGGCTCTAATATATACCGTGCCCTTCGCTGCAGGGAGCCTGAAGGCAAGGACTTACTTTCATACATGCACATCTTGTATGAAATCTGCCCCTACTTGAAGTTTGGTTACATGGCAGCCAACGGGGCCATTGCTGAAGCATGCAGAAATGAGGATCGTATCCATATTGTCGACTTCCAAATAGGTCAGGGCACGCAATGGATGACTCTTTTACAGGCTCTTGCAGCTAAACCATCTGGGGCACCGCATGTGCGAATCACAGGAATTGATGACCCTTTTTCAAGATATGCCCGTGGTGACGGATTGGACGCAGTTGGGAAACGTTTGGCAGATATCTCTAAGAAATTCAATATCCCTGTTGAGTTTCATCCGGTGCCAGTTTTTGCACCAGATGTGACACTGGGAATGCTTGATGTCAGGCCAGGGGAGGCTCTAGCTGTCAACTTCCCTCTGCAACTCCACCACACCCCTGATGAAAGTGTTGATATTAACAATCCAAGGGATGGGCTTCTGAGGATGATAAAGTCACTGAATCCTAAGGTGGTCACTTTGGTGGAGCAAGAATCAAACACAAACACTGCTGCGTTTGTCCCGAGGTTTGTTGAAACTCTGAACTACTACTTAGCAATGTTCGAGTCAATTGATGTGACCATGCCAAGAGACCAAAAGGAACGAATTGATGTGGAACAACATTGTTTGGCACGGGATATTGTGAATGTTGTTGCTTGTGAGGGGAAGGAGAGGGTGGAACGACATGAGCTATTTGGTAAGTGGAAGTCTAGGTTCATGATGGCAGGCTTCCGGCAGTGCTCGTTAAGTAATTATGTCAACTCTGTGATTAAGAGCTTGCTGAGGTGTTACTCGGAACACTATACACTAATGGAGAAGGATGGAGCTATGCTGTTAGGCTGGAAAGATAGGGCCTTGATATCGGCTTCTGCTTGGCACTGAGAGAAGAGATATATACTGTACTGAGAGGTAGGGATACAGAGGTAGTTATAGAAATAAAGTTTGCATTTTTTTTATAGGTTTGAGATGATGTCCTAGCCCCATAGTCGCGGTCTTGGTCTTAGCAGATGATAATACTGTATGTAGTAGCAGCCGTTGGATATGTTTGACCGATGTCATAGGACCATTGTTTTATGATCCAATGGCAGATTGTCATGTATTATGTTCCTGTACCATTATAGGGCTGTCATCATTGTTCTTTTATTGTAATTTTGTTCCTAGTTTTCATTGTAAATGACTTGGAGATGCAGTGATATTCTTTCCATGTTCATTTTGTGATTGAGAGAGCTATAACTGGTTAATCAGTAGTCACATTGCATTTTTCATGCAGTTCATGACCTGAAATCCACTTGCTTGACTTGCAAGTGGTACAAAAACAATTCTTTGATTGACATGAATGTTTACTTGTGCGCGCACATACAGGTTTATGTTAATGTAAGCTCTAAGGGAGCATGGTAAGCAACTATATAAAGTTATATAGTTGGAAAAAACTAGAATTACACACTTAGATTTGGGGAAAAAAAAAAAAACTTTGCGATTATGTAACATTACATCAAAGAAATATTAAAAACCCCATTTCATCAAGTGTTGACTCTGACCCGAAGCCAAAAAGCCAAAAAAAGTCTGTGTTGAGTGGAGTTTACTTGGAAATGAAGTGGGAATTCATTTACTAATTGGGGCTAAAAGAAGAAACACGAGTAGCTTTTTGGGTCAAGGTTTATGTTGTCGATCGCTTTGTATTTGAAAAATCGGTCATCTTTATCACCGCGCGTTCTTAGTTCTATAGACACAAATTAAATTAAAAAAACTGAATAAAACAAATTTAATATGTATTCTAAAGTATAATTATACCCTTAGGCCTCACATTAACTATTTTTATATTTTTTTAAAATCTAATACCTTATAGGTAATCGATGGAGAGGTTCAGACATCTACTACAAATAGAGAGAGAGGTCTACCCATATCATTATGTTTTTATGAGTAATGGTGGATGAAAATATCTATATTTACATGCTTACAGAAGGTGTTGAACTCTTCTAAACTATTAAGGTGTGAATGAATTATTTTTATATTATAAATTGTTAATTGAACAAGATAGATTTGTATAAATAATAGTTTTACGGATATATATTTTAAGAGTTTGGGCTATTGATGTTGTCCAATAGTGCACTGGTCTGGCTACTTAGGACCCAAACGTTGTCGTGATTGGGTTGGGTTAGATCCAATTGTGAAGTGTGTCTGTGGTTAAGATATGAGCAACCTTATCCTATTAAATTTGATTCTCTTTTTATAAACATAAAGTTTATCTCAGTTATCTAGAGTCTCTATTAAGAGATTTTCTAGATCTTGAGACATCATACTCACTAGTGAATTGTTAAGACGTATTTATTTATTTATTATTATTATTATTTAAATAATTAAGAATAAAAATTATTTTAATCCTTAATATTTTTTAATCAATATTTAATATTTTACCTTCTGCAGTTCTTAATTTTTTTTAAAATCAATCAAATTAGTCATTCTAATTAAATTTTTAACAGTCAAACCTAATATAATTTATAGACGGATGATTTTGCCCATAAAAAACTAAAAAATTTATACATTATAAAAATAAAAAAATATTTTTTTTTCGTTTTTTGTTTTCCAATCACCACCATTTTTTTCAAAATTTTTTTATTTAAAATTTAATACATTTTATTTTTCTTTATTTTTTAACCTAAATAGTTGTTTTTTTTTAAAAACCGAAATACTTCTAACATTGTTAAAATTGATTAACGATTGACTAACGGAAGGAGTAAACTGTTTGATTTTAGAAAAATTAGGGATCACGGGAGCAAAAACATCAAACATCAATTCAAAAGTGATAATTCGAAAAAAGTTAAGGAATAATCAATGGTTGATTCTCAATTGAAAAAGTTGATATAGTCCAATGATAAATCTATTACTCCCACATCAATAAATTTATGTGTTTGAATAATGTCCTATTAACATTTAAAAGTGATATTTAAGTGCTAAAACAATAAATCTTAGCAATATGTGGTTATTAGCCGTTTCTTTTGATAAGAACAATTAAATTAAAAATTGAATACAATTTAGCTATGAAAAAAAAAAAAGTTAATAAAAACAATTTAATTTCGATGTAACAAGTTAAACACCAAAAATCCTCCTATTTTATATAAAGTAATGCTACATAACTCAACTCAAAATATTAGCTTAATGTCGAGTTTCTTTGTTTTTTTTCCCCATAAAATCTTAACAAATTTGAATTTAACTAAAGTCTAAAAAGGTCAGAACAAATAAATCCTTGACAACATATTTATTTTTTAATATATAATATATGCACATAAACATCTGAAAACCTGTAACAAGACATATATATCTTTTAATATAAATTTTATTTTATATATTTATATTTAGTATAAATAATATAATTTTTTTTTAATGTAAACTACCATGTATCAAATTAATGAAATTACTATTTAAAAATATAAATATAATAAAACAATAATTAATAAAATAAAATAAAATAAACTCTGAAAAAATAATATTAGTGGATCCTTCGTCTCCTCCCATTGAAGGAGGCCAATAGATTAGCCACCTTCATTTGTCCAGATTTTCTTTCTTATTATTATTGTTCTATTTTATTTTATTTTTATTTTTTAAAAAAGGAAACTAACTACATTACACCAAAAGACTAGCATCCTCTGAAATAAGAGGAGCAATACTGGGTGAAACATCCTCCAACCAAACCAATTCACCATTAGCTTTCACAGCTAATTTGGTGAGACTATGAGCTACCATATTGAAAAAGGAATTATGAAAAAGCTTCGAGGTAATAGCATCTGTAACCAAACCAACTTCTGAAAGAGCCACAAACCTGAAAAATGGCCTCTGACTCTCATCGTCCCAGCCGCTACAAGTAGATCTGCAGAGTCCCGAATTACAATCCCTAACCCCACCGAAGCAACATCTGGAGCCATGGCTGCATTAGTATTGACTTTGAAGTAACCTTGTCTTGGAGGAGACCATCGCACCACAACAAGGGGACGATGAGCAGAAACCACCTTCTTCACCTGCTGAAACTCGGCAAGAAAGGACTGAGACCAGTTAACAATGTAATCCATATGAAAGGGACCACCATGATGAACTAACCGATTTCGACGATATCAAATGTGCCAGAGAGTAATAATCAGCACCTCGAATTTATTTTGGTAAAGCAAAGACCGACATAAAAATAGGAAATCCAGAAGGTGGATGTTAGCTTGATCAAATGGGAGTTCAAAGAGGTTGAGATCAGACCGTAAACTTTTCAAATCTCTACAGACCCAAAGATCATGGAGAGTAGTTTCAGGTTCCATTTTGCCAAAAGGGCACAAAATCTCAACAGGCACATGTCGGCTAGCAAGGTTACACATTGTGGGTATCTAATTGTGGCAAAAAGAAAGATTTTCACTTTTGGAGGCACATGAAGACTCCATAAAAACTTCCACCATTTAGACATCATATCGGAGTTCGAAGAGAAGGCCAAAGAGAGGCCACAAGTCACGGTTTTATAATCGGACTAATTGCAATAAAGTACTATAATATTTAACTATATTGTAATAAAATAGTGAGTTTAGTCTTAATTACATGTTTACTTTAATATTTGGTTTTATTGTATGTTAGCCTTAATTACAATAAAATACTCCAATGTTTGGCTATATTGCATGTTAGTCCAGTTGTTGGGTTCGCGTTCGAATCCAGCTGAGTTCGAACGCGAACCCAAAAATTTGGGTTCGCGTTCGAACCCAATTATCGCCGATGGAGCACTGCTCCATCGGCGACGGAGCAACTGCTCCATCAACGGGAGCAGATCGACGGAGCAACTGCTCCATCAACGGGAGCAGATCTGCTCCCGTTGATGGAGTAGATCTTGCTTCTGAATTTTTTTTTTTTTTGGTTTTGATCTTAGTGTTCTGGATCTCCACCGTCCATCAACATTGATGGACAGTGGAGATTCAGTTGATGGACGGTGGAGATCCAATCTGGATCTCCACCAAGAACACCAATTTTTTTTTTTAATATAAAATATATTTTTTAATTTTTTTTAATTGTATGATTTTAAAATATTTTTTTTAAAATGTATCTCCAAGGTGGAGATCCATTTTTAAAAATTTTATTTTTTTAAATTTTTATTTGATTTATTTTTTTTAAAGTAGGGGTAATTTTATCATTTTACAAAAAAAGTCAAAGTCAACCCATTTAATTTGACTGGTCAAATCTCTACAATCCCAAAGATCATGGAGAGTAGTTTCAGGTTCCATTTTGCAAAAAGGGCACAAAATCTCAACAAGCACATATCGGCTAGCAAGGTTACACATTGTGGGTATCTAATTGTGGCAAACCTTCCAAAGAAAGACTTTCACTTTTGGAGGCACATGAAGACTCCATAAAAACTTCCACCATTTAGACATCATATCGGAGTTCGAAGAGAAGGCCAAAGAGAGGCCACAAGTCACGGTTTTATAACCACTCTTAACAGAGTAATGTCCAAGCTTATCATCATGCCAACCAGGGCCAGCCCTGACGTTTTAGTAGCCCGAGACACAACTGAAAATGAGGCCCTAACATGTTATACTCGATCAGTCATATCATTTTCTATCGATTCTTCTTCATTAACTGGTTGCTCTGGTTCATTCACTGAATCTTGAGTTAAACAACTTGATTTCAAAAACTTATCAAGTGCTCCCTTTTGAGATTGAACCATCTGTTCAATTTTTTTTCTTTTGTTTTTTTTCTGACAACTCGATTCATATTTTCTAGGAAACATGCTTGATACTTTAACTTTCAAGTACAAGTACTACGCACAATCAATGAACTAATCAAAACACAACTACTGAATCAAAGTATCAAACACAACCAGTAGAAGATTAGATACAATAAAGAGATATAGAACATGGATTATGCTCATATAAATGAAGGTCTAAATCTTGCAGTTGCAGAGTACAATATTCTACCTTCAAAAAAATAAAACATTAACTATTAATAAAAATCTCATATACTATTCAAATTAAAAAGCAATATATTCAAATAAAATAAAATAATCTATTAAAAAAGAATAAATAAAAAATTCATAAGTTGCATGCAAACAGCACTTGTAATACATTTTTAAAAAATTACACAGTAAAAAATATAATAAATTTAAGTTAACTAAAAATATAAAGTTAAAAAAAAAAACCTACACAATATTTAATAAAATTAACTTACAATATAATTTTCCATGTAAAAAAATAAATTTTACTTACTTTATAAATAATGCAAACTGGGATACTGAAATAGTAAAATATTAATTTTACCTTATAAAAAAATAATTAACTTGCACAATTAATAGTACTTTATAAAATAAACTGATAACAGCTTAAAAAAAATAATACAAATAAATATATAAATTAAATAAATAATATAACTTTATAAAATAATTAAACATATAAACAATAAACAACTTAATTTTTTCACTTGAATTCTTACCTCACTTAATATATCAGTAAACAATAATATATAAATTAAATAAATAATATAACTTTTTTACCTCACTTGATTTCCTCAGTTCCAAAGTGGGTGGCGCCGCGGCGGAATAAAAAACTATTAAAGCACAACTTTAAATTTTTAATTAGGGCAAAAACAGACAAAGACACATACACTGGCTAAGCTTTAATAACATTTTAAAATTTTTATGGGCCCAACTTGCAATACTTAAATTTTTTTTATGGGTTTAATAAAATTAGTATGGGACAATATAAAAGACTTTTTTTATTTTTATTTTTATATATAATATGATTTTAAGTTTTTGGCCCCCCCGGGCCTGGGGCCCTGGATCATCGCCCCTTGCGCCCCGGCTTAGGGCCGGTCCTGATGCCAACAAAGAGTGTCCGGACTAAGTGTTGGTGCTTGAGGAAGGCTCAAAATAACTGCAGATTCCAATTTTGAAAAGTTTGCATGATAAGTTCTTCGTCCAAGCCCCAGAGGTTGTTTTAAGGCTACTAACCCTAGAATCTTCATCCAAGATATGAGCTGAAGAAACCTTAAAAGTGGAGGGGATCGAAATCCATCGGTTACCATAAATTCGAACTGTCGAACCCCCTATTCTCTATCTTGAACCCTGCTCGATCAGATCATGCCCCCTAGATAAAGCCCCGCCAAATAGAAGAAGGCGAAGAGCAAACCTTAACCTCCAAGAACTAACAATTTGAATAATAGATGGCCTTCAATACACGAGCAGCTAGGAAGGTTAGATAATGGATAAGTCTGCAACGTTACTTTGCTAGCAAAGCTTTATTGAAGGATGTGAGTTGCTGAAAATCCATACTACCAGCAGCTTTATTTTTGCAAAGCTGCTCCCACTTACACTAGTGCATAGATTGTGTCTTAGGCCTCTTTCCCTACCAAAACACAGTTGACAACCCATGCAAATCATTGATCAGATGTTGGGGAAACTTAAAGAAGTTCATGGTGTAGGCATGAATTGATTACACCACCGCTTTGACAAGGATCTCTTCCCCACCTATCAAAAAAAGCTTGGACCACCATCCTTGCATTTTCGCCCAAACCCTATCTCTGATGGAAGAAAATAATCGAGTTTTATTTTTATCATTAAAACTTGGAAGCCCCAAATAACGTTCATGACACTTAACTTGGCGTACCCCTAACAAATTAGTGATCGCAAGACGGAGGCTATCAACAACGTCTGCACTAAAACAATAGCGGATTTAGAAAAATTAATAAGTTGTCTTGAAACCAAAGAATAATCATGAGGGATCCTCAAATTAGTAGTGCTCTCATTAATTGTAGCTTTACTGAATAACAAATTAAACTGTCATCCACAAAAAGGAGATGAGAGATTTTCGAACAATTCCTCCGACAAATCAACCCACAGATATCGCCCCTAATCTCGGCCCTTCAAATCAATCTGGAGAAACCCTCCGCACAAATAAGAAATAAATACATAGGATCTCCCTAGCATAAACCTCGCGAAGGTTTGAAGAACCCCGTTGGCTTACCATTAATCAGGAAAGAAAAAGGAAACAACCTTCACACACCTCATCACTTTACCAATCTAAGAATCCAAAAATCCAAGATCATGCATCACAGACTCTAAGAAAGACCATTCGACCCTATCATAGGCCTTGTAAATGTCTAACTTTAGAGCCATACCACGTTTCTTACCAAATTTCTTCATCCTCAACAAATGTAAACATTCAAAGTCTATAATGGCATTATTCGTGATTAACCTCCAAGGTATAAAAGCACTCTGATTTTTGGAAATATTGTTCTATTTTAATTAAATATTGTTTGCATTTATGCCATTTTAAAGGGTAATTTTGAAAGTTAGGTACTAAAATACATCTTATGCATATTTAAGTCAAGCTTTACTACTTTTTAAATTTAGATATTTTTTGACATTTTTTTTAGACATGACATCTTGTGGGTTAAAGAGCTACCGAATCTACCGAGATTGAACCTCTACTAGTACGGTCCGGACATCTACTTCCATAACAGAAACCGTCTATTCCTAACACGGGGAGCCGTCTACTCCCATCAAGGGAGAGGTCTACCTATACTAATTGTGTTTTTATGCATAATGATGAGATAATATGTATATATTATAGTTAGAACCTTGGTGGTTTGAAGGAGCTTGTAAGGCTCCACCACCAAGGCAAGTGACCATTGAAAAAATAAATAAAACATGTTAATGAGTTCATATAAGATCTATTCAATTAAGTACTTAAAAGTCAACTCAAATAATGCGATAAATGATTACCATATTGTTAGAGTACGATCAAGTGAATCTCTTGATTCACTTGATCACTCGTGCATCAACAAGGATAGCACAACAGCAGCTTCAACAAGCAATGTGTGCAGCAACAAGAACAACACAACAACAACTGTAACAAGCAAGGTGGACTTTCATCAAACACCTTTGCAAGAATATCAAACACCTTGTACTGCTAACAAGCCAACTTCAAAGAACAAACTAACTAGACACATAAGCTGAAATCAGTTAGCTATCAGTGCTAAGCTTATGTGTCCACTATCAGCTATAGGTCAACACTTTTGCTATCCAGATCAACTGCCATGTCATCCCTGAAAATCAGAGAGTTTGTTAGGAGTTTGTTAGAAATTTGTTAGCAATTAGTTAGAAGTTTGTTAGAGGATTTGCACACGGTTGTGATGCATGTGTGCATGCTTCTCCTGCTAGAAATGGCAGATTACTTGTATTATGTAATCAACAAAGTATAATACATTGAATCATCTTCTTCTCCAAGATTTCTTTGAATCTTTTTACATGGGGTGGTATGGTGAGTAACATGACAATAACAAATTACTTAACATATCATTTTAATTAATTTTTGAGTTAGTTGTGAGGCAAGATAATCAAACTGACTACACAAGCAATAAGAATCTGAACTCCTTGTGCATCAATAGCAATGGCAGCAAACCAAAATTATCTCAGCTTCAATTCGAATTCCCGTATAGTTAGACCTTAAGGAATGTATTGAAAATTTCCTAGTCCAGGTATAGATGGTCAGTCTTTAATTGGATCGGAAAAATTAGTCCGAATACCAAAAAAAAAATAAAATAATAGAAAATATTTTTGTTTTACTTACTACATGGAGATTGTAATTTTATCAGGCCAAGAGAATAATTAAAAAAGAAAAAAAGTAATAAAAAAAGAGCTTTCTAGAGACTGAAAAGGATATCAATCAAAAGGGAAGAAATTGTTGGTTTTTTTAGATTTGATTTGATCATAAATTGTGATGGAAGTTGTAGAAAAAGTTTATTTTTATTATATATTCTTTTCAAATTTTAATAAGAGGAATGATACCCTTAAAATATGATAATGTTCAGGAGGACCCATCAAAATTCTACTTCTTTCTACACATTTCTCAAAATGACCCTGAAAGGCTGAAAGCATAGTGGCCTATCAAAATCACTAAGAAATCGTTTCGAGCACCACAAACACGTGTGATCTACGTCTATTTATTACACGTCGGCAGATTTTCACTTTCGTCCTTGTCTTTGAAAACAATTTTTTTTTTTAAAAAAATATTTTCTCTGGTCAAAACTCAACACACGAAAGTCGTGGAAATAAAATTGATAATCATATTCACCAAGTGTTGGGGCCAGATAAATTAAGTGGCGTGGGATTTACAAAAAGTTTATTCAGAACTGAATATTACGTACACAATTAAATGAGATATCTATTATCACCGTCTAATATGGATTGGTAATAAAAATATTTATTCAGTCTGATAATATTTCAAGTTCGAATCGCCATCACCGCATATAATTTGTAAAAAAAAAAAAAGATATCTCTCTTCACACATGTTATTTACTAGTAAAGTGTAAGTGTGTGACTCAAAATTCTCTTGCCAAAATGAAAAAGAAAATACATAATCAACCCAACATTATTCTCTATCACATTATCTCATAATTTATGTGATAATTACAATTCACATGTAATATCATTTGGGTTAAAATTTTAGACAAGATAGCATTATTCTAATAAATATAGTATCCACACAACAAATTAATTCGACCTAAATTCTAGCCAACCCAAGAGTTGGTGAATTGAGTTTCAAAATAAATTCTTAAAATGCATTACCCGTGTTCAACTGATGTAAGTATAGCAAACGAAGTTTGATTGAGGTTAGTCAAAAATTAGTAGAAAGAATAGATCAAGATGAAGACAACGATGCAAACGGCGCCTTAAAAGGAAGCTGTATGCGCCCTCACTCATTGTTGGGATTTGCCTGTCTTGTAAGCCTAAACCAGCACGAGTTTGCGACAGAGAGAAGCGCGACCTAGTGCCGCGACCTGTATGTTGCAATTATTGGATTTAGTTAATTTAGAAAATGTATTGTTTTGGGATTTCCTATCCTAGTAGGTTTCTGGTTCCTTTTGGGAATAAGAATACTTAGTCTATAAATATGAAACTTATTATTAGGGTTAGATACACTTGAGCAATATTGAGAGACATGTGAGAGAGATAAATAAATCTTGTAATTAGCCAGACTATACGTTTAGTGATTGATCTCAGCAGTCTCTGAAAGATTTGTAATTAATCTTGTAATTATACAAATAAATAAATAAATCAAAATGTAGTATAAATAGATTAGTACGCAAAATCAATTGTTTGTTATTATCAAAATTCAGTATTAAAACCTTAAGACTAACATGATTTATATAGCAGTGGATGCTACAAACCAAAATGATAGATAGTCTTCAATAACGTAAAGTTATTCAATATTATATATATCATTTTTAAAATATAAAAGATCATGTCAAAAATAAAAACTTAATCAGTAACCACCACAAAAATAATAAAATTTATGGAAAAAAATAAAAAAAATCCATGAGATAAATAAATGAAGGAAAATTTAGTACACTCTATTTTCAAAGCAGTCTTCCTCCAAATGAGGTGTGAAATCAATAGCCACATAATTTTGTGCTTATTCGGTGTTAGTTCTATTCATATAATTTCGCGTGCCTCTTGGCTTCTTTTATAAAATAGTTTGGGTCCCAAAAAAATAATTGTATGATAATAAAAGGTAATGGTATACCTGACGTTTAGTTATATTGTAATAAAATCATATTTTTTCTTAAACTATAACGAAATATCTCGGATAATTTTAATTTAATCCCTAATATATTTGAAAATATCACGTTTTTGATCTATTTTTATTTTTTTTCTTCACATGGTCCCAACTTTTTTTAAAATATATCAATTTAGTCCATATAATCAAAATTTTGACAGTCAAACCTGACATAAAATATAAATTGACTATCTAACCCTTTTTTATTAAATTAGCAAGTTGATTTTACCCTCAAACGTTTTACATTTTTAACAATTGTACATATTTGGATGGTTCAATAAAAAATTGATATGTGTTATAAAAACTAAATTTTTTTTAAAAAATACTTAAAAATGATTACATAAAAAATAAATATTATAAATTTATTACCATTAAAATAATTATAAAAATTTAAAAATAACATCATTTATTATATATAAAAATAAAATTTAAGATTGAATACTTATAAAACTCAAAATTTAGTTAAAAAAATTAAAATGTTAAAATAATATATATACGTATTTTAGAGTATTAAATATATATACATTATATTATAAAAATGAAATATAAAAATAAAATTACAATATATATATATATCTATATATATACATTTATTATTATTATATTATAAAAATAAAAATATAATAAAAAAACTGTAATATATATAAATTTATTACACACACATATATATGTATTAAATTACTATATTTTGAGTTTTATGAGTATTCATTGAATTTTCTTTTATTTTTAATAACTGACATTACTTTTAATATTTTTAATATTTTAATATTTATTTTTTATTTTAATAAATTTTTTATCATAGTTATTTTATTATTTAATTCTTTTTTAAAAAAATTAACATATATCAATTTTTTATTGGACTATCGTAATAGATAAAGCTGTTAAAAAATTAAAGTATAAAAATGTTATTATAATTTAATAATTTAATTAAAAAGAACAAAGTTATTAATTTATAATTTATATCAGGTTTGACCTTTAACCTTAAGACTAACATGATTTATATAGCAATGGATGCTACAAACCAAAATGATAAATAGCCTTCAATAACGTAAAGTTATTCAATATTATATATATCATTTTCAAAATATAAAAAATCAGGTCAAAAAATAAAAACTTAATCAATAACCACCACAAAAATACTGAAATTTATGGAAAAAAAATAAAAAAAATCCATGACATAAATAAATGAAGGAAAATTTAGCACACTCTATTTTCAAAGCAGTCTTCCTCCAAATGAGGTGTGAAATCAATAGCCACATAATTTTGTGCTTATTCGGTGTCACATCCTATTCATATAATTTCGTGTGCCTCTTGGCTTCTTCTATAAAACAGTTTGGTTCCAAAAAAAATGATTGTATGATAAAAAAAAGGCAATGGTATACCTGACGTTTAGTTATATTATAATAAAATCGTATTTTTCTTAAACTATAATCAAATATCTTGAATAATTTTAATTTAATCCATAATATATTTAAAAATATAATGTTTTTGATGTATTTTTATTTTATTCTTCACATGGTCTCAACCTTTTTTTAAAATATATCAATTTAGTCCCTATAATCAAAATTTTGACGGTCAAACCTGACATAAAATATAAATTGACTATCTAACCCTTTTTTTTTTATTAAATTAGCAAGTTAATTTTACCCTCAAACGTTTTACATTTTTAACAATTGTACATATTTGGATGGTTCAATAAAAAATTGATATGTGTTATAAAAACTAATTTTTTTTAAAAAATACTTAAAAATAAATGAATTGCACTTTGACTATCACAGAAAATAGTAGTGGCATCAGAATAAGAACTAAGCTCCCCATACAATCCTCGAAGCCAGAGTGCTTCCTTTATCACCTCTGTAATAGCAATGTATTTTGCCTCTGTTTGTTGATAACGCTACGACAGGTTGCAAAGAAGCTTTCTAACTAACTGCACTTCCACCGAGAGTGAATACATATCCTGTAAGTGATCTCCTTTTGTCAAGATCACCTGCATAATCAGAGTCGATAAACCCGACTAGAGAACTGCTACTCCGACTGAACTCCAGATATGCTTCTGAAGTTTCACGTAGATATCGCAGAATTCATTTCACTGCATTCCAATGTGCTTTCCCGGGATAAGACATATATCTACTAACAACACTAACTGCATGTGAAATATCTGGACGCGTACAAACCATAGCATACATAATACTACCAACTGCACTGGAGTAGGGAACTCGAGTCATATATCTCTTTTCACTTTCTGTCTTGGGTGATAAAGTTGCTGACAATCTAAAGTGTGCGGCCAATGGAGTAGATACCGGTTTAGCATTTTTCATGCCAAATCTCTCCAAAACTTTCTCAATATATCCTCTCTAAGTCAAGAATAATTTTCCTTCTTTTCGATTTCTCTTTATTTCCATGCCAAGGATCTTCTTCGAAAGCACCAAGATCCTTCATCTCGAACTCATTTTTCAACTGCTTCTTTAACTCGTCAATATCTGACAACTTCTTAGCTGCAATCAACATGTCATCAACATAAAGAAGCAAATATACAAATGAGCCATCATCCGTTTTTCGAGAATAGACACAACTATCATAGTTACTCTTTGAGTATCCATTACTGATCATAAACGAATCAAATCATTTATACCACTGTCTTGGAGACTGCTTCAGACCATACAATGATTTCTTCAGCAAGCAAACATGATCTTCTTTACTTTCAACAATAAAACCCTGTGGCTGTTGCATATAGATCTGTTCCTCCAGCTCACCATGCAAAAATGCTGTTTTAACATCCAACTGCTCTAACTCTAAATCATGCATGGCCACTAATGCAAGCAAGACACGAATAGAACTGTGTTTTACAACAGGTGAGAAAATATCATTAAAATCCACACCTGGTACCTGACTGTAGCCTTTAGCTACTAACCGTGCTTTATACCTTGCATCCTCAACTCCTGGAATTCCCTCTTTCCTTTTGAAGATCCATTTGCAGCCAACAATCCTCTGCTTAGCTGGTGGTTTCACAAGTACCCATGTATCATTCTTGTGAAGTGATTCAATTTCTTCCTGCATAGAAATTAACCATTTTGCAGAATCAACAGAAAAAATAGCATCAGTATATGTGACAGGTTCTCCAACAGAGTCTGTCTCTTCTCCAATGGTCAAAGCATATGCAACAAAGTCAGTGTATCTTTGTGGTGGTCTTATTTCTCTTCGTGGTCTATTTTCAGCAATGCTATGACTTGCCTCTTGAGGCACATCTTCAACATCAATCTCCTCTTCTGATTGAGATTCTAAAATATTAGGATTTTGAGGCATCAATGGTGAACACGGAACTTTAAGCTCCACCTGCTTCGATGCACCACCTATCTTATCTGTATTAGAAGAAAATGGAGACTCCTTTTTCGACGTTAGTAGAGCAGATTCATCAAAAGTAACATCTCTACTAATAACAAATTTAGGTGATTTAGGATCTAAACACCACAATCTATATCCTTTCACCCCAGATGCATAACCAAGAAAAATATATTTCTTTGCCCTTGGTTCGAGTTTCCCTTCACTAACATACATATATGCAGGGCATCCAAATATTTTCAAATTTGAATAATCAGCAGGTTTACCAAACCATACATCTTCAGGAGTCTTGAACTCGATTGCTGTAGACGGTGAGCGATTTACCAAGAAACAAGCTGTGGAAATTGCTTCAGCCCAAAAGTCTTTGGACAGTCCAGCATTTAAAAGCATACACCGGGCCCTTTCCAAAAGAGTTCTATTCATGCGTTCAGCAACACCATTCTGCTGAGGAGTTTTGACCACTGTACGATGTCTAACGATCCCCTCATCTTCACAAAATCTATTAAAATCTCCACTGCAGAATTCCAAACCATTGTCAGTTCGGAGTCTTTTGATTTGCTTTCCTGTCTGCTTCTCGATCAGAGTTTTCCACATTTTGAAAGTGTCAAGAACATCATTTTTGTTCTTTAAGAAAAACACCCAGACCTTTCTTGAAAAGTCATCAATAAAGATCAAAATAAATATCGAGCTCCTCCTTTTGATGGAATTAGCAATGGGCCCCATAGATCAGAGTGAATATAATCCAACATCCCTTTGGTTCTATGAATTCCATTACCAAAGCTTAGCCTCTTCTATTTTCCAAATACACAGTGCTCACAGAAGTCTATTTTACCTGTACTTTGGCCACACAAAAGTCCTCGCTTGCTTAGCAGGGTTAGACCTTTTTCACTCATGTGCCCGAGCCTCATATGCCATAATTTTGTAACTTCTGTATCAGGCATAGATGATTCTGAAGTAGCTGCAGAACCTGTAATAGTGGAACCTTGTAGTATATAAAGGTTACCGGTTTTCTTAACCTTCATCACGATCAATGCGCCTTTGCTAACTCTTAGTACTCCACCTTCAGCTGAAAACTTGCACCCATTTGAATCAAGAGTGCCAAGAGAGATTAGATTCTTCTTTAGGTCTGGAACATGTCTCACATCAGACAATGTTCTCACAGTGCCATCATGCATTCAGATACGAATTGTTCCTATGCCAACAGTTTTGTATTGGGCATTATTTCCCATCAAAACAATACCTCCATCAATAGATTTATATGTCGAAAACCAATCTCGGTTGGGACACATATGATAGGAGCAACCAGTATCCATAATCCATTCATTATTGGAATTGAAACGATCTTCTGTTATGAACAGAACATCAGCTCTTTCTTCAGCAACACTAGCTTGGGCGGTCTCTTCATGCTGTGGAGTGACCTTATTTTCTCTTTTCTTTTGCAGCTTGTCACATTTGCTTCGAACATGACCTGGTTCTTTACAGTACCAGCATATGACATCTCTACCTCTAAATTTTGATATGTGTTTTGACTTTCCTCTGCTTTTGCCTCGATCTTGTGATCTTCTCCTTTGTTCAGGTCTTCCTCTAGCATATAGACCTTATGCCTAACTATTAGAAGATTGCCCAGTGATATCATGGTCAATCTTCTCTTTAGTCTCCAAAGCAGTTTTGACATCCTTCAGAGAAATTGTGTCTTTTCCATATAACATAGTTTCTCTAAAATGTCTATATGAGGAAGGTAGCGAACACAGCAACAGCAACGCCTGATCTTCGTCTTCTATATTGACATTAAGATTTTGCAAATCCATGATGAGAGATTCAAACTCATCAATATGAGAACCAAGAGATGTACCTTCACTCATGCGGAGTGAATATAAACACTGCTTCTTGTAAAGTTTATTTGTAAGGGTCTTTTTCAAATAGAGAGATTCAAGTTTCTCCCACAACGCCTTTGTGGTCTTTTCAGAAATGACCTCACGTAAAACTTCATCAGAGAGAGATAACTGAATAGCGGAACGGGCCTTTTCATCGATGTCCTCCCAATCTGCATCTTTCATATCAGCTGGTTTAACACCTTTCAAAGCTTTCTGAACTCCACTTTGAACAAGAACAGCACGCATCCGAACTTGCCATAAAGTGAAATTAATCTTTCGATCAAATTTCACGACTTCAAATTTTGCCGTCGACATCCTTAATTTTAACAAGGATAGGAACAAAATAAATATACTATTCACCATTTGGCACTATTCAGTGTGGGGCCCACCAGTGCACTATTCATTATGGCACTATTCCGTGTAGTCGTATACTGAATAGTGTATGTAGTCGTGAACAGTACATCAGGTAAGTTCCCAGGAAAGAGAGGTGGGTCACAACGGACACGTTTAAGTACCAAGTCTTTCCTTAGCCAGAACATTTCTTAGACACGTACTTTTCACACTATAGCACAAAATCAGCAAATCTCAAGAATAATTCTTTTCTGATGTGAAAGATTAGACAATGCTGCAACCACAGAGCATACTAAGAATTTTCTAGCAGCCTGGAACACGACCGGAAGCTCTGATACCAGTTTGTTAAGCTTGGAGCAGGATCAGATAGTACATGTATTTAAAATAGACGACAAAATTAAAATAGCAGAAAATAAATGACACAAGAATTTACGTGGTTTGGCTAAAATACAAGCCTACATCCACGGACCAAGAGGAGCGATTCCACTATATCAGAAAATTTTATGCTGTGTACACAGTTAGAGATCTCACTCTAATACCCTAAAAGGATAACTCACAAAAACCCCTTACAATATTTCACACCCCAAAAGTTTCTCACAAAATTCTTTCTTTCTTTTCTCTCCCTTTCTTCTCTCTATTCTCTCTTAATTATGTGTTCTTTAATCTGCTGAGAGCTTGCCTATTTATAGGCAGTTGAGAGAGTAAGCTGCCAAAACAATCAAGCCATCCAAAGCCGCATTCGGTGCAGCTTTTGTTGATGCCATGTAAAGCCGCATTCGGTGCAGCTGTTGTTGACAAAGTTCAACAAATTGTTTTGGACAAATGGTGCACTGTTCACCTTTTTGAAAAATCAATTCAATCCACCAATCCACTTTTAACAGAAATCCAGAAGGTGGATGTTAGCTTGATCAAATGGGAGTTCAAAGAGGTCGAGATCAGATCGTAAACATTTCAAATCTCTACAGTCCCAAAGATCATGGAGAGTAGTTTCAAGTTCCATTTTGCAAAAAGGGCACAAAATCTCAACAGGCACATGTCGGCTAGCAAGGTTACATATTGTGGGTATCTAATTGTGGCAAACCTTCCAAATAAAGACTTTTACTTTTGGAGGCATATGAAGACTCCATAAAAACTTCCACCATTTAGACATCATATCGGAGTTCGAAGAGAAGGCCAAAAAGAGGCCACAAGTCACGGTTTTATAACCACTCTTAACAGAGTAATGTCCAAGCTTATCATCATGCCAACAAAGAGTGTGTGGACTAAGTTTGGTGCTTGAGGAAGGCTCAAAATAACTGCAGATTTCAATTTCGAAAAGTTTACATGGTAAGTTCTTCGTTCGAAGCTCCAGAGGTTGTTTTAAGGCTATTAACCATAGAATCTTCATCCAAGATATGAAGCCAAAGTAACCTTAAAAGTGAAGGGGATCGGAATCCATCGGTCACCATAAATTTGAACTGTCGAACCCTCTATTCTCTATCTAGAACCCTGCTCGATCAGACCACGCCTCCAGATAAAGCACCACCAGATAAGAGAAGGCGAAGAGCAAACCTTAGCCTCCAAGAACGAACAATTCGAATAATAGATGGCCTTCAATACACGAGCAACTAGGAAGGTTGGATGATGGATAAGTCTCCAACGTTGCTTTGCTAGCAAAGCTTTATTAAAGGATGTGAGCTGCTGAAAATCCATACCACCAGCAACTTTATTTTTGCAAAGCTACTCCTACTTAGACTAGTGTACAGATCGTTTCTTAGCCCCCTTTCCCCACCAAAACACAGTTGACAACCCATGCAAATCAGTGATCAGATGTTGAGGAAGCTTAAACAAGTTCCTGGTGTAGGCATGAATTGATTACACCACCGCTTTGATAAGGATCTCTTTCCCACCTATCGAAAAAAGCTTGGACCACCATCCTTGCATTTTGCCCAAACCTTATTTCTGATGGGAGAAAATAATCGAGTTTTATTTTGATCATTAAAACTTGGAAGCCGAAGCCCCAAATAACGTTCATGACACTTAACTTGGCGTACCCCTAACAAATTAGTGATCGCAAGACGGAGGCTATTAGGAACGCCTGCTCTAAAACAATAGCGGATTTAGAAAAATTAATAAGTTGTCCTAAATTTAAAGAGTTATCATGAAGGATCCTCAAATTAGTAGTGCTCTAATCAATTGTAGCTTTACTGAATAACAAATTAAACTGTCATCCGCAAAAAGGAGATAAGAGATTTTCGAGCAACTCCTCCCACAAATCAACCCACAGATATTGCCCCTAATCTCGGCCCTTCGAATCAATCCGGAGAGACCCTCCGCACAAATAAGAAATAAATAAGGGGAGATAGGATCTCCCTGGCATAAACCTCGCGAAGGTTTGAAGAACCCCGTTGGCTTACCATTAATCAGGAAGGAAAAGGAAACAATCTTCACACACCTCAATCACTTTACCAATCTAAGAATCCGAAAATCCAAGATTATGCATCATAGACTCTAAGAAAGACCATTAGACCCTGTTATAGGCCTTGTAAATGTCTAACTTAAGAGCCATATCACGTTTCTTACCAAATTTCTTCTTCCTCAACAAATGTAAACATTCAAAGTCTATAATGGCATTATTCGTGATTAACCTCTAAGGTATAAAAGCACTCTGATTTTTGGAAATATTGTTCTATTTTAATTAAATATTGTTTGCATTTATGCCATTTTAAAGGGTAATTTTGAAAGTTAGGTACTAAAATACATCTTATGCATATTTAAGTCAAGCTTTACTACTTTTTAAATTTAGATATTTTTTGACATTTTTTTTAGACATGATATCTTGTGGGTTAAAGAGCTACCGAATCTACCGAGATTGAACCTCTACTAGTACGGTCCGGACATCTACTTCCATAATAGAAGCCGTCTACTTCGAACACGGGGAGCCTTCTACTCCCATCATAGGAGAAGTCTACCTATATTAATTGTGTTTTCATGTGCAATGGTAAGACAATATATATATATATATATATATATATATATATATATATATATATATATATCATAGTTAGAACCTTGGTGGCTTGAAGGAACTTGTAAGGCTCCACCACCACCATGGCAAGTGACCATTGAAAAAATAAATAAAACATGTTAATGAGTTCATTTAAGATCTTTTCATATTTAAGCTTAAAAAATAAACTTAAAAATCAACTCAAATGATGCGATAAGTGATTATCATATTGTTAGATTACGATCAAGTGAATCTCTTGATTCACTTGGTCACTCATGCATCAACAAGGATAGCACAACAGCAGCTTCAACAAGCAATGTGTGCAGCAACAAGAACAACACAACAACAACTATAACAAGCAAGGTGGACTTTCATCAAACACCTTTGCAAGAATATGAAACACCTTGTACTGCTAACAAGCCAACTTCAAAGAACAAATTAACTAGACACATAAGCTGAAATCAGTTAGCTATCAGTGCTAAGCTTATGTGTCCACTATCAGCTACTGGTCAGCACTCTTGCTATCCAGGTCAACTGCCATGTAATCCCTGAAAATCAGAGAGTTTGTTAAGAGTTTGTTAGCAATTAGTTAGAAGTTTGTTAAAGGATTTGCAGACGGTTGTGATATATGTGTGCATGCTTCTCCTGCTATAAATGGCAGATTACTTGTATTATGTAATCAACAAAGTATAATACATTGAATCATCATCTTCTCCAAGATTTCTTTGAATCTTTTCCCATGGGGTGGTATGGTGAGTAACATGACAATAACAAATTACTTAACATATCATTTTAATTAATTTTTGAGTTAGTTGTGAGGCAAGATAATCAAACTGACTACACAAGCAATAAGAATCTGAACTCCTTGAGCATCAATAGCAAACCAAAATCATCTTGCATTAGTAGCAATAGTGAATCAGCTTCAATTTGTATCAGCAGAAGCAACAATGTTCCATGTACTCAGGGCCGGCCCTGAGCCAGGATGCAAGGGGCACCCGCCCAGAGCCCCAAACCCATGGGGCCTCATAATTTATTAATTTATTTTATTAAAAAAAAAGCTAACGTTATATGATCAAAATTTTAATTTATTCTATTAAAAAAAGATGGCAGATATTTTTTTTTTGCCTTTCATTATTACAACATACTTTTTCTTTTTACCTTTCATTATTATGTTTTTTTTTAAATCATTTTTTTTAACTTGTCATTTGCTTATTGCTAACGTTATACATTCTTTTGTTTTTCTTTCTATTATTCTGCAATTGTTTTTTTGTTTATTCTTGCAAGTTGCAACTTGCAAGTTTGCAACTTTACCTTTCATTCTGGATTCTGTCAATTCTCGCGCTGTAAGGTATTAAAACCATGACATACCTCTCTTTTTGTTTAGATTTTCAATTCTATTTTTGATTTATTTATAGCTAATTTATTTCCAGTGTTATTTTTTACAATTTTCTATTCTTCCTTTATTTATTTGTATTATGTAGCTTACAATTTACAAAAACGATATATGTACAAATATAGATTTCATAAGATCGGTACTGCCTTACTTCATATTTCATATAAAAAGAAGAAGAAGATCATGGAGCTCTCAAAGTACTTTTTAATCACCTCTTGGGAGCTCTTTATTTCGTAGATGGTTGGTTTTTTGAGGTTTAAATGGTTTGATTAATTATGGTATTTTTAATATTAGGCGTACAAAATGTTGGGTTCTAATTGTGGTTTTTGTTAAGCTATTGGAGCCTTTAGCAGCTGAGATTGTGACTTGCGACTCGTGACTCATGAGTGAGATTTCTGTAATTATCTGTGAGATTATAGGGGAGAGAGGAAATAAATTGAAACTTACAAAGTTAAAAGACTTTTGACCTTTTGACTGGATTTATTTTGGATCAAATGAAAATATTTTATATTGTGTAACTAGATTTAAATTTTTAGTCTGTACGCCCACTATAATTTTACAACTGACGAAATCAAATAAGATAATTATTTATTTTAGTATTTGTTTAATTATTTTATAAAGTTATTTTTAATTTAAATTGTATGTGATATTTTTGTTAATAGTTAATGTTTTATTTTTTGGAAGGTGGAATATTCCACTCTGTAGTTGCAAGATTTAGATCTTCATTTATATGAGCACAAATCAGGTTCTATCACTCTTTGTTGCATCTAGCCTTCTACTGGTTGTGTTTGATACTTTGATTCAGTAGCTGCGTTTTAATTAGTTTATTAATTGTGCGTAGTATTTCTACTTGAAAGTTAAAGCATCAAGCATGTTTCTTAGAAAATATGAATCGGGTTGTCACCATGCAAGAGCTTAAATTGTTAAAATCTTATTTGCGATCAACTATGTCACAGGAGAGGTTGAATGGATTAGCCATCTTATGCATAGAAAAGAATATGTTGGATAAGTTGGATTTTCAAACTATTATCGATGATTTTGCAACTCAAAATGCTTCAAGATCCAAAGTCTTTTTGTGATTGTTTTTGCTTATTATGTTCTTGATATCTAAGAATTCTTAACTTGAAGATGCAGAGGATGCAAGAGGAATGACAATGGTGCAGTCAATGATGCAAGATGGAATATTATTAGTTAGCAATTAGCAAAACACTTTAGTCATATAATATGTTTATTTTGTTAAGTTTTTGTAAGCTGTTATTTATGACTTTATTTTTCTTTATCTATATTATGTAATCACTACTTTTAATTTTAATAAAATTGAAGGCGTGATGGCCTAACCTCCCATTGGGTTCCAACCATAAAAAAATATGTACAGTACAATTTTATATTTATTAGAATTTATCGAAATATAATATATTAGGGCCTTATTTTCCGTTGACATCTCGTGCCACTAAAATGCCAGGGCCAGCCCTGCATGTACTCCTATAGCTTCTTTAGCAAGCAAACCACGATCATGGCAAGAAGGTCACAGCTGAGGGTTGTGTGTCACAGTAGAGTATATTAGTCTTTGTACAAGTTTGTTACAGCATGCAGATTGTGTGGATGCTTACATGTATAAATGATTGACCATGATAGATAAGTTTGTTATAGTATGAGAGGTGAAACATATATATATATATATATATATATATATATATATATATATATATATATGTAAATTAAGCTCTAGTATTTATGTAATTAATCTGAAATTATCAATACAATCTCTAGTGAGTTGCTAACACAGAATTCTCTCCCAAATTCTGTTTGTGTATTTTCTATATTTTTGTTCAATATTCTCATTAGTATTTTAAATTGTATAGTATTAGAAATTTATATAATATGTGAAATTATTAAGCGAAGATATTTAGAAAAAAAATATTCAAAAAGTTCTAATAATACCTCAATTCTTTAAAAGTTAATTAAGATCTATTTACCTCATTAAGATTTTTTTATTAATAAACACACCTTAAATTGAAAAAAAGGAAAAAAAGTGATAAACTGTTGCGTAACACATTTTCTCCTCTTGAATCCACCTGCCATGAATCTCTTACAAATTTTATATCTCCATTTTTCATTTTTTTAAAAGAAATTTCTATATGCAAATATAATAATAGAAATTTCTATATGAAAATTTTCTAGTTCCAATATAGATGGCCAGCCTTTAATTGGGTTGGAAAAACTGGTCGAATACCAAAAAATAAAAAATAATAGAAAATAATTTTACTTTACTTGGCGATTGTAATTTTAGCAGGCCAAGAGAATGATTTAAAAAAAAAAAAAAAAAAAGCTTTCTAGAGACTGAAAAGAATACCAATGACCAATCAAAAGGGAAGAAATTGTTACAGCAAGCATTTGATTACAGCAAGCATTTGATTCAGTTTGATAGTAATTGTAGTTAGTTAAATTCAGTTACAATGTAACTAGATATTATTAGAGTATAGTTAAATTAACCTTAGTTAATTAACTGCAGTTGATTTGTTAACCATACATATACATATTAAAGTTGTTACTGTTGGTATCAGATAACAAATATCTGATTACCATTTCATCTCTCTCTCTCGAATTCTCTTCTCCTTCTTCTAGGGTTCCCTGTTTCTCTCTGTTCTTACCTTTGTTTCATGGTATCAGAGCCTCGATCAGAGGCAAAATGGAATCACCAGCTTCTCTACCTTCTTTACCAGCCTCTCCAATCCCTCCTTCAAAGCATAATCCCTCTGGAACCTTCAATCGAACACCAAAACTCACTCGAAAACAAAGAGAGAATCAATCTCAACTTATTTCCAAAAATCTCAACTTCAACCTTCCTATCAAGCTAGATGACAACAATTTCATCTACTGGAAGACTCAGATCTTGCCAGTAGTCAGAGCCTTTGACCTTGAAGACTTCATATTTGGAGCTACAACCTGTCCACCAAAGTTCGTTAGTTCTGTTGATGAAGAATCAGGTGAACAGATCCAGTGCTACAATGATGATTATCTGGTCTGGAAGAAGATCGATCAACTTCTTACAAGCTGGTTGATGTCAACACTTACTGAATCTGTACTAGGAAGAGTCACTCAGTGTATCACTTCATGTGAGGTATGGCTTACAGTGACGAATATGTTCTCTCAACAGTCCATGCATCTTCGATCTCAACTCCAGACACTGAAGAAAGGCTCTATGAAGATAAGTGAGTACATCCTTAAAATTAAAGGAATAGCTGATGCTTTGATGGCAGCAGGACAGACAATGACTGAACAGGATCTGGTCGCCTACATCCTGGGAGGATTAGGGCTCGAGTTTGATCCTATTATCTGTAATATTGCTTCTAAGAAGGAAGAAATTACTCTTCAAGATGCTCAATTCCTGCTGATGGGATACGAGTCAAGATTAGAGCAGTATCATGCTTCTACCACCATAGATATCAGTCAATTTCAGAACAACAACAGAGGCAGATCGCGAGACGGTAGACGAAGAGGCAGAGGTGGTCGCTATTTCAATCAGAGGCTTGTTTGTCAATTGTGTGGCAAACCAGGGCATTTCTCTGGTTTCTGTTATCATCGTTTTGATCAGACCTTTGCTGGAACATTAGGCAAGCAGCACCAACAACATCCACAATCTGTCTCAAATTATCCTATGCAAGGGAATTTTGCACAGCAACAGCAGATGGAGTATCCTCTCAATTCCTCTTATCCTCATCAGTCAGGTACAACTGCATATTTTGCTACACCTACCTCTGTAGGAGATCCCAGTTGGTACATGAACAGTGGAGCTACACATCATATTACTCCAGATTTCTCTAATCTCAACATCAACAATGAGTATAAAGGGAATGATCAACTTGCAGTAGGTAATGGTCATCTACTCCCTATCTCTCATATAGGCAGTAGAATGATATCCACTGATCACAATCCACACTCACATCTCACTATGAACAAGATACTGTTTGTGCCACAAATCAAAAAGAATCTGATGAGTATTTCACAACTTACTCACGATAATAATATAATTGTGATTTTTGATGATAAATCATGTTTTGTCAAGGACAAAACTACGGGGAGAACACTGCTCCAAGGAGTTCTGAAGGCTGGCCTCTACAATCTCACCCTTCCAAGGGCTGAGAAGCTTATGAACAAGTTTCATTCTAATATTGTTTCTGCTTCTGCTAATAATGTTGCTATACATTTTAATTCATGTAATTCCTCAACTGATTACTTCCAGCAGCCTTATTTTTCTGCACTTAGGGCACCTGAATGTAATACTTTTAGTGTAGAAAAAGAATTATTACCTGCTCCTGTTAATGTTCTTGCTACTGCTTGGCATCAAAAGTTAGGCCATCCCTCTGCTAAGATTCTTCATCAGGTGTTACAATTGTTAAATGTTAGAATTAAGGGTGTTGACCTTGTGAATGAGTGTGATGCTTGTAAGGTTGGTAAACTGCATAGATTACCGTTTGAAAAGTCTGAGTTTAAGGCCACTGCTCCTTTAGAACTTATTTGTTGTGATGTGTGGGGACCTTCACCTATAGTTTCTACTCAAGGGTATCGGTACTATGTCAGCTTTGTAGACTCTTTCACTAGATACTGCTGGATATATCCATTAGTCACTAAGTCTCAGGTTAGGAGTATTTTTCCTATATTTCATAGACTTGTTGAAAGGCTATTCAACACCAAAATTAGGATTCTCCAAAGTGATAATGGAGGTGAATTTAAAGCCTTAACTCCCTATCTCTTGCAATATGGGATTAGTCCTAGATATTCATGTCCATATGTTCATCAACAAAATGGACTTGTTGGAAGAAAACATAGGAGCATAGTTGAGATGGGTTTGAAATTTCTTGCTCAGGCTGGTATTCCTTTGAAGTTCTGGTGGAAAGCGTTTCAGACTGCTGTTTTCACCATTAACAGACTTCCTACAACTATTTTACACTTGCAGTCTCCCTATTCTGTCGCTTTTCATCGAAAGCCTCATTATATAGATCTGAAAACTTTTGGGATAGCATGTTTTCCTTGGCTTAGGTCATACAACAAACACAAATTCAGTTTTCATTCTTCAAAATGTCTGTTTATCGGCTATAGTGACAGTCACAAAGGATATAAGTGTCTTCATCCTTTTGGTCGAATCTACATCACTAGACATGTTCTATTTCATGAAGGAGAATTTCCTTATTCTCAGTTATTTCCTTCTGAAGCTTCCATTCCCTCACTGTCACAGTCACAGTGTTTACAGCCTGCAGTGCAGCCCTCTCCTGCACCTCTGTCTTCTTCTCAGCTGCAACACACTCCTGCACATATTATCTCTCCAATTTCTGCTTCCAGGACAGTATCCTCTCATCCTATGGTTACTCGATCTCAAAATGGGATTTTTAAGCCTAAATCCCTCAACAGTGCAGTTTCTGTTTCTGCTATTGATGTCCCTAAATCTGTTACAGCAGCCCTCAGTGATCCAGATTGGAGTGCTGCAATGCAATCTGAATTTGATGCTCTTAAAAGGAATAAGACTTGGAGCTTAGTTCCTTTTTCTGATAGTATGAATATAGTTGGGTGCAAATGGATTTTTCGTGTTAAATACAAATCTGATGGTAGTGTTGAGCGATACAAGGCTCGACTTGTGGCTAAAGGGTTTCATCAAATCCCGGGTTTAGACTTTAAGGAGACTTTCAATCCTGTAGTTAAATCATCCACAATTAGGATTATTCTTGCTTTGGCGGTTTCTTCTAATTGGGATATTCAACACATAGATATTAATAATGCATTTCTGAATGGTGATCTTCAAGAGGCTGTCTACATGAGTCAGCCTGAAGGTTTTGTTCATTCCTCACAGCCCTCCATGGTCTGCAAACTTCACAAGTCTCTCTATGATCTTAAACAAGCTCCTTGGGCTTGGTATGATAAACTAAAGACTGCTATGTTGCAGTGGGGATTCAGCAACTCTAAGGCAGATTCTTCTTTATTTTTCTTCAAATCATCTAAAGCTATTTTGCTGGTTCTCATATATGTTGATGATATATTGGTCACTGGTGACAGTCCTCCATTAATAGCTAAAGTCATTCATGATCTGAACTGTCAATTCTCTCTCAAGTCCTTGGGATCTCTGCAGTATTTTCTAGGTTTTGAGGCATATCGCACAGCTGCTGGCCTCTCTCTTACTCAGTCAAAGTATGCTTGGGATCTTTTAGTCAAAACCAACATGACTGACTCTAAAACTTGCCCAACTCCTCTGCCACCAGCATGTAAAATTTCAGCATCTGATGGGGCAGCCTTTGATGATCCTACTCTATATAGAAGCACTGTGGGTGCTCTGCAATATCTCACCTTGACAAGACCAGATTTATCCTATGCTGTTAATAGGTTAAGTCAGTTTCTTGCTTCTCCCACTCAAATTCATTGGCAAGCAGTGAAACGTGTACTTCGTTACATTAGAGGTACTCTCTCCTATGGTCTGTATTTTACACCTTCCAAATCCATCACATTGGAGGGCTTTGCTGATGCTGACTGGGCAAGCAATCCCGATGATCGAAAATCCACTGGCGGTTACTGTATTTATTTAGGTGGGAATCTCATTTGCTGGTCGTCTAAAAAACAACGAGTGGTAGCTCGTTCGAGCACAGAGGCTGAATACAGATCTCTGGCATCTGTAGCCACTGAATTTGTGTGGATTCAGTCCCTTCTCAATGAAATTCAGCTTCCTTTGGTTGGGGTTCCACTTCTGTGGTGTGACAATGTAAGTGCTAACTCATTAGCTCACAATCGGGTGTTCCATGCTCGTACCAAACATATTGAGATTGATGTCCATTTTCTTCGTGATCTTATTACCACGAATCAACTGGAAATTCGCTATGTTCCTACTGCTGCTCAGACAGTTGATCTTTTTACCAAATCACTGTCAATTTCCAGATTTAAGCTACTGTGTTCCAAGCTTATTTTTTACAGGGCTCAGCTGCATTTGAGGGGGAGTGAGTCTGCTGCTGTCTTTGCTGTATCAAATGCTGCTGCAGAAGATTCAAATGCACAGATTTCTAAACTCAGATTTCATATTACTGAATTGGAATAAGCTGCATTTGAGGGGGAGTGTTACAGCAAGCATTTGATTACAGCAAGCATTTGATTCAGTTTGATAGTAATTGTAGTTAGTTAAATTCAGTTACAATGTAACTAGATATTATTAGAGTGTAGTTAAATTAACCTTAGTTAATTAACTGCAGTTGATTTGTTAACCATACATATATATATTAAAGTTGTTACTGTTGGTATCAGATAACAAATATCTGATTACCATTTCATTTCTCTCTCTCGAATTCTCTTCTCCTTCTTCTATGGTTCCCTGTTTCTCTCTGTTCTTACCTTTGTTTCAGAAATTGTTGGTTTTTTTAGATTTGATTTGATCATAAATTGTGATGGAAGTTGTAGAAAAAGTTTATTTTTATTATATATTATTTTCAAATTTTAATAAGAGGAATGATACCCTTAAAATATGATAATGTTGAGGAGGACCCATCAAAATTCTACTTCTTTCTACACATTTCTCAAAATGACCCTGAAAGGCTCAAAGCATAGTGGCCTATCAAAATCACTAAGAAATCGTTTCGAGCACCACAAACACGTGTGACCTATGTCTATTTATTACACGTCGGCAGATTTTCAATTTCGTCCTTTTTTTTTAAAAAAAAAAAATATTTTCACTGGTCAAAACTCAACACACGAAAGTCCTGGAAATAAAAATGATAATCATATTCACCAAGTGTTGGGGCCAGGGAAATAAGTGGCCTGGGATTTACAGAAGGTATTATTCAGAGCTGATTATTATGTTCACAATAAATGAGATATTTATTACTACCTACTAACGTGGATTGGTAGTAAAAATAATTTAGTCAGCCTAATAATATTTTAGATTCAAATCACTATTACTATATATAATTTATCAAAAGAAAATTCTCTTCACACATGTTATTTACTAGTAAAGTGTAAAGTGTATGACTCAAAATTCTCTTGTCAAAATGAAAAACAAAATACATAATTAACCCAATATTATCTCATAATTTATATGATAATTATAATTCATATACAATATCATTTGGGTAAAATTTTTAGACAAGATAGCATTATTCTAATAAATATAGTATCCACACAACAAATTAATTCGACCTAAATTCTAGCCAACCCAAGAGTTGGTGAATTGAGTTTCAAAATAAATTCTTAAAATGCATAACCCATGTTCAACTGATGCAAGTGTAGCAAACGAGGTTCGATTGAGGTTATTTAAAAATCAGTAGAAAGAATAGATTAAGATAAAGACAACGACGCAAACGGTGCCATAAAAGGAAGCTGTATGCGCCCTCACTCACTGTCGGGATTTGCCTATCTTGCAAGCCTAAACCAGCGCCAGTTTGCAACAGATAGAAGCGCAACCTAGTGTCGCGACCTGTAGGTTGCAATTATGCGATTTAATTAATTTAGAAAGTGTTTTGTTTTGGGATTTCCTATCCGAATAGGTTTCTAATTCCTTTTGGAACTAAAAGTATTTAGCCTATAAATATGAGACTTATTATTAGGGTTAGATACACTTGAGCAATATTGAGAGACACCTGAGAGAGCTGGGATCTTAGGCATTGATTTTAATTAGGGTTTAGGGTTAGAGAAAGAATATTGAACGTGTAGTTATAATAATATTTTTTATAATAGTGATATTTTTCTTTTATTGTCTTGATGGCCGTGATTTTTTTTTATTACCTATTTTAGGTTTCCATGTAAATCTTGTGATGTGTGATTGAATTTGTGCTTCTTTTATCTTATTTTTCTTATTTAGATATTATTTATTCTTGTGGTAAATATCAGGCAACGCTTCCACGCTAACGATGTTTCCCAACACTAACCATGCACATTTATTAGCATGCGTCGGTAGTTTTCTTCCCTTTTACGGGTAGATGTCTCCCATTATGAAAGTAGATATTCAGACCACACGTTTAATGATTGATCTCAGCAGGTCTTGACAGATTTGTAATTAATCTTATAATTATACAAATAAATAAATAAATCAAAATCTAGTATAAACAGATTAGTACGCAAAATTAATTGTTTTCTATTATCAAAATCCAGTATTGAAACCTTAAGACTAATATGATTTATATAGCAATGGATGCCACAAACCAAAATAATAGATAGTCTTCAATAACGTAAATTTATTCAATGTTATATATGTAACACCCCCTGACCCGACCCTGCTGAACCGACCCAGGGAGCGCTACTCTGACTTTCAAAACTTTCTCATTTCATTTTATAAATTCCAAAATCATTGTGAAGTCATATCAATTTGTAAATCAAAACTTTCTCAATTCATTTGATAATTTCAAACCATTTAAAATGCATATCAATTTATAAATCAAAAGACTTTTCTAGTGAGCCCAATAAATAAACTTTTTACAAAAATTTCGGCAGAGTTTCATTTGTTTTTCGGATTTCCCAAAACCTGTTTTTCACAACTCAAATCAAATACAAATCGTATCAACACTTCAAACATCATTTTCAAACAATTGCGCACTCTGCCGTTTAGTGCGACTTTTCAACACAGTTTATAAAATAAAACGATTTAGAATTTAATATTTACAAACATTCTGAAAATGAAAGACAGAAATCGTAAATAATTAATTACAGGACATAATTACAAAACATATTTACAGACTCTTTGAATATGCATGCATATCAATCATATTACACATGAACATAAATATCTACCCCAAAAATGTGACTCTCCGCCTCTGTCTGCAGGGAACTCTTCTTCAGTCTTTGGCCTCTTCAGTCTCTCTGGTACCTACACGTTAGAAACAAAACTAACGCGCTAAGCATATAGCTTAGTGGGTGTACACTAAACTCAATTATGAAAAATCATGAATAACTTTCAAGAAGAAATAAACCACAATATATATATATTTCAATTCTAATAATTTACAAATCAATTTAACTTCAAAATCAAATCATAAAGCAGTTATAATCACATTAACTTCAAGAATGAAATCAACATGTAAAATCAATAAATAAATTTACTCATTTCACTTTTCAATTCACTTCAAATCTGGCCCGTTAGAATACTCAACATACTAGGACTGGAATATGGGTCAAACTCCCACCCTAGGACCAATCCTAAGAGTGGTCCGTATCTCCCTACTCTAGGACCGAGGGTACGGAACCTAGAGAGGTACATAACTCCCTATCCCAGGAATGAATCCTTAGGAAGGTACGTGTCTCCCAACCTCAGGACGAATCCATGAGGAGGTACGTGTCTCCCTTACCCTGGACGAATCCATGAGGAGGTACATAATAATCATCAATAGCATATCGATATCGGTGCAGTACTGCTCACTGAACCCAGCTGGTATACCAACCTCCTATATCCATTTTTATGTCTAAGTATCCTAGGGCCGTTACGATAAACTATTTTCAAATATTCACTAAATTTACAATCAACGGTAACATTCGAGTTCAATAACATAAATTTTTCATAGGAAAATCAACATTATTTATACAATAATCGAAAACAAATAATTTCCACGAAATCGAAGTAATGAAAATACGATCAACAATAAAAGCATTCAACGAAAATAAAATCAACACATAAGAATGAAAATCTTCGAATAAATCTCATATTCAAACTAAAAACACTTAATGTGTAACACCCCCTGATCCGACCCGGCTGGACCGACCCAGGGAGCGCTACTCGAACTTTCAAAACTTTCTAAATTCATTTTATACATTTCAAATCATTGTGAGCCCATCAATTTGTAATTCAAAAAGACTTTTCTAGTGAGCCCATCGAATCAATTTTCAAACTATTGGCAAAATCACATAATTTAAAAGTTTAAAACTAATTTTCGAGTAAGCCCAATAAATAAACTTTTTCCAAAAATTTCGGTAGAGTTCCGTTTGTTTTTCGGATTTTCCAAAACTTGTTTTTCACCATTCAAATCAAATACAAATCATATCAACACTTCAAATATCATTTTCAATCAATTGCGCACTATGCCATTTAGTGCGACTTTCCAACAACAGTTTATAAAATAAAACGATTCAGAATTTAATATTTACAAACATTTTAATAATAAAAGACAGAAATCATAAAATATTTAATTACAAAACATATTACGAAACATATTTACAAATCCTCTGTATATGCATGCTTTCAGAATATATACATATAACAACAATATAGCTACCCAACTGTGATAATTCTGGGACTCTGTCAGCAAATCTCTCTTTCTTCAGTCTTTGACTTCTTCGGGATTCCTGGTACCTACGCGTTAGAAACAAAACTAACGCGCTTAGCATATAACTTAGTAGGTGTACACTAAACTCAAATATGAAAATCATGAATAACTTTTAATAGGAAACAAATCACAATATATATATATATATATATATATATATATATACACACACACTTCAAAATCAAACCATAAGCTCAACTAAAACAATATTCTTACTCAATTTGTTTTCGCAATTCATTTAATAATCATTTAATATAAACACTGAAATACACAATTTGTTTACAATCATTTAATATAAACACTGAATCACACGTATTAAATCGATTTCAAAAAGCACTTATAAACGTATCATTTAATTCAATCCAATTCTGGCCCTCTAGAATACTCAACATACTAGGACTGGAATATGGGTCAAACTCCCACCCTAGGACGAATCCTAAGAGTGGTACGTATCTCCCTACTCTAGGACCGTGGGTACGGAACCTAGAGAGGTACATAACTCCCTATCCCAGGAACGAATCCTTAGGAAGGTACGTGGCTCCCAACCCTCAGTACGAATCCGTGAGGAGGTACGTGTCTCCCTGCCCCTGGACGAATCCATGAGGAGGTACATAATAATCATCAATAGCAATCAGTATCGGCGCAGTACTGCTCAGTGAACCCAGCTGGTATACCAACCTCCTATATCCATTTCTATGTCTAAGTATCCTAGGGCCGTTTTCGATAAACTAGATGCACAATCAGTTACAAATCAATAGTTACTCAATAAATATGCAATTTGCACAATACTCTTCAAGAAAATAAACAATAGTCACACACAAATCTAAATCAAATATTTTTAACGAAATCGAAATATTCGAAACACGATCAAAATGCGATCTATCATAAAATCATTTCAAAATCAACGATAGATATATCAAAGCACTAGGTTATTTAAAGAAAATGCGGATTCAGGCTAAAAATACAAAATACGTTTTGTAAAGAGTTTGAAAACGGATATACACCAACCTGGATACCGTTTTTCGTTCGACAAATCGTGGTTCCACGATTTTCTTTTTCCTTTTCCTTTCCCTTTCTCTTTCACCTACACTTCCTTTTCTCTCTTTCCTTCCTTTTCTTCTTCCTTCTCTTTCTTCTTTTTTCTTTCTTCTTCTTCTTCTTCTTCTTTCTCTTTCTTTTCTTTTTCCTTGGTCTCTCCTCTCTCTTTTCTGCTCTGTGTGTTTTCTGGCTTCTGCGAGAAGCTACTTTTTTTTTTATATATTTTTCGGCTGTCGCGACCGTCGTCGCAACCTGTGGTCGCGCCACCAGGTCGCGGTACTCACTGGAGCGTTTGCACCGCCTTTATCGCGAGCACACCTCGCGGTACCTTGGTCGCGCTGGTGGTCGCGTTGCTCACTGCCAGAATTTGACATTTTCATCGCGAGCAGTTCATCGCGATCTGTGGTCGCGGTGACTGGTCGCGATGCTCACTGCCAAAAATCACATTTTCCACCGCGAGCAGGCTATCGTGAACTGTGGTCGCGGTGGCCAGGTCGCGATACTCCCTGTCTCATTTTTCAACCTTCAAGCATCATTTTCGACCATTCAATTTGGTCCACCTGGAAATCATAAAAATAAACCCCTTCCAATTACAAAATTACATTTAATTACATTTACACCCCTTCCAATTACAAAATTTATATTCACATATATAAAATTAATTATCCGAAATCCGGGATGTTACAATTCTTCCCCTCTTAAGAAATTTCGTCCTCGAAATTTACCTCAATGAAACAGTTGCGGATACTGCTGTCGCATCGTTTCTTCACTCTCCCAGGTAGCCTCTTCGACTTTATGATTCCTTCAAAGGACTTTCACCAGTGGCACTCTTTTATTTCTTAGTTCTTTGATTTCCCGATCAAGAATCTGCACTGATTTCCATGTTTCATCGCGAGCGGCTCATCGCGACCTGTGGTCGCGGTGACCAGGTCGCGATACTCACTGCCTCAGTTTTCAAATTTTCATGCATCATTTTTGACCGTTCAATCTGGTCCACCTGAAAACCACCTCTCTAAAATCAGAAAATCTTGAAGGTATCTCTCAACTCTCCTCCACAATTTAAATTTGTGCATTCTTGAAATAGTTTTATAGCGAGGATCACCACAATAAGTAAAAAGAAGCTATAATTCTATACAAGAATATAGTCTGTATATGAGCACACTTACTCGTATTTTAGGTGATTGTACACTTTTCCCATATATATATATATATATATATATGTATCATCTATCGTATTATTTTATAAATTATATAGTGGTTACAAATTATATAGTATATTTTTTAGATAAAGAGGTAGACAGCCTAGTAATATTATAATAAATATAATATCCAAAAAATAAATTAATTTAGGTGATTGTACACTTTTCCTTACATTTATAATAAAGATTCAGATATTATATTTACCTATAAAATTATTAATTTTAGAAAGTTCCCTCCCTTTAGTGGGAGTTATTGGTGCAGTCTTAGAGTATCTCCAATGAAAATATGTATTTTTGAGTATCTAAATAGTACCACATCAGCATTTCTAAATAATATGAATCTACCTTGTTAAAAAAATTATAAAAATGCATATTCACTTCTCCAATGTGAGTATCTAAATAGTAATTTTAAACCAATCACCACAAGTCATTTGTTACATTCTCTCTCCATTCAATATGATAATTAAATGCATTGATAAAATGCTAAAATTTTATTGGTGGGAAAAGTTAGAAATCCTAGTCAGCATATCAAGGAGGAGATCTACAATTAGAAACTCTACTTGATATTCTTTAACTTTTTTTTTACCATATCATATCAATATTAAAGTTAGATAATTGCATTGGAGAATATTTTTTTAACTTTTTCAATATAAATCCTATGTGACACTCAATATTCTCCAAATCCATAATAGCATTGAAAGCATCTCCAGTGCAAATATGTGTTTTTGAATATCTAAATAGTACCATATCAGCATTTCTAAATAATATGGATCTACTTTGTTAAAAAAATTATAGAAATGCATATTCACTTCTCCAATGTGAATATCTAAATAGTAATTTTAAACCAATCAGCGCAAATCATTTGTTATATTCTCTCTCCATTCAATATGATAATTAAATGCATTGACAAAATACTAAAATTTTATTAGTAGGAAAAGTTAAAAATCCTAGTTAGCATATCAAGGAGGATATCTACAATTAGAAACTCTACTTGATATTCTCTAATTTTTATTTTGCCACATCATATCAATATTAAAGTTAGATAATTGCATTGGAGAAGGTTTTTTTAACTTTTTCAATATAGATCCTATGTGACACTTAATTTTTTCAAAATACATAATAATATTGGAGATGCTCTAAGTGTATATATAAATTATTGACCATAAATGCTGATGGTTAGTGTGTCACTTATTATATTGGCATTTTCTAAATTTCAAACACGTGGAAAGTGACAAAAGTTGACACTTAACCTTACTAAATATTTTATAATATTGAATTAGACTTTATTATTTATCTAAAATTAAATTATTGACCATAAATGATGATGGTTAGTGTGTCATTACTTATTATATTGGCATTTTCTAAATTTCAAACAAGTGGAAAGTGACAAAAGTTGACACTTAACCTCACTAAATATTTTATGATATTGAATCAGACTATATTATTTATCTAAAATTAAATTAGTGATATAATATATATATATATATATCATCCACCTTATTATTTTATAAATTATATAATGGCTATAATTTTTTTTTTTGGTAAAAAGGAGGGCATAGTCCAGAAACACAAAAGAAAGAAAAGAAAAACTAGAACTAGCCAGGAACCAATTTAGCTACTGCAATTTATCTACAGTCTTCATCAAATAACACGTCAATCTAGGTAGGCATGGAATCTAGGAAGTGAGTACCTAGCACCAGATCATGGCTTAAGACAGCCAAACCATCAGCTAATCTATTAGCCTCTCTGTAAACATGATTAATAGAACACTTCCAATCAGCAGCCAAGAGCAGAATACATTCCTGAGCAGTGTTAAAATATGGGTGGTTAAGACTTAAGACGCCATTCACCAGATTCACTACCTCCAACGAGTCAGATTTCACTATCAGATCTTTAATACCAGCAGCCCAAGCATATTTCAAACCCTCCAATAGACCCCATAACTCAGCCTCAAAAATACTCCCCACTCCAATTTTAACAATAAAGCCTCCTACCCAGCTCATATCATGTCTCCTAAAGGCCCCAGCAGCAGCTATAGATCTATCACAATTCCTAACACTCCCATCAATGTTTAGCTTGATACAACCCTCACAGGGAGGCTTCCAAGTAATAAGCTTCACAGAAATCATCTTACTAACATTGTCTCCCCTCAAAGCTTTTCACCAATCCTTACAATACATCAGAATAGGAAATTAAGGGCTGATGGCAAGGGAAAAATTCACATCAAAAACCTTACAGCACCTCCATTTCCAAATATACCACAGGGTTAAAGCAAAAATAATAAACCAATTGTCACTTGTAGTCCTCAAAAATCGCTCGGGGACACAGGGCACTACAACCTGCAAAGACAGAACGCACGCGACCCGCAAGACGTCTGGGACACTGGGGTGGTGCCGGCCAAAGTCACTCCGACGGTCAAGTTAGCAAGTGCTAATAAATATGTAAAGCTCGTAAATAGAGATGAGTGAATAATACTTCCTATAATCTTGTGATTAAGGCCTTCTTAATTGAAGGAGATGTGCGGTCGGAGGGTAATCGGAGAAGATGAGCAATGTCCGGAGGGTGTAGTTATGGTATTGGTAGCCTTTGGATCTTAGTTTTTTCAGTCCCTTTTTCTATGAGGGATTACCCTTCTTTTATATAGGAATGATGCCCCTACCTTTTGAGGGATTTCATCATTACCTTCTTGCTATCCTCCATTAAGAAAGCATGTGGATGCTTCTTTTGATCTGACCACCATCAAGTGTCATTATGGTTTTGTAGGACCTGTTTTAAAGTAGATCATAATTTGGTCTCCTTTGGAAAAAGAGATTTCATGTCGTACGACATGTAGGTTTGTCGATTTTGGACAATCATGTTTACGTGTCGTATGACGTGCTGAAATGATGTCGACCTGAGGTGAGTATGTCGTGCTACATAGGGGTTTATCCAAGCAAGGATACTGGGTTATCTCCCTTGATGCTACTTAGATGTATGGGGCATGGGGCGCATGTCATACTACACGGAGGTCTAACATGTATGTCGCATTACATGGAGGTCTTTATTTTGTACTACATGGATGTCTCATGTCGTACTACATGGATGTCTCATGTCGTACTACATGGATGTCTCATGTCGTACTACATGGATGCCTTCTTACTTTTGGCTTTGGGTCTGGTATTTGAGATATACTTTGGGCTTGACATATTTTGACTACTACAACACCATCAATGGTCCTAACAGAATTCTTCAAATTAGTAATAAGCCATGTAGATATATTACCAGAGAAATTCACAGCCTTAGAAGAACCTGCACAAACATGTTCCCAAACAAAAATAGAATCCTTACATCCCCATAAGAAATGATCCATGGATTCAATTCCTAAACTGCATTTAGGACACGAATCATCATCAGTAAGACATCTAACCATTCTGTGTTCATTAGTGAGAATCTTACCATGCAATAAAGACCACAGAAAGTTGATGATTTTAGGAGGGAGTTTTAGGCCCCATAAGAAACTGCACTGCCAAGGAATGGATAAGGAGGAGGAGAGGCCTATATTGTAAGCAGTCTTAACAGAAAAAATACCTCCAGCGAACCCACCCCAGATTAACCTATCCGAGTTCCTCCCAACATGGACTTTAGCAATTTGATGGATAATACTCCAAGGGAGAATTAATGCAAGTTTCTCCACATCCCAACTAGCATCTTTCACATAATCCTGCACTAATTCCCGTAACATGGTCTCATTAACTGCAATAGTGGCATGGCCCACAAGAGGCCCACAATCACCTATCCACACATCAGTCCAGAAACGGACAGTTTTACCATCCCCAACCCGCCAAACAGTGCCATCAAAAAGGAGCTTGGCTCCAAACTTGATTCCCTTCCAGATATGTGAACACTGCCCATTCTTCTGCTCCTTAGCATGCATGAGCGACACATGATTCAAGTACCTGCAGGAAATCAACCTACTCCACATACCTTTTTCACCCTGTAGCAGCCTCCAACCAGCCTTCGCCAAAATGGATTGGTTTATAAGCTTCGTAGTCTTGATACCAAGCCCACCAAATATCTTAGGAGAACAAACAGTGGCCCAATCAACCAAATGAACAGTCCTCCTATCAGACATATGACCCCAAAGGAAATTCCTATTAAGCTCATCAAGCTTATAACACAACTCACTAGGAAGCTTCATTGTTTACATTGAATAAACAGGGATAGCTGTTGAGACAGCTTTAATAAGAGTAAGTAGCCCAGCCAAGGATAAAGAGGAACTCTTCCACGAAGCAAGTCACTTCTGAGTTTTCTCCAAAATCTCACCATAAGTGTGCTTGTTAACTCACCCATGCAACAGAGGGACTCCCAGGTACTTACCCAAATCATTAGTGATAGGGGAACCATAAATCCCCGCAAGCTGTTTAGCAAACCCAGTTCTAACCATTCTAGAACAAAAAACTTTGGATTTAGCAAAACTCACCTCCTGACCTGAGCAGCTACAAAAAATATCAAGGCATTCCTTCATTATCACAGCTTACTGGATAGAAGCATGGCCAAAGAGAATAAGATCATCAGCAAAGAACAAATGAGAAATTAAGGGGCCACCTCTGGTGACCATGATCGGTTTCCATAAGCCCTTACTTACACAGTTAGAGATAATATGAGAGAGTTTTTCCATGCAGAGAACAAAAAGGTAAGGAGAGATGGGGTCTCCCTACTTAATACCACACCTCAAAGAAAAAGAATCAGAATCCTCACCATTAATGAGCACTTTATATTTCACACTCCTAATGCTGAACATAATCAACTCAATAAAATGCTTGCTTAGGCCCACCTCAAGAAGAACCATCTCTATAAAATCCCATTGAATCTTGTCATAGGCTTTGGCAAGATCAATCTTCCACGCCACAAACCTTTTCTTGCTTTTAGAAGCATGAAATTTGTGAAGAGTCTCCTGGGCCATCACAATATTATCCTGGATCTGTCTTCTCGGGACAAAGACAACCTGATTAGGGCCCGCTAGATCAGCCATGACATCCCTGAGCCTACTAACAATGATCTTGCTAATAACTTTATAAGCCGTATTACATAGGTTAATAGGCCTAAAATTAGCCATCTTGAGAGGGCTTGGAATTTTAGGAATAAGGGCTATAAAAGTCTGATTAAGCTCAATAGGGAAATTACCATTGCTGAAGCTATCCCTGACTAGTTTCACCAAATCTGACTTGCAGACAGTCCATTGGTCTTGGAAGAAAGCCGTGGGAAAACCATCAGGACCAAGGGCTTTAAGGCCACCAATACGAAAAAAACTGTCCTTTACATCTTTCTCAGAGATACCCCTACATATATATCTCATGGAACATTCATCAATGGTAGGAAATAACTGAGGCAACATAGAATAGTCATCATCAATATTCTTTCTAGAAAAGAGAGTCTTAAAATAATTGCAAGCAAGAAGTTTCAACCATCCTTATCCTTAACCTAGTCCCCATTTATGTCCTTAAGGCCTTCAATCTTGTTGCGCCTTCTCCTAATCATAGTAGACAAGTGAAAGAACTTGGTATTACGGTCCCCATTTTTCAACCAATTAATTATGGACTTTTGCTACCAAAATACCTCCTCCTACTTGGCAATCTCATTATACTCGCAAATCAACTGATTTTCAAGAGAGACAAGGCTGGAGTTGTACTTACCACTGAGACTTCTCTGGATACCAAGAATTCTAGCCAGTAATACCCGCTTCCTTTTGAAAATGCATCCAAAACTATCTATATTCCAAACCTTCAGATTGCTAGCAAGGGAGTTCATTTTGTTCGAAATACCACCACCTGTGCTAGTCCAGCAAGATCTTACCACCCCATTGAAACCATCATGCCTCTATAATGGTTACAATTTATATGATATATTTTTTAGGTAAAAATTTAGACAGCCTAATAATATTCTAACTATAAAATGCAATTTTATATTGTTTGTGCAAGTGTCTAACATAAAAACATATAATAAATGTAAATAAGTATAAATTAGAGTAATGATTAAGTGAAGTGTAAACTCTACAATGGTTTGGCTAAACCTCTGTCGGGGATCACAAGTCAATATATAGCCAAATATTTTCTTGATGCGAACTTGTTGTCACCTCCCATTCATTTAGGTTTTATAAAAGTAAAATAAAATTACGTTCAAGCATCTCAAGTGATTGATGATCAATTATTAAAAAAATACTATTAACGGTTCCGTCTATGCTAAAAGTCTATAATTACCTCTATAATTACCTCTAATGAGATTGATATGATAAAATATCTCTAATAATTGATGATCAATTATTAAACAATACTATTAATTGTGCCGTATGTGAAGAGTAAGAACAATCAAGTTGATTAGTTGATTATAAATATGTTAGGAGAGCCCTCTTATGTGGCATTTTGATTGGAGTTTGTTAGTGTATGCTTTTGACATGACTTGAAAGTTAATATGTATATATAATGAGAAATAATCAGAAAAACTCCATTGATGGAGCTCCAGCTATCTTCTTCCTTACATGTTCATGAAAGACCTCTTTGAAGTATTTTATCAAACACTTATTTACCTTCATCAATCACTTAGCATAGAGCTTTTCTAGTTGCTTTTCATTGAATTTTCACACCGTCTATACTAAAGGTCTATAATTACTTTTGTAATTATCTCTAATGAGACTGATATGACAAATCAATGGCAGATTTATGTGTGTTAATTTTTAAAAACTTTTAAAGATATTTTTACCCTCTTATATTGAAAGAAATTAAAAAAAAAGAAAAAAGAGACGCATGTTATGGTTGATTGAAGAAATGGTTGGAGCTCAACCATTTCATCTGATCAATGGTGGAAAAATATTTGAGCAATTAATATCCATTGAATTTAATGTTAAAAATCAGAACATGACTAGTCAGCTTAGAGGTTGCCCCATGCTCGTTTACTTATCATAATTTCTAAATTCATTTTAATTAACACGTTAATTTTCATATAATAATAGTGTTTAAGTTACTAAAGGTCCATTATCTTAATGGTTAGAGGCTCAAATTAGCTCCTTCAAGCCATCAAGTTCTAACACTTAAATAATATATATATATATATATATATATATATATATATTATTCTCATTATTATTCTTAAAAGCATAATTATATCGGTAGATCTCTTTTCGTATTGGGAGTAGACTCCTTCCGTTGTTGGGAGTAGGCGGTTTTCGAAATAGAAGTAGATGTCCAAACCATGCTCGTACAGTTTAATCTCGATAGATCCCGATAGTTCTTTAATCTGTAAGGTGTTTAATTTTTAAAAAAAAATTAGTATTTACATTATCTTTTTAGCTGAGCTAGTGTTACAGATATAATAAATCTTGAAGGTATCTCTCCTCCACAATTAAAATTTGTGCATTCTTGAAATAGTTTTATAGTCGAGGATCACCAAAATAAGTAAAAAGAAGCAATAATTCTATACAAGAATATAGTCTGTATATGAGCACGCTTACTCGTATTTAGGTGATTGTACACTTTTCCTTACATCTATAATAAAGGTTCAGATTTTATATTTACCTATAAAATTATTAATTTTAGAAAGTTCCCCCCCTTTTCTGGGAGTTGATATATAATTATTGACCATAAATGTCATTACTTATTATATTGGCATTTTCTAAATTTCAAACAGGTGGAAAGTGTCAAAAGTTGACACTTAACCTCACTAAATATTTTATTATATTGAATCAAACAATATTATTTATTAAAATTAAATTAATAATATATATATATATATCATCTACCGTATTATTTTATATATTATATAATAATTATAAATTATATAATATATTCTTTAGGTAAAGAGTTAGACAGCCTAGTAATATTTTAATAAATATAATATCCTGAAAATAAATTAATTGAGGTGATTGTACACTTTCCTTATATTTATAATAAAGATTCACATCTTATATTTACCTATAAAATTATTAATTTTTGAAAGTTTCCTCCTTTTAGTGGGAGTTATTGGTGCAGTCTTATAAGTATACATATAAATTATTGACCATAAATGATGATGGTTAGTGTGTCATTACTTATTATATTGGCATTTTCTAAATTTCAAACACGTGGAAAGTGATAACAGTTGACACTTAACCTTACTAAATATTTTATGATATTGAATCAGACTATATTATTTATCTAAAATTAAATTATTGACCATAAATGATGATGGTTAGTGTGTCATTACTTATTATATTGGCATTTTCTAAATTTCAAACAAGTGGAAAGTGACAAAAGTTGACACTTAACCTCACTAAATATTTTATGATATTGAATCAGACTATATTATTTATCTAAAATTAAATTAGTGATATATATATATATATATTATCCACCTTATTATTTTATAAATTATAAAATAGTTACAATTTCAATAATATATTTTAATTAACACGTTAATTTTTATATAATAATAATAATATTTAAGTTACTAAAGGTCTATTATCTTAATGGTTAGAGGCTCAAACTAGCTCGTTCAAACCATTAAGGTCTAACACTTAAATAGTATATACATATTTTTCTCACCATTATTTTAAAAGTATAATTATATCGGTAGATCTCTTCTCGTGTTGGGAGTAGACTTCTCCCGTTGTTGGGAGTAGACGATTTTCAAAATAGAAGTAGATGTCCAAACGATACTCGTATAGTTTAATCTCAATAGATCCCGATAGTTCTTTAATCCGTAAGGTGTCTAATTTTTTAAAAAAAAAGTATTTACATTATTTTTTTAGCTGAACTAGTGTTACAGATATAATAATCAGAAAATCTTGAAGGTATCTCTCCTCCACAATTTAAATTTGTGCATTCTTAAAATAGTTTTATAGCGAGGATCACCAAAATAAGTAAAAAGAAGCAATAATTCTATACAAGAATATAGTCTGTATATGAGCACACTTACTCGTATTATTAATTTTAGAAAGTTCCCTCCCTTTTGTGGGAGTTGATATATAATTATTGGTGCAGTCTTATAACTGTACATATAAATTATTGACCATAAATTCTTAATGTGTACAAGGTCGTCACCTCCCATTCATTTAGGTTTTATAAAAGTAAAATAAAATTATAAAAACGTTCAAACATCTCAAGTGATTGATGATTAATTATTAAAATATACTATTGACGGTTCCGTCTATATTAAAAGTCTATAATTACCTCTATAATTACCTATAATAAAATATCTCCAATTATTGATGATCAATTATTAAAAAATACTATTAATTGTCCCGTCTGTGAAGAGTAACAACAATCAAGCGGCTCATCTTAGTAGAGCAAATACATGCAGCTTCAAACAATCCAACACTTCCAATGAAAACATCAGTAGCAGTTTAAAGAGGTGATCAATACTTGGACAGATCAACAGCAGTTTAAAGAGGTGATCAATACTTGGAAAGATCAGAATAGAAGGATTACAAGAATGGTAGCAGCTGTATTACTCTATGTGCTCGCATAGAACAGCTACCATATAGCTCAAGCAATAACCATACATCGAGTCTTTGTAGATCAAGGAGATACAAATTAAAGTAACCAATGTCATGATCAACTGATCTTCAAAGATAATTAGCAAGTTGATTAGCTGATTATAAATCTGTTAGGAGAGCCTGCTGATGTGGCATTAATTAGTTAAAAGTTGATTGGAGTTTGTTAGTGCATGCTTTTGACATGACTTGAAAGTGTTGGTCCACCTCATGTGGAATAAAGCATGAGATGCTCATCTCATGTGAAATAAAGAATGAAGCACATGAACTCTAGGTGTAAATGCTTCTTTCATGGTGGATCAACATAATTGTGTTTGATTCTTTCTACAAATCCTCACCTATAAATAGGTGAGCTCTTAGAACAATCAATCAAGCAAAGCAAAGCAAAAACACAACAATTGAGAGAGTGTGTGTTGAGAGATCCTCAGAGAAAAATAGAGAGAGTTTTCTGAGAGAGAAATTGTGAGCCAATTTGTGAGGTTCTATCCACAAATTGAAGTTACATTGTTATTGTAATTTGTGAGAGATCCACCCAAGGGTGAAGTTTGTAATCCCATTATTATTATAGTGGAGTTTTTAAGCGGCCTACGGGTCCCGTGGTTTTTACCTTCATTTGGAGGGTTTTCCACGCTAAAATTGTTGGAGTTATTTTTACTCTATTTGGTTTGGGAAATTATCCTGGGGCCGTAAAATTTATATTATTTTACAAACACATTTTTTCCCAACAAAGTGGTATCAGAGACAGGTTCAGATTCTCTAGAAAATTCTTAGTATGCTCTGTGGTTGCAGTATTATCTGATCTTCCACATCAGAAAAGAATTATTCTTGAGTTTACTGATTTTTGTGATTGCTGGAAGTGTGGTGGTGCGGAAAGTGCATGTCTAGGAAAGATTCTGGCTAGGAAAGATTTGGTATTTAAGTGTGTCCGTTGTGACCCACCTCTCTTTCCTGGGAACTTACCTGGTGTACTGTTCACGACCACGTGCACTATTCAAGCATACGAAGTACTATTCATCGCTGAAAAATATCAAACTCGGCGAAACTTGTTGACTAACGATCCAAATGGAGGAGAGCACAGGCAACATGATCAAGTTAACTGCATTTAATTATGCAGTATGGAAGCCAAAGATGGAGGATCTTTTATACATTAAAGATCTGTGGAAGCCGATTGTAATGCCGAAGGAGGAAGCAGTGACTACAGCTTCGACGGATGCCAAGACATCCAGCATTTCGACGTCCACATCAGATGTTGAGTGGACTGTGCTAAACCGAAAATGTGCTGCTCAAATCAGACAATGGATCGACAGAAGCATTTTCCAAAACTTTGCTAATGAACACGATGCTTACGTTCTTTGGCAAAAGTTGGAGAAAATGTATGCAAGGACAACCGCACAGAATAAAGCTAATCTGATGCGACGATTAGTCAACTTGAAGTATAAAGATGGAAACAACGTGTCAGAACACATGAGCGAGTTCCAAGGCATCGTAGATCAACTCAACTCTATGAAAATGACTGTAGATGACGAGTTGCAAGCATTGTTGATGCTGAGTTCTCTACCAAAAAGCTGGGACACTTTGGTTGTGTCAGTTAGTAACTCTGCTCCTGGCGGCAAACTTACCATGGATATGGTAAAAGACAGAATGCTCAACGAAGAGTCTCGACGAAAAGACGAAGGGCATACCCCTGAAAATGAAGCACTTGTTACGGAGAAACAAGGCAAGCAAGAATGGAGGGGAAGGAGTAAAAATCCCCATAACCAAAGTCAGCAAAGAGGACGGTCAAAGTCCCGATCAAGGCATGACAAGAAGTGTCACCACTGTGGTAAGCTTGGACATTTCATTCGAGAATGTCGAAAGTTAAAGGCGGAGCGAACCAGAAATCAAGATGCACAAACCCGAACAAATGACACCGCAACAGTCACCGAAAAAGTTGTCGTTGTTCAAGCTGAGGATTATATCAATCTTGCAAGTCAAGATTCTACATGGGTAGTTGACTCAGGTGCATCATACCATGTCACTTCACGACTGGAGTTCTTCTCAACCTACACTCAAGGTGATTTCGGACGAGTGAGGATGGGAAATGATGATGTCTCCAAAATTATCGGCATCGGAAATATCCACTTAGAAACTAACCTTGGATGCAGGCTAGTTTTGAAAGATGTGAGGCATGTTCCTGATATCCGCCTCAATCTGATCTCCACCGGAATACTTGATGACGATGGTTACAGCAATTATTTTGGTGAAGGAAAATGGAAGCTTACCAAAGGCAATTTGGTAATAGCAAAAGGCAAGAAAGATACATCCCTCTACCACACAGAAGCCAAGCTATGTAGAGGAGAAGTAAACACCACCAGGAAAGAAGTTCCCACCGAGCTATGGCATAAGCGGCTCGGCCATATGAGTGAAAAAGGTCTCAGTATTCTTTCCAAGAAGGCGCTCTTGCCAGGAATGAAAGGTACATCATTGCCTACTTGTGTTGATTGTATTATGGGAAAACAACATAGAGTTGCATTTCGTAGTTCCCCACCATCTAGAAAGGCGAATATTCTAGATTTGATACACACAGATGTCTGTTCAATGAGTTGTAAGTCACTAGGAGGTGCTACTTATTTTGTGACTTTCATTGATGACCATTCTAGAAAAGTATGGACTTTTGCTTTGAAAACTAAAGATCAAGTGCAGGAAGTTTTCAAGCACTTTCATGTAAAAGTTGAACGAGAAACTGGCAGACGTTTGAAGTGTGTACGTGCAGAAAATGGCGGTGAGTACCGCGGACCATTTGAGGAGTACTGCAGAAGTTTCGGCATCAGGCTGGAAAAATCAGTACCAAAGACACCTCAGCATAACGGTGTTGCAGAGAGGATGAACAGAACCATTTGTGAAAGGGTCAGATGTATGCTCTCAAATGCAAAACTGCCAAACTCCTTTTGGGGGGAGGCAATGAGAACCGCAGTCGACTTAATCAACCTTTCTCCATCAGTTCCGTTGAACTATGACGTACCAGAAAGAGTTTGGACGGGGAAAGACGTTTCTTACAAACACTTGAAAGTATTTGGCTGCATAGCATTTGTCCACATCCCAAAAGACGAAAGGTCCAAGCTGGATGGAAAAGCAAAACAGTGTATCTTTGTGGGACATGCCCATGAAGAATTCGGCTACAGACTTTGGGATCCTGTTAACAAAAGGATCATCAGAAGTAGAGACGTGGTGTTTCTTGAAGATCAGACGATCGAGGATTTCGAGAAACCCGAGAAGCCACAGTCAGATGAAATTCCAGTTAATCTGGAACCAGTCTCTCCACCAACAAATTCTGATGAAGGGGGAGCAACACCAGATACTGATGATGTTCATCCACCAGCTCACAGTCCAGAACCAGAACAAGTCCAGCCAGAAGTACAGTTAAGGAGGTCCACTAGAGAACGACAACCAAGTCGTAAATATTCTCCTAATGAGTATGTGATGCTCACTGACGGGGGAGAACCAGAGAGCTATGATGAAGCTATTACTGACCAGCACAAGACGGAGTGGTTAAAAGCCATGCAGGAAGAAATGAAATCCCTACATGAGAACCACACATTTGACTTGGTGAAATTACCACAGGGAAGGAAAGCTCTCAAGAACAAATGGGTGTACAAAATCAAAAGTGAAGAAGGCAACTCACAACCTCGTTACAAAGCAAGACTGGTTGTGAAAGGATTCGGGCAGAAGAAGGGTGTTGATTTTGAAGAAATATTCTCACCAGTGGTAAAAATGTCTTCAATCCGAGTTGTTCTTGGCTTGGCAGCTAGTCTCAATCTGGAGGTTGAACAACTTGACGTAAAAACCGCATTCTTACATGGTGATCTTGACGAGGAGATCTACATGGAGCAGCCTGAAGGTTTCCAAGTCAAAGGGAAGGAGAAATCAGTATGCAGACTAAAGAAGAGTTTGTACGGTCTGAAACAGGCACCAAGGCAATGGTACAAAAAGTTTGACTCGTTCATGGAGAAAAATGAGTACAACAGAACGACGGCTGATCACTGCGTCTTCATCAAGAAATTCTCTGATGGTGATTTTATCATTCTTTTGCTTTATGTTGATGATATGTTAATTGTTGGCCAAGATATCGGCAAAATTAACAGGTTGAAGAAAGAGTTGAGCAAGTCCTTTGCAATGAAGGATTTAGGACCCGCTAAGCAGATTCTTGGCATGAGGATTACCCGCAACAGACAAAATCGAAGAATCTGGCTATCTCAAGAACGGTATGTTGAAAAGGTTCTTGAAAGATTCAACATGAGCAAAGCCAAATCTGTTAGTTCTCCACTTGCAAGCCACTTCAAGCTTAATGCAAGTCAGTGTCCTTCTAGCAAGGAAGAGAAATCAGAAATGAGCAAAGTGCCTTATGCATCGGCGGTTGGCAGTCTAATGTACGCTATGGTATGCACCAGACCAGACATTGCTCATGCTGTTGGCGTTGTGAGCCGATTCCTATCTAATCCTGGAAAGGAACATTGGACAGCAGTCAAATGGATACTCAGGTATCTCAGAGGTACTTCCAGTCATTGTTTATGTTTTGGTAATAGTAAACCTGTATTAGAAGGATATACAGATTCAGATATGGCTGGTGACGTGGATACAAGAAAGTCTATATCCGGGTACCTAATAACATTTGCAGGGGGAGCTGTCTCATGGCAATCACGGTTACAAAAATGTATTGCCTTAAGCACCACAGAAGCAGAGTACATCGCAATTACTGAGGGTTGTAAGGAGATGCTGTGGATGGAAAAGTTCCTACAAGAGTTGGATCAGAAACAGGAAAGCTATGTTCTCTATTGCGACAGTCAGAGCGCAATTCACCTCAGTAAGAACCAAACCTTTCACTCAAGGTCCAAGCACATCGACGTAAGGTATCACTGGATTCGTGATGTGTTGGAAAATAAACTGTTACAAGTTGAGAAGATTCATACCAATGACAACGGCGCAGATATGATGACGAAAAATCTGCCTAGAGAAAAGCTTGCTATATGTAGAGAGATTGCTGGTATGGAGGAACCCTGCTTCACATGAAGTGGAGGGGGAGATTTGTTGGTCCACCTCATGTGGAATAAAGCATGAGATGCTCATCTCATGTGAAATAAAGAATGAAGCACATGAACTCTAGGTGTAAATGCTTCTTTCATGGTGGATCAACATAATTGTGTTTGATTCTTTCTACAAATCCTCACCTATAAATAGGTGAGCTCTTAGAACAATCAATCAAGCAAAGCAAAGCAAAAACACAACAATTGAGAGAGTGTGTGTTGAGAGATCCTCAGAGAAAAATAGAGAGAGTTTTCTGAGAGAGAAATTGTGAGCCAATTTGTGAGGTTCTATCCACAAATTGAAGTTACATTGTTATTGTAATTTGTGAGAGATCCACCCAAGGGTGAAGTTTGTAATCCCATTATTATTATAGTGGAGTTTTTAAGCGGCCTACGGGTCCCGTGGTTTTTACCTTCATTTGGAGGGTTTTCCACGCTAAAATTGTTGGAGTTATTTTTACTCTATTTGGTTTGGGAAATTATCCTGGGGCCGTAAAATTTATATTATTTTACAAACACATTTTTTCCCAACAGAAAGTTGATAGTATATATAATGAGAAATAATCAGAAAAACTCCATTGATGGAGCTCCAGCTATCTTCTTCCTTACATGTTCATGAAAGACTTCTTTGAAGTATTTTATCAAACACTTGTTTACTTTTATCAATCACTTAGCATAGAGCTTTTCTAGTTGCTTTTCACTGAATTTTCACACCGTTTATACTAAAGGTCTATAATTATTTTTGTAATTATCTCTAATGAGATTGATATGACAAAAATATAATTGTATAAATATAAAGGTCACTGAATTTAATGTTGAAAATCAGAACACGATTAGTCAGTTTAGAGGTTGCCCCATGCTCGTTTACTTATCATAATTTCTAAATTCATTTTAATTAACACGTTAATTTTCATATAATAATAGTATTTAAGTTACTAAAGGTCCAGTATCTTAATGGTTAGAGGTTTAAACTAACTCCTTCAAGACACTAAAATTTAACACTTAAGTAGTATATATATATATTCTCATCAATATTATTCATAAAAGTATAATTGTATGGGTATCTCTTCCCGTGTTGGGAGTGGATCCTTTCTGTTGTTGAGAGTAGACGGCTTCCGAAATAGAAGTAAATATTCAAACCGTGCTCGTATAATTTAATCTCAGTAAATCTCGATAGTCCTCTAATCCGTAAGGTGTCTAATTTAAAAAAAAAAAAGTATTTACGTTATGTTTTTAGCTTAGCTAGTGTTATTCATATTATATATTCTACTATTATCCTTCCATTCATTCTTTAAACAAATTTCATTCCTCCCATATCTTTTTTAAATTTTTAACTAAAATCAATTAACTTATTATAACTTTTTATTTATAAATATAATTAGCATAAAAATTATATCATTGAAAATATTTTATTGAAATCTTTCAAGTGAGTATAATATTGACTATATTTTAATTATTTTTAAAATTTTCATTTATCACATTCATTTATTAATCACTAACTTAATAATTATTTTATTTAAATTTGTAGATGTAAAAATACTATGTGAGTAAATTATTATCTAAAATAATTACGTGAAAGTTTAAAAAATAATTTATAAAGTAAAAAATAATACTATTTTATTATTTGGATATTGTAAAATGGAGAATAGTTGGAGTTATGAATTTATGGAGATAAAATATTTTTGTAATATTCCATTTTAGATCTATATTTTTAAGAAAAAAATAGAAAATCATTGGAAAAAGCCTAAACCGCAACAAATAAAATTATTTTTAAAATAATAAAATGTAAAAAATTTAAAATATGAGTTTTAAACTTTTGTTGATGAATGGTTGAAGAAAAGAAGTGAATATATATATATATATATATATATATATATATATATATATGTATATGTATATGTATGTATGTGGTTCTAAAACAAAGTAGAATCTGGTTGATTGGCATTCAATAATGAAACATTATTGTTGTGAAATTCTATCACGATTCACGTGTTGCTCTATTATGTCGTATTCATTAATGAAAGAGAAAGGAAACATATATTTAGTAAAATTAGTACATTCATGTGTTCCAACAGTTCTAGTATTCATTAATGTTCAATCCCATCGGTTCCACTACTCTCCTTTTTATTTATTTAATTTATATTTCATTAGAATTTTTTTAAATATTATATATTTTTAATATCAATAAAAAATAAATATTATTTTATTTAAAATTAATTTTAAATAGTTTTATTTATTTTTAAAAAATAATTTAATTTTTTATTTAATTTAAAATGATTTTATTTTACTTAAAATAGTTTTTTTTTATTTTTAAAAAATAATTGTTTAGCCAAATTTGTTTTATATAATTTTATTTTTTAATTTATTTAAACTGATTTCAAATTACTTAATGCAAATATAATAATAGAAAATATTAACCATGTGAATTAATTTAACTGTCCAGGTTACCGGTTCAAACCCCCACATGGCTAGGCTGTAAAGAATATATTGTGAATTCGCTGTTGGGAAATTGATACCAGTTGTTAGGACCTCCTAACCTCTAATATCAGTTTAGGAAATTATGCCCCTCTTGTAGCGGAAGTAAAGAAAACCTGTATATGCAAACAGACGTCAAAGACAAAATACACACAAAAGAAAGAAAAAATAATCAAGACATCAATTTTATAAGGTTCGGAAAACTTTCCTATATCCACGAAGCATACCTATACTCAATTCAATATGAAAGGACTGATTACAAAGAAAATGGAAAAAAACGTACTCTCACACTGTTCTATTGTTATTATTGATGGTGTGAGAGGGTTTTGTTAGAAGTTGGGTTTGAACACCCACACCTTCTCATCAGGATTATTAATTAGTAAGTTCTTTTTATTAATATATCCATAACATGTTATTAAAATTATTTTTGTTTTTTTTACTTAGAGGAGGGAGATTTAAATTCAGACCTCCAACTTTGCTAAAACATTGTAAAATGGACACATATATCCAAGTACGTGGATAAAATGTAGCTAGAGAGAGTAGAAGATGACAAAGTGTAAGCATACACAAATAAAATGAAAAGGGGTAACTTTAATTTAATCTTTAAAATTTGATGAAACATCACTTTTTTACTTATCTTTCATTTTTTTTGTTCACATAAAATCATATTATAATAAGAAAAAGAAAGAAAAACATGCATGTTATAACTCTCGATCCTCTTCTCCTACCCATGTTGCTGAGTTTTCAAAGCTGTATGGTGCCTATAAATACCTGACCAAGAACACACACTAACTCAAACTAGCCAAGCAAGCAAGCAACCGCAAGAAGCTCTACTAAACTATATACCCTCCACCAACTAGAAATAGAAATCCATGTCTCTTCTAGATTCAGCAGCAGCTCCTCTCACTTTGATCCAAAATCATAACCACCAGGACTGTAATCGTCGCTCCGCAAACTTTCATCCTAGCATTTGGGGGGATTATTTCCTCTTTTATGCTGCTGATGACTCATTGGTAAAGTTGCTCATCTTTTAATAAGTTTCTATGGTCAATTGACATATTCCACATTTACACATTTCCATGGTTAATTGTATAGTACTGCATACAACTTAAAAGCGAATAATATCTACGATATTACAGTCAGACCAACCTCATAAAAATATCTTTAGGTGAAAATTTATATGATGTACAGTATCATATTTTCTCTGACAAAAAGTCTTTACAATACATGTTAGGCTTTTGCAATGTCTAAAATTAATGTTCTAGTCATATCATTATACTAATTGCTGTATTTCTTCAATTTGGTTGTTCAGGAAGCTGATGTAGTGAATGAAAACATTCTGAAATTGAAGGAAGAAATTAGGAGAATGCTAGTGGCACCTGATATCAAGTATGTACAGAAGCTAGACTTGATTGATGTCATCCAACGCTTAGGCATATCTTACCATTTCGAAACCGAGGTTGATGAAATCTTAGAAAAAATTCACAAAAACCACCATGTCTCTGGTTCTGGTCTCAGAGATGACAATGATGATGATCTCCATTCCATTTCTCTTCAGTTTCGTTTACTCAGGCAACATGGTCATAAAATGTCCTCTGGTATATATGCTCTTTAATTTTTAATCTTAATTTCTTCCAAGTACAAATGAGACATGGTCATTGTGATCATAATGTGTTTTTGGTGATAAATCAGATGTGTTCAACAAGTTCAAGGACAACAAAGGAAACTTCAAGGAGTCCCTTGTAACAGATATTAAAGGAATTTTAAGCTTATATGAAGCTACACATCTCAGAGTTCATGGAGAAGATATACTAGAGGAAGCCCTTGCTTTCACTACAAGTCACCTTGAATCAATGGCAACCCAGATCAGTTCTCCACTTGCAGAGCAAGTTAATCGCGCCTTGAATCGACCCATACGCAGGGGGTTACAAAGGCTAGATGCAAGACATTACATGTCTGTCTATCAAGAAGACCCTTTACACAACAAAGTTTTACTGACCTTTGCAAAGCTAGATTTCAACATATTACAAAAACTGCACCAGAAGGAACTCAGTGATATATCAAGGTAGGTGTTATATATATAAGCTTGAAAATGATATCATGCCACATTTTCAAGTTTTACAATTAATGGGTTCTTCTTGGTAATGTCATTTAGGTGGTGGAAAAATCTAGATTTTTCACGTAAGCTACCTTTCGCAAGAGATAGAGTGGTGGAGTGCTATTTCTGGATATTGGGAGTGTATTTTGAGCCAGAATATACCTTGGCTAGAAGGATATTAACCAAAGTGATTGCTATGATTTCCATTATCGATGACATATATGATGTTTATGGTACTATTGAAGAACTTGAGCTTTTTACCTCTGCAATTGAGAGGTAACTAATTTTCATTGATTCCTCCACTTCTTCTATTTTCTACTAAAATAATAATCAGATTCTCATGTTTTTTGGTTTTTGTTTTATATTTTTACAGGTGGGATATCAGTGCCATAGATCAACTACCTGAGTACATGAAATTCTGTTATAAGGCCCTGCTTGATGTTTACAGAGAAAATGAGGAGGAGTTTGCCTGTGAAGGAAAACTATATCGCCTTGATTATGCAAAAGAAGCAGTGAGTTTCATCATTCAATATATCGTTTAATTTGATGTTTAATTTCAGCAACAACAAACGGATTTTAATTTTATTTTGCTTTATCATCAGATGAAGGAAACAGTCAGAAATTATTTTCTGGAAGCACAATGGTGTCACCAACAACATGTACCAACAATGGAGGAATACATGTCTGTTGCATTAGTCACCTCTACCTACCCAATGTTTACATCCACATCTTTTGTTGGAATGGGAGGAGATATTGTAACCAAAGAAGCCTTTGAATGGCTGTTCAGCAACCCCAAGATGGTTCAAGCTTGCTCAGTTATTGGTAGACTCATGAATGACATGGTTTCTCACAGGGTACGTAATCACTAGATTTGTTTATCAATGATCTTCCATTAATTCTTGACACACAAGGAGTTACGTAGTCAACATGTTGGCAAATGAGTGCATGACCAACTAATAATGATATGATTTTCTATGTTTCTTGATTAATCCTTCTATTTAATAACTAACATGTAAATTGTTTTATATATGCAGTTCGAGCAAAAGAGAAGGCATGTGGCTTCAAGTGTACAGTGTTTTATGAAACAACATAGGGCAACAGAAGAGGAAGCATGTAATGAACTTCGAATACAAGTTAGTAATGCTTGGAAGGATATAAATGAGGAGTGCCTCCTACCAACTGCGGTGCCAATGCCTCTCCTTACCCGAGTTGTCAATCTTGCTCGCTGTACAGATGTCATCTACAAGGACAAAGATTGCTACACACATGCTGAAGTAATCATGAAGGATTTTGTTGCTTCTCTTTTCATCAATCCCGTGCTACTGTGAGCACAAAATTCTCTTTTCTTTTATAATTATTTTATTTTTATGTGTTTATAAAAAGTAATATATATTGATGGATGATCTTACAGTTTAAAAGACGGTTGTACGTGATATCCATTAGTATTATATTATTCTGAAAATAAAATGCTATAGTTAAGTTTGCAAACTGAGGTTTGTAAAATAAAATAAAATAAAAGTGTGCGTTTCTCTCCTATTAATTAAAGCATTCTTTATGATCTTTGTTCTACTGGAAAATGCAAAGCAAAACTTGTACAAAGCAAATATAAATATCAATTTTGTAAAATACAAAACCTTTTTGGAAATAGAAGATTTGTGCGATTGCCGGGTAAAAATTCAATCTAATAAGTGCTTCCCAGAATTACTTTTATCAAGTAAATCTATACTCGTTGACTTAGTCAGATCAAACTCCAATGGTATATATGGATATCGTCAATTTGGGTCCATGCATGAAAACGAAGCATAAAAAATGTCCTCTGTTACATTGAAAATGGTTAAAAATGATTTAAAAATTACTGATAAAATTGTTTTTAACCACATATAAAAAATATCATTTTTAGTCAATTTAAAAAAAAATAATATAAATATCCCCCAAGTACTTACTGACTGGACAATTATAAAAAGACCCTAATAAATTAAAAATTATAAAAAAAACTCATTAAAAATTAATGAAAAATCCATTTTACACATTAAAATAAAAAAAACTTTTTCCTTCCTTTCTTGCGCCGACTTTAACCCCCCTTTTTTATATATATATTTTTTCCTTCTATGGTAGCAGCTCTTTCTTTTTATTTTATCACTTTCTTTTTTTCATTAAAACTAGTTACACATCTTTATTTTTTAGATATTCATTATCTTGTCTTTACCAATTCTATTATATCAATAAAATTAAAACTTGGAGGTAATTTTATAGAATTTTTGTATTTTATTTAGAACATATTTTTATGGATTTTTTAAATTATTTATTTATTTATTTTATTTGTATATTATATTGGATTTGTGATTGAAAGAATTTGGATGATATTAGAGTTTATTTTTGTGAAATTTTAATGGTTATGAAATATATTAGTGAAAAGTTAGTTAGTGAAATGTTAGTTAGTGAAAGATTTGTTAATGAAATGTGGGTTAGTGAAACGTTTGATAATAATATTGGTTAGTGAAAGATTTGTTAATGAAATGTAGGTTAGTAAAATATAGGTTAGTGAAATGCAAGTTAGTGAAATGCAGATTAGTGAAATGTATGTTAGTGAAATGTAGATTAGTGAAATATTAGTTAGTGAAATGTTGGTTAGTAAAATGTAGATTAGTTAAATGTAGGTTAGTGAAATGTGTGTTTGTGAAATGTTGATTAGTGAAATGTTAGTTAGTAAAATGTAGGTTAGTAAAATATATGTTAGTGAAATAACACGTGTATACGTAAAGGAACCAAAAATATATCACATAAATATATAGATAACAAACATTGAACAAAAAAAAAATTGTTAGAGAAGGAAAAATAAATTGTTAGAAAAGGAAAAAAAACATTTCACTAACATTATTTCACTAATCAAATATTTCACTAACCAAACATTTCACTAGCCTACATTTTACTATCCTGCATTTCACTAGCCTATATTTCACTAACCAAACATTTCACTAACACGACATTATGGAAAAAAAATATTTCACTAACCAAACATTTCAATAACAAAATATTTCACTAACCAAACATTTCAATAACTAAACATTTCAATAGTAAGATATTTCACTAACTAAACATTTCAATAATAAAATATTCCACTAACAAAATATTTCAATAACAAAATATTTCACTAATAAAAAATTTCAATAACAAAATAATTTACTAATCAAACATTTCACAACAGCAGTTAACACATTTCACAAATTTTATAAAATATTTCACAACTGACCGTTGTATTCGTCTCTGACGTTAAAACTCCGACAGTCCCGACTTTATTGCGTTGCGACGACCTCATTTGTCTTCGAACCAGTCTCCTTTAGGCAGTAGACCTCATTTTGCTCTTTTTTTGTTTTTTTATTTTTTTTACTCTAAGCGAAGTTTAGATTCCACCAAACTAATTAGATGGGTACTCTTGGATTGATCAAATACAGCTATTCAAGGCAAGTTTTTGAGATTGAAAAATTTACCTTACAATGGATAGATGACTATTGTGGACTTCCGAAATCGCGCGAGAACAGAATCGAGAGAGAGAGAGAGAACACAACCGAGAACCAGCCCTTAACTGAATCGTTTTTTTGTTATCTTTTCGAAACTGAACCGAAATTGCGTAAGAACACAATCGAGAGAGAGAGAGAGAGAGATTTCTGATCAGGAAACTTTCTGTCCGCGAGGGAAGCTGGGGAAAAACGGCTGCGAGGGAGGGAGGGAGAGGGAAAACTGCAGTGACGAAGGAGGGCGAGGGAAAACGACGACCACGGACGGAGGGCGAGGGAAAACGCAGCACAAATGAGGAGCGAGGCAAACGCCAGCGATGGCGACAAGGTTGAAAGGCGGCGACGGAGCTTAATGACGAGGTTGAACGAAATGGCGAGAGAGGGTAAGGGTAATGTGCAGCAAAGGAGAGAGAGGGAGGAAAACTTTTTAGATTTTAGGTCACTGAGTTACTGAAATTTTTAGTTTTTAGATTATTTTTTTTAAAGAAAAAAAAAATCTGAAAATAAAATGTTGGGTTCAACTAAAATTTAACTAGCTATATATATATATATATATATATATATATATATATATATAAGGATTAAAAAAAAATAATTTGCCAATTCCAAAATGGCTAAAAACGATTATTTTTTCATTTCAGGCTAAAAACAATTATTTCCATAATTTTTTGGCCACTTTTGATTTTGTTCCATATATATATATATATATATATACACACGCATGGGGGAGGAATTGGGGGACTGTCAAGACAATTGTAAAATGTCAAATGGAGGTGCCTAACTTCTTGCCTAATTCCACCAACCCATCTCTTTTGAAGCCTATATAAACCCTTTAGCTCTCATTTGTTAGATATCCCAAAATTAGAGAATAAGAGAGAGTTTGAGAGAAAAGCTTGTGAAAGAATTTTGTGAGAAAAATTCTTGGACATAATTGGGAGTGGGTTGTAGTTTGTGAGTGGTTGTGAGTTGTAAGTGTTGTAAACACTTTGTATATTTTCTTCCTTTAGTAAAACGATCTGCAGCAGGTCCGGAGACGTAGGCACAATTGGCCGAACTCCGTTATCAAATTGTGTGTGTGTGTTTTATTTCCGCTTTTATTTCGTTTTCTCACAAATCTGGTTATAGGAAAATTACGCTCTAATTTCCTAACAACTGGTATCAGAGCTTTGGTGGTAGATTCTGTCAGGTTCTGTGAGTTTTGTCGGCAGTACCAATGTGTCGACGGAGGTGTTCTAATACACGACGGTCCGCAGAAATAGTCAGAAACAATCCAAAGGAAGCCAGATTCGAGTGGGAGCGATGGCCGCAGACGAAGGGAAGATTAAAATTGAAAAGTTCGATGGTGCGGACTTCGGCTTTTGGAAAATGCAGATTGAAGATTATCTGTACCAGAAAAAGCTGTATCAACCTCTTTTAGGAAAGAAGCCAGATGATATGAAGGAAGAATATTGGAATCTTCTTGACAGACAAGCCCTCGGAGTGATCCGATTAACGTTATCCCAGAATGTTGCTTTCAATATAGTAAAGGAAAAGACCACGGAGGGTCTTATAACGGCTCTCTCCAATATGTATGAGAAGCCATCGGCCTTAAACAAAGTTCACTTGATGAGGCGATTATTCAACTTGCGGATGGCGGAAGGGGCATCAGTCGCTCAACATCTGAATGAGCACAACACAATCACAACCCAGTTGAGTTCCGTGAAAATCGAATTTGATGAAGAAGTTCGAGCCTTGATTCTCTTGTCATCTCTACCAGATAGTTGGAATGCTACTATCACAGCAGTCAGCAATTCGTCAGGAAATAATAAATTGAAATTTGACGATGTTCGAGATCTGGTACTGAGTGAAGAAATTCGGCGGAGAGAATCGAGTGAAGCATCAAGCTCCTCAGCCTTGCATACAGAGTCTAGAGGGAGAACTTCAGAAAGAAGTTCATATCGTAGCAGATCAAAATCTAGAAGGGGTAAATCCAGATCAAGAAAAAAAGATTTTAGCTGTATTGTGGCAAAAAGGGTCACTTTAAGAGGGATTGCCGAGCACCGAAGAAAGATACCGGCACACAGGAATCCGCCAATGTGACCGAGGAAGCAGGTGATGCTATGATTCTAAGAGTCAACAGCCCGATTGAATCATGGATTCTGGATTCAGGAGCATCTTTCCATGCCACCCCATGCCGAGAGATTATGGAGAACTACGTCAGTGGTAACTTTGGGAAGGTTCATCTAGCTGATGATGAAACCTTGAAGATTGTCGGAAAAGGAGATATCCGATTAAAGTTGCCAAACGGGAGTACCTGGAAGCTGCAAGGAGTGAGACATATTCCTGGTCTCGAAAGAAATTTGATTTCGATAGGACAACTTGATGGAGAAGGATATTGTACAACCTTTTCAGGCTGTAAGTGGAAGATTACCAAAGGAGCACTCGTCGTTGCTCGTGGTAAGAAGTGTGGTACTCTCTATGTAACCTCAAACTTAGAGAATATTGTTGCAGTAGCAGATGCTGATGGAAAGTCAAACCTATGGCACCAAAGGCTTGGCCATATGAGCGAGAAAAGGAATGAAGACACTTCTGTCAAAAGGGAAGCTTCCGGATCTAAAAGCAGTAGATGTCGGACTATGCGAGGATTGCATCTTTGGCAAACAGAAGAAAGTCAGTTTTGCAAAGATTGGCAAGATACCCAAGGCAGAAAAGTTAGAGTTGGTTCTTACCGATGTGTGGGGACCATATCCAGTTTAATCTCTTTCAGGCTCACTGTATTATGTCACCTTCATCGATGACTCTACAAGGAAGGTATGGGTTTATTTTCTGAAGAAAAAATCAGAAGTCTTTGATACCTTCAGAAAATGGAAGGCCATGGTAGAAAATGAGACTGGTTTAAAAATCAAGCGATTGAGGTCTGACAATGGAGGAGAGTACAGAGATAGTAGATTTAGAGAACTTTGTGCAAACAGTGGGATCAAGATGGAGAAAACAGTTCCCATGACACCACAGCAAAATGGCGTAGCAGAGCGCATGAACAGAACTCTGAATGAACGTGCCAGAAGCATGAGGATACATGCTGGTTTACCCAAGCTGCTGTGGGCTGAAGCTGTCAACACTGCAGCCTACCTGATCAACCGTGGGCCCTCAGTTCCCTTGGATGGTGGAATACCAGAGGAAGTTTGGAGCGGAAAAGAGGTAAACTTTTGGCATTTAAGAGTGTTCGGTTGTATCTCTTACGTACACATAGATTCTGCAGAAAGAAGTAAGCTTGATGCCAAGTCTAATAAATGTGTCTTTGTTGGCTATGGCGGTGATGAGTTTGGTTACCGGTTTTGGGATTATGAAAATCGGAAGATCATCAGAAGTAGAGATGTCATATTCAATGAGAATTTGATGTACAAAGACAGATCAATCGCAGAATCAAGTAGCTCCACTACCGAAGCTGAAATAAAGGAATTTGCTGAGTTTGAGGAGATTTCTGGAAGTGATGTCCAGATTAGTTCTGAAACAGTTCAAGAAGAACTAGGCGCACCAGAATTGAGACGCTCCTCCAGAGTTCCTAAGCCAATCCAGCGTTATTCGCCTTCTTTACACTACTTATTGCTAACTGATAGTGGTGAACCAGAGTGCTATGATGAAGCAATGCAAGTGGATGATTCAGTCAAGTGGGAGTCTGCCATGAGAGATGAGATGGACTCACTTATGTCAAATCAGACATGGGAATTAGCTAAATTACCACCAGGCAAGAAAGCTCTTCATAACAAATGGGTCTTCAGGATTAAAGAAGAACACAATGGAAACAAGCGCTACAAAGCTAGAATGATTGTCAAAGGCTTTCAGCAAAAAGAAGGTATTGACTGCAATGAAATTTTCTCTCCAGTCGTGAAGATGACTACAATCAGACTGGTGTTGAAAATTGTAGCTGCAGAAAATTTACATCTTGAGCAGTTAGATGTAAAAACAGCTTTCCTTCATGGTGACTTGGAGCAAGAAATCTATATAAGGCAGCCGGAAGGTTTCAAAGAAGCAGGCAAGGAAAACCTGGTATGCAGGTTAAAGAAGAGCTTGTATGGCTTAAAACAAGCTCCCAGGCAGTGGTACAAGAAGTTTGATAGTTTTATGAGCAGCAGCGGTTTCACAAGATGCCAAGCAGATCATTGTTGCTACATCAAAAAGTTCGACAACAGCTTCATTATCTTATTGTTGTACGTTGATGATATGCTCGTTGCAGGTTCAGATATGCAAGAGATTATGAATTTGAAGCGGGAATTGTCGAAGCAGTTCGCAATGAAAGACTTAGGTGCTGCAAAGCAGATTCTTGGAATGAGAATCAAGAGAGACACTAAGTCGGGGACTTTGTTGTTATCACAAGCTGAGTACATCAAGAAAGTACTTTCAAGGTTCAACATGCAAGATGCTAAACCAGTGAGTACACCTTTGGGTGTTCATTTCAGACTCTCCAAGGAACAGTCACCGAAGACAGAGGAAGAGCGTACACATATGGCAAAGGTTCCGTACGCCTCAGTAATTGGAAGTCTGATGTATGCCATGGTTTGTACCAGACCAGATATTGCCCAAGCAGTGGGAGCTGTTAGCAGGTACATGAACAATCCAGGTAAGATACACTGGGAAGCAGTCAAATGGATCCTCAGATATTTACGAGGTACCACAAACAAGACACTTTGTTTTAAAGGTGGAGATACGACACTAACAGGCTATGTGGATGCTGACTTAGCTGAAAATGTTGACATCAGAAAGAGCACTACAGGGTATGTCTATACTCTAGGAGGTACCGCAGTGAGTTGGGTGTCTCAGTTGCAGAAGATAGTTGCTCTCTCCATAACTGAAGCAGAATATGTCGCTGTCACGGAAGCCAGCAAAGAAATGGTTTGGCTACAAAGTTTCTTGGAGGAACTGGGAAAGAAATAATCATTCCAAAATAGTATTGGATTATTTTAGTCATATTCCATATTACACCAAACAATAGATTGAACTATTTTAATCCTATCCCATGTTACACAAAACAATAGATAGTATTATATTTAATCCAATCCAATCCCAGTTCAATCTAATCCCATAAAATAATCTAATCCAGTCTCGCGTCCTAATCATTCTAAAATAGTATTGGATTATTTTAGTTATATCCCATATTACACCAAACAATAGATTAGACTATTTTAGTCATATCCTATGTTACACCAAACAATAGATAGTATTATATTTAATCTAATCCAATCCAATCCAATTCCAGTCCAATCCAATTCCATAAAATAATCCAATCCAGTCCCGTATACTAAACGGGGCCTTAAGTGGCTGGCACCGGATTGAAATTTGTCCAATTTGATGCCACACCAAATGCTGGATTGGATAAAATTTTGTCCAATCCAGCCCTTAACTTGGGTGCCAAACGAGGTATAAAAGAAAGAGATTTCTTACCTAAATATTTATTTATCTTAATAATATTTTAGGTTTGAGTCATTACTACTATATATATATATATATATATATATATATATATATATATATATATATATATATATATATATATATATCCATTTGTACATATTATTTAGAGTAAAGTATAAGTGTGTGATTCAAAATTCTCTCACCAAAATGAAAAAGAAAACATATAATCAACCCAACTGAAAATTTGCTTATTAATAACGTGATAAAGGTTTTATTTTTTGGGTGGTTCTAAAATAAAGTTGAATCTGGTCGATTGGCATTCAATATTGAAACATCAGTGTTGTGGAATTCTATCACAATTCACACATGTGTGATTCACCAACTAGGTCATTAATGAAATAGAAAGAAAACATATACTAAAAGAGCAAGGCCAATGTAGTATCATTTTTTTATTTTTTATTTTAAAAATAATATAATAAAAAGTATCACATCAAATTTGATGAAATTTAGTATAGTACTATTCATCATACCAAATTTTTTTAACTTTTATAAATTTTTATTTTACTCATTTGGTTAGTTTAAACAAATTTTATTTTTTTATATCCTTTTATCAATTTAATATATTTATAAAATTTGATAAATAATAAAATTTATAAATTAAAATATTATAAAAAATATACTGTTCAAAAGATCTCGTCAAAATCTTCAAAATGAATCCAATATTATATATATAATTTATTTAATTCATTTTTTATCTCATCTCATAATTTTTATTTTAAATTAAATTTTTAATAATTATAGTGTAAAAATACAATAATATAATAAAAATAATAACATTAAAATTAAGTAAAATTAAATACATATCCAAAAATAAAATATAAAATGTGTTTGTGGGAAAATTAAAATATGAAATTAAATGCATTAATTGAATATTTATGGGAACAATATAGTAATTCATAAAATTAGATGTAAAAATATTTATGAGTTTAGTGAAAAATTGAATAAAATGTGTTTATTATATTAAAAGCTTATGTGTTAAAGTATGATCAACTATTAAAAAAAATATGTAACTCATTACGTGAATAATTATTTTTTAATATTATATGATAATTATTTAAGTATATCAAATAAATTAATTAATTTTGTATAAGTTATTAAATACAAATTAATAATATTATATAGATAATATTCTTAATTAATGTAGTAGCAAAAATATGTTAGGCTCAAAATATAAGCGAGGATCCAGCCTAGAGACCCAAAGTATATCTCAAAGACCAAGCCCAGAGCCAAAAGTGGGAAGACATCTATGTAGTACGACACAGGATCAATACAAGATCTTCATGTAGTACGACACAAATTCAGTATAAGATTTTCATGTAGTATAACATACACTCGACATGAGACGTCCAGGTAGTATGACATACAATCGACATGAGACGTCAATGTAATACGACATACGCTCCATACCCCACACATCCAAGTAGCATCAAGGGAGATAACTCAGTGTCCACGCTTGGAAGAGCTCCTATGTAGCACAACATACTCATCTCATCTCGACATCCAATCAACACATCATACGACACGCAATCATGATTGTCCAAATTGATAAACCTACATGTCGTACGACATAGAATCTCTTTTGTTCCGAGGGAGACCAAATCATGATCTACTTTAAAGCAGGTCCTACAAAACCATAATGATACTCTGTAACGGCCAGATTGAAAGAAGCATCCACATGCTTTCTCGATGGAGGACAACAAGGAGGGGTAATGATGAAATCTCTCAAAAGGTAGAAACATCATTCCCCTATAAAATGAAGAATAATCTTTCATAGTAAGGGGATCGAAAAACTGAGATCCGAAAGCTACCAATACTAGAACCACACCCTCCGGCCATTGATCACCCTCTCCGATCACCCTTCGACCTTACATCTCCTCCGATCAAGGAGACCTTGGTCACCAAGATAACATGAAGTATTATTCACTCATCCCCATTTACGAGCATTACACATTTATTAGCACTCGCTAACTTGACCGTTGGAGTGACTTTGGCCGGTACCAACCCTGTATCCCAGACGTCCTGTGGGTCACGTGCGTTCTATCTTTGCAGGTTGTAGTGCCCTATGTCCCCAAGCGATTTTTGAGGACTACAATTAATATTCTTTAAAGATGCTATTTACACCAATTTGGTGTTAATAACATTAAAGTAACAAAAAATTTGGTATAAGCATATTTTATAAATATATATTTTTAACACCAAAATGATATAATATTTGGTGTTCTATATTGGCCTTACCCTGAGCGACTGTTCGCTCCCTAATATTGTTAGCTGGTTCCATGCATTCTAACATAAACCATTTTTCATATTATTTACAATATTGCCATCCCATTCTATTTACTTTTCACTTTCCATTTTTTCACCCATTTCTTCACGCCAATTACTAAACGTGTGATCCGAATATCTACTATCATAATATGAGACATTTACTCTCACAATAAGGGGAAAAAACTACCCACACATACGGTAAATGTATATGGTATGGTGGGAATTGAACCCTCAATACTGAGGTGGGAGGTATGTGTAATAACCACTTGAACTATAAGTGAATGTAATTTGTTAAAATTACTTTCTAGTCAACATTCTCAATGTAGTAATTTTGATTCAACAATATAAGATATGGAGAAAAAAAGTCTTTTCCTCTCGTTTATTCTTTGAAGCAATAGTGTGTAAAAGTAGTCATCCCTAGGGCAGCTCTTCCTCCTTCATGGCGGCAGACCTTTGTCCGATCTTCCCTTGTCTTCCCATATCCTTCTTCTGCTCTTATTGGCAAGAATATCAAACACCTTGTACTGCTAACAAGCCAACTTCAAAAAACAAACTAACTAGACACATAAGCTGAAATCAATTAGCTATCAGTGCTAAGCTTATGTGTTCACTATCAACTATAGGTCAGCACTCTTGCTATCCAGGTCAACTGCCATGTCATCCCTAAAAATCAGAGAGTTTTTTAGGAGTTTGTTAGAAGTTTGTTAGAGGATTTGCACACGGTTGTGATGTAGTGTGCATGCTTCTCCTACTATAAATGGCAGATTACTTGTATCATGTAATCAACAAAGTATAATACATTGAATCATCTTCTTCTCCAAGATTTCTTTGAATCTTTTCACATAGGGTGGTATGGTGAGTAACATGATAATAACAAATTATTAACATATCATTTTAATTAATTTTTGAGTTAGTTGTGAGGCAAGATAATCTAACTGACTACCAGTTCGAACTCCCATGTAGTTAGGCCGTGAGGAATGTATTGAAAATTTCCTAATCCTGGTATAGATGGCCAGTCTTTAATTAGGTCGGAAAAACTGGTCCGAATACCAAAAAATAAAATAATGGAAAACATGGCGATTGTAATTTTATTGGGACAAGAGAATAATAATAAAAAGTAGGGTAAATTGCAATAAGATACTCTGATATTTGGTCATATTGGAATGAATTGCACTTTTATTTAAACTACAATGGAGTACCCTGAATAATTATAATTTGGTCCCTAATATATTTTAAAATATCACTTTTTGATATATTGTTATCTTTTCAACTCATTCGGTCCCTAACTTTTTAAAATACATTAATTTAATTTTTATGACTAAAAACTTTTAACGATCAAATCTAATATAAAGTATAAATTGATAATTTTATATTTTTTATTAAATTATTAAATTAAAATGATGCTTTTACCCTTTAACTTTTTAACAATTTTCACAGTCTAATAAAAATTTATATACGTTATAAAAATTTTATTTTTTGAAAAACACTTAAAAAAGATTAAATAAAATAATTAAATTTATTAAAAATAAATAAAATTAAATTTATTAAAAATAAAAATAAAAATACTATGAAAATTTGACCTATTTTTACATTTGTACAATTTAATCTTTTAGATAATTTAATAAGAAATTTTATTTATTATAAAATTTATATTATTTTTGAAGTACTTAAAAATGATTAAATAAAAAATAAATATAATAAAATTTATTAAAAATTTAAAATATTCATTTATTAAAATAAAAATAAAATTCAAGATTAAATACTTATAAAACTCCAAGTTTAACAAAAAAAATTAAAATGTTAAAAATATTATATATACATATTTTAGAGTATATTATATAGTATATATACATTTTATATATATATATATATATATATATATATATTATAATAGAATTACAATATATATACATGCATTTATTATAAAATTAAAAATATAATAATAAAACCGTTATATATATAAATTTATTATATATATATATATATGTATGTGTGTATGTGGGGATATTAGATTACTAAATTTTGAGTTTTATAATTATTCAATCTTAATTTTGTTTTTATAAGAAATCATATTACTTTTAAGATTTTAAATTTTTAAATTTTTTATTTTTTATTTTCAATAAATTTTATCATATTTATTTTATTATTATAAGTGTTTTTAAAAAAATTAAACTTTTATAACATATTAATATTTTATTAGACTATTAAAATAAATAAAGTTATTAAAAAATTAAAGGGTAAAGTATCATTCTAATTTAATAATTTAATAAAAATATAAAATGATCAGTTTATACTTTATATTAAGTTTGACTGTCAAAATTTTAGTTATAGATATTAAATTAATGTATTTTAAAAAAGTTAGGGACTATATGAGTTAAAAAATTAAAATTATATTAAAACATGATATTTTATATTACGTTAGAGACTAATTGAAAATTATTCGAGATATTCCATTGTAGTTTAAATAAAAATATAATCTCATTACAATATAATTAAATAACAGAATATCTTATTATAATTTCTCCTAAAAAAAACGTGCTTTCTAGAGACTGAAAAGGATACCAATCAAAAAAAATAAAAATAAAAATAAAAAGCATAGTGGCCTATCAAAATCACTAAGAAATCCTTTCGAGGACCACAAACACATGTGATCTGTTTATATTCTTGTCGACCACGTGAACAGCTTTTCACTTTCGTCCTTGTCTTTGAAAACAATTGTGCGGAAATAAAAATAATAAATCATATTCACCGACGCAAGTGTTGGGGCTAGGGAAATAAGTGGCCTGGGATTTGCAAAGGTTTTATCCACAATAAATGAGATATTTATTATCACCTTCCAATGGAATTCAATGTTAAGGACGATTATTCTGCTTGTAATATTTCATATTTGAATTATCATTATTATAATCATCATATATGTTATGTCAAAAACACAAAAAAATATCTCTTCGCACATATTATTTACTAGTAAAATGTAAGTAGTAAAATGTAAGTGTCTGACTCAAAATTCTCTTGCCAAAATGAAAAAAAAAAATACATAATCAACCCAATAAAAAATTTGCTTATTAATAATGTGATAAAGGTTTTTATTTTATTTTATTTCAAGGTTCTCTGACAGTTCCTATTAAAAATTTGCTACGTCCGATGATTGTGGTGTCTTCATGTCATGCCCTTCTTGCGGCTATAATTTAATTCTAATGCAAGAAGGTAAAGTTAGCATATTTGGGGCTGTTTGATATCATTTTCATAAATTTATAAATAGTAGAAAAGTGCTTATTTGATTAGAATGATTTCTTTTGAATCTGTGAAAAATTCATAAATAATAAAACATATTTTGTATACTATCCAAGAAATAAGATTTGGGAAATAATATATTTTGATGATTTTTAAGTCAGATATTTGGAAGTCTAATTAAGTAAAAATCTTAATGTAAATTTTTTTAGTTTTGATCACGTGTTAAATTGGAATCGGTGATAAATCCGCTGCATGTATTACCATTAAAAGTCAAAACCCAAAAAGTGACCAATAACTTATAAGAGCAATATATATTAAGATTATATATGCCTCTTGGATGATATTTGAACTTATTATTTTTCATGGACTGCGTTTTATTAAATTTTGAAGGTTCGAGAGTGAGAGAAATGAAAAAAACAAGAAAAAGAAAAGATGTTGATGAATGTAGAAAGAATTTGATAAATATTTATCTATCTATCAGGATTTGATGGGATTAACTCTAAACAGATGTATGATAGTATTTTCTATATTCAAATGTAAGAGCAGTTTCCTTATACTTCGGGGTTTTATGAGCAAAGTTCAACCAATATAAGTATAGACGTATAATCTAGATAGTACTTATTAAAAACAAAGAAAAAGTTTGTTAATATAGATCTCTCTATACTTTATAATTTTAACAGCAAATATCAAATTCTATAAGCACGATCACGGAGAAGAGTACATAACAACTAAGGTCATCTCCAACGGTTCTTTATTTTTTTCATTAAAATGGAGATCCAAAATAGAATATTCCAAGAATATTTTATCTCGATAAATTTACAACTCCAATCATTCTCCATTTTATAATATCCAAATAATAAAATATTATTATTTTTTTACTTTATAAATTATTTTTTATAACTTTCTGTTAATTATTTTAGATAATAATTTACTCATATAATATATTTACACATAACTATTTTACACCTAACATTATATATTCCACTATTATCATTACCTCCGTTCTTTAAACAAATTGCATTCCTCACATATCCTTTTTAAATTTTTAACTAAAATCAATTAACTTATTATAACTTTTTATTTATAAATGTAATTAGCATAAAAATTATATTACTGGAAATATTTTATTAAGATATTTCAAATGAGTATAATATTGACTATATTTTAATTATTTTTTAAATTTTCATTTATCACATTCATTTATCAATCACTGACCTAATAAGTATTTCATTTAAATTTATAGGTGTAAAAATATTATGTGAGTAAATGATTATCTAAAATAATTAAGAGAAAGTTTGAAAAATAATTTATAAAGTAATAAAATAATATTATTTTATTATTTAGAGATTGTAAAATAGAAAAGGGTTGGAGTTGTAAATTTATAAAGATAAAATATTCTTAAAACATTCTATTTTGGATCTACATTTTAAAGAAAAAAATGGAGAACTATTGGAGAAAGTCTTAACCACAATAATAAAATTATTTTTAAAATAATAAACTGTAAAAAGTTTAAAATATGAGTTTTGACTTTTAAACTTTGTCCATGAATGGCTGAAGAAAAGAAGTGAAGATTATTATTTTCGGGTGGTTCAAAAATAACGTAGAAACATTAGAATTGTGAAATTGCTCATATTTATATTTTGAGATTGCAATTGCGAGTTTTGTCTGTATTTAATTATAATAATAAAAAAACAATTTTAGTTAAGGGTATTTTTATAAAAAGTGAATAAATGCTTAAACTTTAGGGAGCCGACAAGTTTTATAAATATTGGTGAAACCTGGTCTTATTGATAGTGACATTTTAAGTAATTAACTTAAATGCCCAATAAAAAAGTGAAGATTTCTTGCACAGTTCCAATTGACAATGTGCTATAAATTGCTGAAGCGCAAGTCTGTTTGTCTCACACAAGACCTTCAAACAAGAAGCTACATTAATTGTTGTCAAAGCCCCTCAATTTTCCTTACACAGGAAAATGTCTTCACAGGTTTCAGAATTTCCTGGTTCAATCCAAACAGCTACATTCGACGTCGTTAAGCGTAACACAGCTAGTTATCATCCTACCCTCTGGGGAGATCATTTCCTCACATATGCTTCTGATTCTGTGGTAATATATATGTGTTTGCATTTTCTAGTCATTATTGAATTAATTAAAATCTTTATGTTGGGGGGGGAGATGGGATGTGTGTGTATGCACTCTTTCATCATCTCTCATGAATGTAGTGGTTTTCCTTATTCAGTACTAAGTTGTTTTGTTCATGCATGCTATCGTATGGGTCTGGTAATGTTAATTGGACAATTAATATCAATTAACAATTTATTTAGTATATAGAGTTAGTTAATTGACTGGGAAATCTATGCATTAATTAAACTAGGTCTTGCATGTAAAAAAAATGCATGCGGCATGTATACTTCAAAGTTGTCAGTGAAGTAGAAATTTATGTGTTCTATTGTTCCATATATAGTCAACGAAATCTATGAATATTCTGTCATATTGTTGTCTAGACAATTGATGCTACAACTGAACAAGAATTTGAAGGATTGAAACAAGAAGTGAGGAGGATAATAGTCTCCACAACGGAAAACGATTCCCGGAAATTGTGCTTGATCGATGATGTCCAACGCTTAGGAGTCGCTTACCATTTTACAAAGGAGATAGAAGATGAATTACAAAAGCTATACAATGACTCCAACGATGATGACAACAATCTCTATACTGTTGCTCTTCGATTTCGGTTGCTTAGACAAGAAGGATACTATGTTCCATGTGGTAAGTCCATTGTACACTTATCCTATATACTCTTTTTATTCTTATAATCCACATTTTGAAATTAATTATAAAGAATTGTCAAAAAAAAAAAAAAATTAATTATAAAGAGAGATATATATCCAACAAATTATATTTCATTGTGGGACAGATGTGTTCAACAAATTCAAAGATGACCAAGGAAAGTTGAAAGAGTACTTACTTGATGATGTGCATGGCATGCTATGTCTGTACGAGGCTGCACATCTTGGCATACGTGGAGAAGATGCCCTGGATGAAGACCTAGCTTTCACTGCCTCTCATATTGAGTCAATGGTGCCTCATGTAACTCCTCAGCTTGCAGAGCAGATTATTCGTTCCTTGAATCGGCCCATCCGCAGAAACTTACCTAGGTTGGAGGCAAAATATTACATCGATATCTACTCGGGAGACGATTCAAAAAATCAAACACTTCTCAAGTTTGCAAAATTAGATTTCAACATGTTACAAGTACAGCACCAGAAGGAACTAAGCAGCATCACTGAGTAAGTTCAAGTTTACAAAATAATCAACAAAAGTATGTCCTGATTTTAGTAACATCCAGAACATGAAAATTAAATTCAAGGTCCGGATTTAATTTAAATTATATAGGATTTATGATTATTGAGGATCGTTGACAATAAAACTAATCCAATGAAGTTGCATCTCAGATGGTGGAAAAATATGGATGTCAAAGCGAAGTTTCCTTATGCTAGAGACAGATTGGTGGAATGCTATTTTTGGACAATGGGAGTGTACTTTGAGCCCCAGTACTCCTTGGCAAGAAGGATACTGACCAAAGTAACTGCCATGGCATCTATTTTAGATGATACATATGATTCCTATGGTACATATGAAGAACTTGAGCTCTTTACGGATGCTATCCAAAGGTCCGTTTATAAATAATAAAAAACGATTAAATATTATTCAGCTCGATCGATTACATTTAAAATTTCATCATTTGATTAAGATTTTACTTTGATTTCTCTTCACTTGATTTTCAGGTGGGACATCAATACTATATATATTCTTCCCGAGTACATGAAACACCTTTATCGGTCAATCTTAGATGTTTACGACGAAGCTGAGGAGGAGATCTCAAAGGAAGGAAGATCATATTGTGTTCATTATTCAATACAAGAGGTGAGCCATTTTCTAGTAGTATATATATTTTGTTACAATTTCTTACTTGATGAAAAATATATAAGCCATTTGCATTAAATAAATTTACATTTTTCTTTTGTATATATAAGATGAAGAAATTAGTGAAGGCCTATTGTGTGGAAGCCAAATGGTGCAATGAAAGCTATCTTCCAACAATGGAGGAGTATATGGACATTTCACTAGTCACTACTGGTTATCCAATGTTGGCAATCACTTCTTTCCTTGGCATGGGAAAAATTGCTAATAGGGATGTCTTGGAATGGAGCTCTAATGATAATTATCCTAAGATTATTAAAGCTTCAACAATTATTAGCAGACTCATGGATGACATAGTATCTCATGAGGTACAATCACAAAAAGATTTACAATTAATTAGTTTGTTTGTTTTTTCAATTAATTAACCTCTGTATATCTATGTGTACTACTTCTAGTTTGAACAGAAGAGGCAGCACGTAGTCTCCAGTATCGAATGCTACATGAAGCAACACGCTGGTGTTTCGGAAGAAGAGGTGATCAAAATGTTCCGCAAAGAGATATTCAATGCATGGAAAGATATAAATCAGGAGTTTCTGAAACCAACCGCTGCTGCTGCTCCGATGCCTATTCTTACGCGAATTCTCAATCTTTCTCGCGTAATGGATGTTATATACAAGGATGATGATGGCTACACCAACTCTCATGTCATAAAACACTATATCGATTCACTGCTCTTGAACCCTTTTCCCCTTTAAAGCAAAAATCTTGATCTAGCTTCTCTGGTGATCAAGTGATTGTGTTGTGTGCACTATCTAATTAGTTGAAGTACTGATGGTTTAGTACTCTATCTAGCGACTAGATATATTTTGTAACCTTATATATTTTGAGTGCCATAATGTCTAGTTATGTTTTATAATAAATAAGAGCCGTGCTTCCAAACACTAGGCGATGGTTGGAGGACACTCGCTCCAGTGTCGGCGTTTTAAAAATTTTACTGTTGTACTAAGTTTTAAGTTACAATTAAATCCAATATTTTCTCTTACAACATCTTTTTCCGACCTTCTACCATCTACTCACTATAAAGAAAAATTATGACTGCTGCATATACAAATCTGTAACAAATATATAGAACTTTTAAGTCTTTTGTCACGGAGGATTCGTGCCAAAAATATTTTTTCAACAGTTATCTAGTATAAAAACTTTTTATCTCGAGAATATTTGCAACACCATTTTACCATGGAGAGTAATATTTTTCTTCCTATCAAAATATTACATTTTTTTTTGTAGTGACTCTTTTCATACCAGCTCTATAAACAAATTGAAATAAAAAATGAAACTTTGACTTGAATAACTAAATTGTCATTGGCTTCTCAATTCACATTATATTTGTCATAAAACTACTAAATTTTTTTTTTCTTTATCAAATAATAAAAAATAAAAAGAGAGATGGTGTGGAGATATCTTCACCGCATCTCTCTCACCTCCGTTGATGGATCTTAATAACATGCCATGTGTCATGTGGTATAATATGATTGAGTGCATTGCACATGGTGCTTTAAAGATTCTTCAAAATTCAGCATCTATAAATGGAAAACAATGTCTCTTCAAAATTCAGCAGCAGCTCCTCCTCCTACTTTGGTCCAAAATGACCACTGGGACTGTAATCGTCGCTCGGAAAATTTTCATGCATCCTAGCATTTGGGGGGATTATATTTCCTCTTTTATGCTGGGTATGACTCCTTGGTAAAAATTCTTCTTTTCTAAGTTTCTAGTTAATTAGTTGGCACAATCCATTTACACATTTATATCGTACGTGGATACATTTTTATAATTGTATAGTATTGCACACAACTTAAAGCCAAAAATACATGCATGTCCATGGCTTTTGCAATTTTTAAAATGGTTCTGATCATATCATTATAATACTAGTTGTTGTATCTATTCAATTTGGTTATGCAGGAAGCTAATGTAAACTTTCTAGAATTGAAGGAAGAAATTAAGAGAATGTTGATGGCGGTTGATGTCAAGCCTGTACAGAAATTATACCTGATTGATGCCGTCCAATGTTTAGGACATATTTTACCATTTCAGAATCAAGGTTGATGAAATTCTAGAAAAATACACATAAACCACAATGTCTTTGGGCTCTGAGATGACAATGATGATGGTCACTACAAGAAAAATGACATACCGCAACGAACTAAATGCGTTGCTGAAAGTTTTAGCAACAAACGGTCATACGTTGCTGAAGGCCATGTTGCTAAAAATTCAGCCGCTTTTCGTAACGTACATTGAATGTTGCCGTAGGCTTTTTGCAACGTGTATAGTGTGTTGTCGTATATTTTTTGCAACGTGCATAATATTTACTACAACAAATTCTGTACATTGTTATAACCATTTAAAATAACATAAATTGTACGTTGCCATAGTACTTAAAGACAAGATTAGACGTACGTTGCCAAAGTAAATTTAAAGCAACGTTCGATGTGTGTTGCCAAAAGTATATGTATGACAACATGTAACGTATGTTGCTAAAATGTTATATGTAAGGAAATATCAAATTGCATGTTGCCAAAAAGACTGTATAAGGCAAATTTGTTTTGTGTGTTGCCAAAAATTCTGTATAAAACAACATACAATGTGTGCTGCCAAAAGTCTTTAAGACAACTTTTTATGTGTGTTGCCAAAAATTTTTTTATTTGTTTTATTTTTAAAAAACCAATATTATTTTTTCAAACATTTTAAATTTTCAATTAAAAAATACCTGTAAGAGGTACGAATTGTACAAGTACAAAATTACAATTCATATGATAAAATTAAAATGTACAAATTATAATTTAGTTCACCAAATTCAATATATAAATATAATCAATGTCACCATAATAACATGTCCAAACAAAATTCTCCAAGTGGCAAATACCCAAAATCAAATTATCTAAGTGTCAACCCCAAAATGTGTTAGACAAAATAATAGAAACAACAAAATTAATTTTACATGTGTCAAAAGTATATCCACATATCCTTCGATATTAATGAAAACCGCATCGATCCAAACTCTTCAATAACGCCTTCCAAGAGGCATGTTGTGGATTTTATCCTTTGGATTTATACTTGAAATCACCCCTTCAGCAACAATTTGATCTTCAGAATCATCATCTGGGTACTAATGTAACAAATGACATTGTACATCTTCAAATTGTTACATGTCTTGCGTAATTGTACAATATAATATTTGTAAAGATTTTACCATAGCAGTTTGCACTGGTTCACAGCTTGTTTTTCTTTCTTTTATGTCCTTCAACCCAAAAATCAACCCTTTCTCTTTTATGATCACATCATATCTTTCTTTTGCTTATCAACTTATCCTTACCAAAGTCATATGATAACCATTAACTATGAGACTAAAATAAATCATAGAGAAATGTATGTAATTGATACATATAAATACACAAAAAAAATGACTTTTATATAAAAAAATAATATTAAAACAAAACAGAATCATTTTGGTCTCATGAAAATGACAACAATTTTTTACAATCTTATATATATTTGTACATTATATTGTTTACAATAAATTTATGGACTGATAATGGGACACAGGACTGCAGATACTTTTAGTGGTGCAAATTATTGTAGCCTTGTCATTTTTGGTGTTTGCTTTGTTTTTGTTAAATAGACTCCCTGTAAAGATGTTGCAAACCAATTATGCTCCAAATCATTTTTTTTTTAAATTCTGCTTCAAATCAAATTTTTATTTTTATTTTTGTTTATTTTTTAGCAGAAAAGAATAAGAAGATGAGGATTCACTGCCTTTGGTTGTTGATTTTGTTAACACATAAGAACAGACTCTTAATAATCTTCAATTTGCAACCCACAATTAAATGTCAAAGTGTGTGTGTGAGAAGAATAGCTTATGAAAACAAAAATAACATATTTATTAAAAACAAGAATAGGAAGAAAAATACATAGATCAAGCCAATCTGCGCTTTTTGCTACCCTCATCAACCGACCAATCTAACTTAGATGTGGTTATATCATATTCGGGAACAAATGCTTCTAATTGTTCAATCAACTGATGAACATTAGAAGCAGTAACAAGGATTTGTCGAGCTTGAGGTGAGATAAATTTTTTTTCCACAGAGTGATCTAGGAAAGATAACAGACTATCATAAAAACCATTAACATTCAACAAACCTATTGGTTTTTGGTGGATTTTGAGTTGGGCCCATGAGGTAACTTCAAAGAGTTCTTCTAAGGTTCCAAATCCCCCTGGTAAGGCTATGAATGCATCAGCATTGCTAAACATTTCAGCCTTACGTTCATGCATATCTGAGACAACCTGCACTTCCCCGACTGTGTTGCCTGTAATACCACCTACTCTCAAAGCTTTTGGAATGATACCCAAAACTTGACTTCCGCCATCATAAGCGGCTTTTGAGACACGTCCCATCAACCCAAGGTTACCTCCCCCATATACTAAATGAATCTTTTTCTCTGCTAATATCTTACCAAGCTGTTCAGCAGCTTCTTCAAATTCTCTATTCTTACCAGAACTAGACCCACAAAAGACACAAATATTGCTAAAACGGCGTGACATGGCATTTTCCATTGTTATACACGCTCTTTTTCTTCTCTTTTGGTTTTGTAAAAATTTGTAGATTTATGATAACTAGAGAAGACAAGGAAGTGTGATTTATAAGGCAAGGAAGTGTGATCTAAAGTATGAAATTGTCAATAAAGAGTGTCTGACCTACCTAAATTGTCAGTCTATAATAAAAGTTTTTGTTACCTAACTATACTACCAGCGTTGTACTATTTTGACTCATAATTAAAGTGTGCAAGCAATGATCGATATTCACAATAATATATAAAACAATAATATTTTGTCAGTCTAGAGAATCTGATTTTGAAGCAAAAGAAGATGGTGTTCATGCTAAAAGTCTAAAACAATAATATATAGTGACAAAAACGAGAAGAAAATGACACAAGGATTTGGTAAATAAAAATCTCTGACCTGGTGCTTGCTATTCATAGAGCTTTCCAGTGCCCTTACAGCTACCTAAATTGTCAGTCTAGACTATTATGGCATTGGCAAAATTATCAAAAAGAGTGGCTGATGGGTGTCAGTCTAGGCTATTTTGGCATTTTCCATATAGGTGTCAGTCTAGACTATTTTGGTATTGGCAAATGTATATTTGTACATGTGCCAAAGGGATGTAAAAGTATAAAATAATAATATATAGTAACAAAAACAAGAAGAACTGCAATAAAACATGCATCACATCACCACACTAGTTAAAAACTCAAATGAATTGTTTCGCTCACTCTGCAACAAGATGAAGAGAAGTTTAATTTCATATTAGAAGAGATATCCTGTTGAATCGTTACAAGGAAAATAATTTTTCATTACAAATTATTTACCACGGGTACACTACATATGAGTATTTGCACATGTGCCAAAATGATGTAAAAGTCTAAAACAATAATATATAGAATTTAATCAATCATCAAAACAATAATATGAAGGAGTCTTCTAAAATAGACTCATAAGAATGAAGTTAATATCATGGAATCTAAGCACTAATTTAACTACATGAGAGCATGTACTGCTTCTGATTTTATAGACTTCTAGCAAATAATGAAGTAGTATTAGAAAAGAAAACATGAAATGGATAAATCGAGCATCATGATAGGACATTGACAATTAGATGATTTACTATAAACATAAACAGGGGACATGCAAATAATCATACATCATCAGAAACGGTGCAAGGCAACATACCATGTAGCATAGAGGAGGCGCTTCCTTGACTGTAATAATCATACATCATCAGCTTCTCATCTTTCAAATAGTAATACGCCTTCAGCTCAACAACATTCCCATGCTTAATACTTCCAACAACTTCCATTTGTCACCCCCACCATAGTAACATCCAGAAAATGCAAGCATATCAGGTTCAAACCTGTGATTACAACAGTTTGGAGCAGATAAACGAAATTGATAAAGTGTGAACAAAAAAATCATCATAATTAAATATGATCATCTATCTGTATGTGCATATCTATGAATATTAAATTTGTTATAAAACACTAGCATGGGAAACAGAGTTGCAGCAGAATCCTTACAAGCAACTTAGGAGGAAAGAAAATAAAGATATTGTGACTAATTCTAGACATGAGTCCAGATCTAAACAGTTTCTACAGCAGGCATTTTCGTTTCATGAGACATTTTGCAATATTAACAAGACAAGTCAAGGAGTTCTCTATCATGATACGAAACAACAAATTTCTACAACAATCATTTACAGAATCAAACTTAACAAAAAAAAAACAAAGGAAAATACTAATTACAGATTGAGAAAGTGCTCTTACACGTCTTCTGAATAGTATTGGCATAACTTGATCCAGATAATATTCAGGGGTAGATTTTATTGGAACACGCATAGTGTACAGTGGTTTTTCCATTGATCGCATGACTTTGTCAGGAACTTGTGCGACGGCGACTGGAGGTGGAGGTGGACGGCGACTGGAGGATTGGTGTGACTGGAGGTTAACGGCAAGGCGTGCGAACTGCGATGAAGAAGGGGAAGGCAAGCTGCAGCGCAGTGTGAACTGTGAAGGAAATGAAAAAAATTAGGTTTTCAATTTTTGAGTGCAAATGACTGATGAGCGTGTCGTGTGTGAGTGACCCAGACCATGTGAGTTTACTTTTTTAATTTATTTTTTTTATATGTGGTTGGCTACTATAACAAGTTCTTTATCTAAATATCAACTGGGCCATCTTGCAAAACAGTCATTAAATATTTAACTTAATTATAATATATATATATATATATATATATATATGATTTATTGATAATAATAAGATCATGAGTAGTACTCTTAATGAAAATTCATACATATATATATATATATATATATATATATATATATATATATATATATCATATAAGCTTTAATATATATAGACAATAGCCTAACACATATTAGGTCAGAGGTTTATGAGACTTGATAAGATTAAATGTTACAATCTCGGTCCGAAATGACAACCTCCTAATACAGAGGAGGGGTCTCTATACAATTGTTTAATTCTACTCTTGATTGATAGAGTTACATTTACAATATACTTGAAAAACAACCAATTAACTCTTAGTCCAAACTCAATTACTTTTTATTTTGCTTTCACCAAAAAAATAAATCTAATTAAAATAAAACTAATATAAAATTAGAGTAATAAATTTATTTTTAAGAGTAATATATATGTTAATTAAATTATGAATAAATAAAATTTTAAAAATAAAATTAAAAAATTTTATATTCAATTATAAATACATATATTATATTGGAAAATGTGTTAAGTACTGTAATTATATATATATAAAAAGAAATAAGTAGAACTCTTTCATAAAAAAATAATAATAATAAATAGGTATAACTCGAATCTCAAATTATATGTCAATTGATATGAACAAGTCAACAAGGATTGGTAAAAGTTGATTCTTATAAAAATATTATATTCATGGATGCCACCTTATTAATAGAATAATTTAGATACCGATATCAATAAAATTAGATACGGATTATGCGTTGTAAACGATCAACATTTTTCCAATATGCATAATTGTGTGTTGTTATAGATATACATATAGCAACGTTCACAAAATGTGTGTTACTAAATATAAACTTTAAGCAACTTACTTTTTAGTGTGTTGCAAAATATCAATCATTTAGCAACATACAATATCGTGTGTTGCTATAAATATATTTACAGCAACGTTCAAAACTAACGTGTTGCCAAATATAAATTTTTAGGCAATATGCGAATTGCGCGTTGTAAAAGATTAACTTTTTAACAATTTACAAAAATTGCATGCTGCTATAGATTTACTTACAATAACGTTCAGACCGGGTAAGTTATTAAATGTATTAGTTTTTTGACAACTTACATTTTTTATGTTGCAAAATCTCAACTTTTCAGCAACGTGCAAACATCGTATGTTGTCATAAGTAATAAGATAATAGCAACGTTCAATATAAGTTGCTATTTTAACTTTTAGCAACTTTTGTATGTTTTGCGTTGTCATTTGTCTTTGATCATTAGCAACGTGTACGCGCATGTTGCCATAGGAATCTTCTGCAACATACATTTATTGTGTGTTACCATAAGTGACTTTTGGCAACGCGCGCAATACGTGCGTTGTCAAATACATGCATGTCCATGGCTTTTGCAATTTTTAAAATGGTTCTGATCATATCATTATAATACTAGTTGTTGTATCTATTCAATTTGGTTATGCATGAAGCTAATGTAAACTTTCTAGAATTGAAGGAAGAAATTAAGAGAATGTTGATGGCGGCTGATGTCAAGCCTGTACAGAAATTATACCTGATTGATGCCGTCCAATGTTTAGGACATATTTTACCATTTCAGAATCAAGGTTGATGAAATTTTAGAAAAATACACATAAACCACAATGTCTTTGGTCTCTGATCGGTGACAATGATGATGGTCTTCGTTCCATTTCTCTTCAGTTTCGTTTATTCAGGCAACCACAAGATGGTTCTACGAAGATTTGGTTTTTAATGATCTATTCTATTAATTATCGGGTCAGTCCAATTATGTGTTTGTGGAGTGCATGGATTGGATTTCTCCAATTCTATGCACTACCGGATTTGTCCCATTCTTTTCCCCTTTTTTTTAAATATTTTAAAAAAAAATTAAATTTATAAAATATTAAAAATTTATATATATATTGTTAAAATATTTTAAAAATAAGATTTTAAATAAAAAATAAAATTATTTACAATATTTAAATATTTATTTTATTTAAAACTAATTTTTAATCAAATTTAATTTAGATCTTTTAATTTTGTTAAAATTAATTTAATATAATTTTATACTTATCAATTTCACACTATATAAATATAAGATATAATTATATTTTATTCTATTTCATATTAAACCAAATAAAATACGAGACTTGATAGTCCGATATTTTTATATCCTTTTAACTTCTTTTTTTATATTTTTAATATTAAATTAATTACTATAATATATTTTATTTATAATTAATTTTAAAATATTTAATATAAATATATTTAATTTTTAAAATTAAAATAAATAATTTTAATTTAATTATATAATATTTAAAAATAATTTTATTTTATGTGAAAATTAATTTAATTCAATATGATTTTATCTATTCTCATTCTATACCAAACAAGGGACAATACTATTTCTAATCTAATTCATACTTTACAAAACATATCATAGTACTAATTAGTCATATCTAATCCAATCCTATCATATCCCATAAAAATAGTCTAATCCAATTCTGAACACCAAACACACCCTAAAGGTGCATTTGATGCGTCGGATTGGATAGGATTGGACTAATTAGTACTGTGATGTGTTTGATGTAGTATGGAAAAGACTAAAAATAGTATTGTCTCCTATTTGGTGTAGAATGAGATTGGATAAAATCATATTTGATTAAATTAATTTTATATAAAATAAATTATTTTTAAATATTATATAATTAAATTAAAATAATTTTGTTTTAAAAAATTTAAATATTTTTTTTATTATTTTGGTTAAAAAATATTTAGATTATTTTAAAATAAATAAAATTATTTAAAATTAATTATTGAAATATAATTTTTTTAATTTTTAATAAAATATTTTAAATTAAATTAAATAATAAAAAAAGCTTGGGACTAATAGTCCCAAGCTTTGTGGTGGGACTCATTAGTTCCGCCACAGTGGGACAAATTGCCCATTAATGATTGGAGAAATCCAATCCTGTGTAGGCAGCACACATAAGATTGGATAGGAAATAGTCCAATCCAATCCAGTCTTATGTAACAGACACACCCTAAGTGCACGTTTGGTGCACCGGATAAAGGGGGAATTAAACTAATTTTAGTCTAATATTCCGTTTATGTGTTTGTTCCACCTGCTTCTTCTTTTTTTCCTTTTTTTTTAATTTTAATAAAATATTTATATAAAAAATATTAAATTTATTTTTAAAATATTTTATATTAATACTAAAAAATAATACAATTATTTTTATTTAATCTCATACAATACCAAATAAGGGATAATACTATTTTTAGTCCAATCCGTACTATACCAAACACTTCACAGTACTTATTTAATCAAATCTCATAAAAATAGTCCAATCCAATTCTGTGCACCAAAAATACCCTAAGAGTTATGTAATTAACACATGCATGACCATTTCTTACTAGTACAAACTAATGAAAAAGTCAGAACTGGTCCGAAGAGACATGTTCACATGACCAATTTATAATAATCATATGATTTTCAACTCTTCTTTAAATTACTTAACATGTATCTAAGTTTTGTAGTACTTATATATATATATATATATATATATATATATATATATATATATATATATATATATATATATATAATTCTCATAATTATTCATAAAAGCATAATTATAATAATTTAATTATGCTTGTCAATTTGGCCCAATGGTATGTTCATCACACTTACACCTTGAGATTGTGAGTTCGAGTCGTGCCCTTCCTTAATTATAATAGCTCAAAAAAATAAAATTGGTTAAGGGTATTTTTATAAAAAGTGAATAAATGTTTAAACCTTAGGGAGCCGACAAGTTTTATAATTATTGGTTAAATTTGGTCTTATTGATAGTGACATTTTAACTAACTAACTTAAATGCCTAATAATTTATCAATTTTACCACTGCCTAATGTGGCTTAATGGTATGAGATTCATTTAGCTTGGTAATATTTTAGGATTGAGTCGTCGTCACTACAGTAGTATGTTAAAAATAAAAAAATTTATGAATTTCTATACGTAGTATAATAAAAACACATTTTACATGATAGGTGATTAATCAAGCTGTTTTTTTTTTTTTTTTTTTTTTTCCAGGACCCAATCTTGTGTACCCAAAAGTGAAGATTTCAGCACAGTTCCAATTGACGATGTGCTATAAATTGCTGAAGCGCAAGTCTGTTTGTCTCAAACAAGACCTTCAAACAACAAGCTACATTAATTGTTGTCAAAGCCCCTCAATTTTCCTTACACAGGAAAATGTCTTCACAGGTTTCAGAATTTCCTGGTTCAATCCAAACAGCTACATTCGACGTCGTTAAGCGTAACACAGCTAGTTATCATCCTACCCTTTGGGGAGATCATTTCCTCACATATGCTTCTGATTCTGAGGTAATATATACGTGTTTGCATTTTCTAGTTATTATTGAATTAATTAAAATCTTTATGGGCAAAATATTACATCGATATCTACTCGGGAAACGATTCAAAAAATCAAACACTTCTCAAGTTTGCAAAATTAGATTTCAACATGTTACAAGTACAGCACCAGAAGGAACTAAGCAGCATCACTGAGTAAGTTCAAGTTTACAAAATAATCAACAAAAGTATGTCCTGATTTTAGTAACATCCAGAACATGAAAATTAAATTCAAGGTCCGGATTTAATTTAAATTATATAGGATTTATGATTATTGAGGATCGTTGACAATAAAACTAATCCAATGAAGTTGCATCTCAGATGGTGGAAAAATGTGGACGTCAAAGCGAAGTTTCCTTATGCTAGAGACAGATTGGTGGAGTGCTATTTTTGGACAATGGGAGTGTACTTTGAGCCCTAGTACTCCTTCCCGAGAAGGATACTGACCAAAGTAACTGCCATGGCATCCATTTTAGATGATACATACGATGCCTATGGTACATACGAAGAACTTGAGCTCTTTACTGATGCTATCCAAAGGTCCGTTTATAAATAAAAAAAAACGATTGAATATTATTCAACTCGATCTATTACATTTAAAATTTCGTCATTTGATTAAGATTTTACTTTGATCTCTCTTCACTTGATTTACATCAACACTATATATGTTCTCAAAGGAAGATCATATTGGGTTCACTATTCAATACAAGAGGTGAGCCATTTTCTAGTAGTATATATATTTTGTTACAATTTCTTACTTGATGAAAAATATATAAGCCCTTTGCATTGAATTAATTTACATTTTTCTTTTGTATATATAAGATGAAGAAATTAGTGAAAGCCTATTGTGTGGAAGCCAAATGGTGCAATGAAAGCTATGTTCCAACAATGGAGGAGTATATGGACATTTCACTAGTGACTACATGTTATCCAATGTTGGCAATCACTTCTGTAACACCCCCCGACCCGACCCGGCCGGACCGACCCGGGGAGCGCTACCGGTTTTCAGAACTTTCAAAATCAGTTTTATACGTTTCAAAAATTCATTGTGAGCCCATAAAACAGTTTAGAAATCCTTTTCAAGTGAGCCCATAGCAATAAATAAACGTTTTACGAAAATTCGGCAGAGTACCGTTTGTTTTTCGGATTTTCCAAAAACCTGCTTTTTAACAAATCAATCCAAAATTCACATTTTTCACAAACACTTTCAAACAGTTGCGCACTCTGCCGTATAGTGCGACTTACCATCACAATTTATAAAATAAAACAAATCATAAAATAATTAATTGCAAAACATATTGCATAATGTATTTACAAATCCCCTGTATATGCATGCTTTCAGAGTATATATATATATACATAACACAATATAGCTACCCAACTGTACAAATCTCTGGGACTCTGTCCGCAACTCTTTATCTCTTCAGTCCTTAGCCTCTTCCGAATCCCTGGTACCTACGCGTTAGAAACAAAACTAACGCGCTAAGCATAAAGCTTAGTGGGTGTACTATAAACTCAATTAAATAAATCACAATATAAATATCTTTTAAGAATAAATAAACCACAATATATGTATATATAATTTATTTCAAATCCATTTCAAAATCAAATAAATTTCAAAATCAGAGCATTAAACAAATTCAATTACTTTAATGTCAATAATGAGGTCAACATATGAATGCAATCAATAAAATCATTCGGTTCACTTTTCAATTCCAATCAATTCTGGCCCACTAGAATACTAAACATTCTAGGACTGGAATATGGGTCAATGTGACGTCCGGGGTTGTCCCGCAACAACAGTCACTGATATCAACGTGATTGTCCGAGATTGCCCCGCAACAACAATCACTAGTATCATTGTGATTGTCCGAGATTTCCCCGCAACAACAATCACTAAAATCGGTGTGATTGTCCGAGATTGCCCCGCAACAACAATCACACAATAATAACGGCGTAGTACTGCTCAGTAAAACCCAGCTGGTATACCAACCTCCTATATCCATTTCTATGTCTAAGTATCCTAGGGCCGTCACAATAAACAATTTTTCAACTAATCACAATATAGTACAAATCATAAAACAATAGTCCTACGAGCAGTATTTTTCACAAATCATAACAGTCGAAATATTCGAAAATGAAATCGAAGTACAATTTAATCACAAAATCAGTCCAAAATCAACAATAAAGACATCAAACATCGATTTTTCATATACAATAAACAATTTCCATACTAATAATCGAAAACGAAATCTTCCAACGAAATCAAAAACAAAAACGGAAACGAAAACGAAAACTAAAACTAAAACAAAACAATAACGAAAGATTTTTCGCAACGATTCTGAAAACAAACGTACACCAACCTGGAATCCTTGTTTTCGTTCGACAATCCGCGGTTCTACGATTTCGTTTCCTTCCCTTTCCTTTTTCTCTTCACTTTTCCTTTCCACTTTCTTCTTCCTTTTCTCCTTTCCTTTCTTTCTTCTTCTTCTTCTTCTTCTTCTTCTCTCTTTTTCTCTGCTCTTTCTCTCTCTTCTCGCTGTTTATGTTTTCTCTGGCTTCTGCGAGAAGCTTCTCTTTTTTTTATATTTTTTTCGCTACCGCGACCGCCGTCGTGACCTGTGGTCGCGCCACCAGGTCGCGATGCTCACTGGAGTGCGCGCACCGCCTTCATCGCGAGCGCGCCTTGGTCGCGCGAATGGTCGCGTTGCTCTCTGCCCAATTTTGACATTTTCATCGCGAGCAGTTCATCGCGACCTGTGGTCGCGGTGACTGGTCGCGATGCTCACTGCTAGAAATCGCGTTTTCCACCGCGAGCGAGCCATCGCGACCTGTGGTCGCGGTGACCAGGTCGCGATGCTCTCTGTCTCTATTTTCAATTTTTTTTATACATCAATTTTCAATCATTCAATCTGGTCCGAAATAGTAAAATTTATTAATTACCCGAAATCCGGGATGTTACAACTTCTTTCCTTGGCATGGGAAAAATTGCTAATAGGGATGTCTTGGAATGGAGCTCTAATGATAATTATCCTAAGATTATTAAAGCTTCAACAATTATTAGCAGACTCATGGATGACATAGTATCTCATGAGGTACAATCACAAAAAGATTTACAATTAATTAGTTTGTTTGTTTTTTCAATTAATTAACCTCTGTATATCTATGTGTACTACTTCTAGTTTGAACAGAAGAGGCAGCACGTAGTCTCCAGTATCGAATGCTACATGAAGCAAGACGCTGGTGTTTCGGAAGAAGAGGTGATCAAAATGTTCCGCAAAGAGATATTCAATGCATGGAAAGATATAAATCAGGAGTTTCTGAAACCAACAGCTGCTGCTGCTCCGATGCCTATTCTTACGCGAATTCTCAATCTTTCTCGCGTAATGAATGTTATATACAAGGATGATGATGGCTACACCAACTCTCATGTCATAAACACTATATCGATTCACTGCTCCTGAACCCTTTTCCCCTTTAAAGCAAAAATCTTGATATAGCTTCTCTGGTGATCGAGTGATTGTGTTGTGTGCACTGTCTAATCAGTTGAAGTATTGATGGTTTAGTACTCGCTTTAGCTACCTTCCTGTAATCTATATCAAATAAATTCTCTATAATTTTGTAACCTTATATATTTTGAGTGCCACATGTTATGTGGTATAATATGATTGAGTGCATTGGACTCCGTGCACTAAAGATTTTCTTTGTATTTACCATGTTGCTGACATTTCGAAGCTGGATGATGCCAATAAATACCTGAGGAACAACACACTACTGACTCACACTAGCCAAGCAAGGAAGCAAGCAAAAGAAGCTACTAAACTATGTCCTGCAGCATCTAGAAATGGAAAACAATGTCTCTTCAAAATTCAGCAGCCGCTCCTCCTCGTACTTTGGTCCAAAATGACAACCAGGACTGTAATCGTGGCTCGGCAAACATAAAATATAAAATATAATTATATTTTTATTCAGTTTATATTAAATTTAGACATGCCCAAAGGAACTGGACCGGCGGTTCCGGTTCCGGAACCGCCGGTTCCGGTTCCAAATTTTCATCAACCGGAACCGGGACCGGGGAGGTCCCGGTCCCGGTTCCGGTTGGAACCGGGAGGAACCGCCCGGTTCGGTTCCTCCCCGGTTTTTTTGGAACCGGCGGTTCAACCGCCGGTTCCAAACCGCCGGAACAGGCCAAAATAAAAAAAAATTTTGAATTTTTTTTTTCAAATTAAAAAATGAAAAAAATTTAATAAAAAGTTAAAAAAATTAAACTAATGAATAAACCAAAGGTAATAAATCATTGTGGATGGATAATTAAAACTTTAGAAGTGTGTACATATATATATATGCAAAGGTAGTTTCAAAATATATTCACTTTCAATGTGGGGTTGGTTATATATATAGATAAGTAAAGATGGTTCAAGTCTTGTACACTTTCAATGTGAGATTTGAGAATATAGTCAAAAATGGTCTACACTAGTCCCACATTGAAAGTAAAAGAGAAGTGTAGGAGATGAAGTTTTATATAAAATGATAGTAAGTAGTCCCACATTGAAAAGAAAATTGTAGTGTAGGAAGTTGAGTACTTATAAGTAGTCCCACATTGAAAAAAAAAGAGAAATGTAGGAAGTTGAGTGCTTATAAAAGGGATGAGTATTTGTTGGGTTATGATTTAAGTGATATGTGGCCCAACAATAGTATTGGGCCATTTACTCATATTTATTATAAATTATTATATGGTCCAACAGTGTTGGGATATATTATATATATATATATATATATATATATTAGTAAAAAATTAAAAAGTTCCTACATATATATATAATAGTATACATATATATATTAGGATATATATATATATACATATATGTTGGGATATATATTAGTATACATATATATACATATATGTTATATATATATATATATGTTTATATATATATATTAGTAAAAAATTAATTTTTAAAAAAAAAAAAAAAAAAAACCGGAACCGCCCCAACCGGGCGGTTCCGGTTATTTTTTTTAGGAAACCGGAACCGGTTCCGGATCCCGGTTCCGGAACCGGTTTTGAACCGAACCTAAGGTTCCGGTTCAAAACCGCCGGTTCGAACCGAACCGGGGCCATGTCTAATTAAATTAAATAAAATACGGCACTTGATATTTCGATACTTTTTTATCTTTTAACTTCTTTTTTTATATTTTTAATATTTATATTTTATTTAAAATATTTAATATAAATATATTTAATTTTAAAAATTTTATATTTGTTTTAAATAATTTTAATTTAATTATATAATATTTAAAAATAATTTTATTTTATATGAAAATTAATTTAGTTCAACATGATTTTATATATTTTAATTCCATATCAAACAAGGGACAATACTATTTTTAATCCAATTCATACTTCACCAAACATATCACACTACTAATTAGTCATATTCAATCCAATCCTATCTTATCCTATAAAAATAGTCTAATCCAATCCCGCACACCAAGTACACCTAAAGGTGCATTTGATGCGCGAGATTGGATTAAACTATTTTTATGGGATAGAATATGATTGAATTGGATTCGATTAGGCAAACTAACACTGTAATGTGTTTGGTATAGTATGGGTTGGACTAAAAATAGTAATATCCCTTGTTTGGTGTTAAATGATATTGAAAAAAATAATAATTATATTTTATGTTTGATACAGTATGAGATTGATCAAACTAATCTATCATTTAAAATCAATTACAAGAAAAATATAATTATTTAAAAATTTTAATTAAATTAAAATAAAATTGGTTAAAAAATTAAATTTACATTAAATTAAATTAAATCAAAATTGGTTAAAATTTTAAATTAAATTATTATATAATATGAAAATATTTAATTTTTGAATAAAATAAAAAAACTAAATTATATTTTAAAATAAATAAAATTATTTAAAATTAAATCTTAAATACAATAGTAATATGTTTTAGTTGATATTAAAAATATTAAAATATTTTAATAAAATATATTTAATTAATTTTTAAAATACGATAAATAAATTTAACTTGATATATAAGTAGTTTAATAAAATATAAAATAAAATATATAAGTAGTTTAAGAAATTGAGAAAAGACAAAAGAAGAGAACCTTTGCTTTTGAAGGGGTTTCATTTGTCCTGGCCTGATCGGATAAAACAAGTTCTTGGACTAAATTGTGAGCAATGGATTATTTTTTTGTCAAAACCTAATCTCATTCCATGCAATAAACATGCCATAAGGACGCGTTTGGCAACCGGGATAAGGATAGAATTTGACTAAAATTAGTTTAATTTTACGTTTGGAAACAAATTGGAATTGAACATAACCAATCCTAACAGTCGCACTTAAAATAGTGACTGTTCTGCTGTAGTCCCGCCTCAAGAGATGAGACAATTTTTTGTCCCATCTCTTTTTTTTATTTATTTAATTAAATTGTTTTTATATAAAATATTATTTTTATATATGATATAATTTATTAAAATATTATATATCTTTAATACTAATAAAAATTAATTTTAAATAATTTTATATGTACATAAAATTAAATTATTTTATTATTTATTTAATTTAAAATAATTTTATTATATGTAAAAATTAATTTAATTCAATATGATTTTATCCAGTCTCATACTACACCAAACATAAGACAATACTATTTTTAGTCTAATTCATACTGCATTAAACATATTACAATACTAATTTAATCTAGTCCAATCCAATCCAATCATATTATATCATATAAAAATAGTTCAGTTCAATCCCATACACCAAACACACCCTAAGAGTTATGTAATTAACACATGCATGACCATTTCTTACTAGTACAAACTAATGAAAAAGTCAGAGCTGGTCCTAAGAGACATGTTCACATGACCAACTTATAATAATCATATGATTTTCAATTTTTCTTGAATTCTTCTTTAAATTACTTAACATGTATCTAAGTTTTATAAATTCGGTTTGAGCAAAAGATGGGCATACGTGGCTTCAAGTGTCATGTGTCATAAAACAATATAGGGCGACGATATATTAATGAGGAGAACTCTAAGGAACAATATGTGTCATGTGTCATGAAACAAACAATGTGTGTCATGTGTCACCAAACACTCCCTAAGAAGAAGTCTGTAACGAATTTCAGATACAAGTTAGAAATGCTTGGAAGGATATTAATGAGGAGTGCCTCCTACTAACCTTGGAGCCAGTGCCTCCTCTTACGAGAGTTCTCAATCTTGCTTGCGTTATAGATGTCGTCTACAGGCACGAAAATCGCTGGCTACACACATGCCGGAGTAATTCTCAAGGATTTTGTTACTTCTCTTTTCATCAATCCCGTGCTAAATTCTACAAGATATATTGATATATATGTCTTTTATACTGATGTAGGACATTTATAAAAGCCAGCGAAACAAGTAAAATATAAACGATTTCATATTTTGACCCATAATATATTGTCGTAATCATTTCAACAAGCCCTATAACATTCATGGGGTTTTATAACTGGTGATTCGCAGTAGTTTTTCCAAATTTCGATCGTTTAAGCTATCATTTTGTAAATTTTTTTTTTCCATTTTTGATAGTATTTTTTGGATCTTTAAAACTTTTGGTAGAAATTTTCATTTTCAGTAAATTTCAATATTTTTTGGATAAATTTCACTAAGGTATATCGTCTTTATCCATAATTACAAGCATTATACCAGTTTACCATATATTATACTGAAGTACCCTTAATCACGTTGACCGCCGTTAACTTAACGGTGGTTTCAACATGAGAATGATAAAAGACCTATTTGCCCTTAAACAATTTCAAATATTAATTTTTTAATTATTATATTTATTTAATAAAAAAATAATTTTCTCTTTAGTAAAATTGATTTTTATAAAAAAATTATAAAAAAAAAAAATCATCCCATCTCCTTCAATCTTCATCAACCTTCCACAAACAAATTCCACCCAAATTCATCAATCTTCCACATTCAAATTCCTCCCAAAATTTCTCTCCCAAAAAAAAAAAATCATCCCATCTCCTTCAATCTTCATTAATCTTCCACAAACAAATTCCACCCAAAAAAAAAAACAACTTCCACAATCCAAATCAAATTAACAAAAAAATAAATAAAATAAAAGATGGAGTAGAGATCACCTCCGTTGCTGCGATGGAGCAGAAAGCTCCATCACAGATCTACAATGGAACCTTTGCTCCATTGCAGCTGCGATGGAGCTCCAGCTACTCCATCGCATCTGAGATGGAGCTTTCTGCTTCATCGCAGCTGGAGCTTCATTGCTGCGAGTGATGGAGCGACTCCATCGCCAATGGAGCTCCAGTTGCTCCATCAGATGAACCAGATTGCTCCATTTTATGGAGCCTTTCTTTTTTCTTTTTTTTTTTTAAGTTTGGTTTTGAAAACAAATGGGAAGAGATTTGGAAATTTACCAGACCTCTTCCCAGTTTTCTTATTGAAAAAAAAAATATTTTCATTTATGTTTTTTAATGATTGAGATTGCTTAATGGGTGAGGGAGATCTAATCTCCTCCATCCATTCTTTTTGTAAAAAAATTAATGAAGTAATGAAATTATAATTGCTCAAATGACATTTATACCCTTCCACGTTAAGATCACTGTTAAGTTAACGGTGATCAATATGGTCAAGGGTACTTCAGTGTAAGAAATGGAAAACTGACATTATGAGTGTAATTATGGATAAAATCAGGATACTATAATGCAATTCACTCTTTATGATTCCTAATCCCTTTCGAAATAGATTTAGTTTGCTATTTAAGTTTGAATTCGACTGTTTTAATGTTATTTTTTTTTTTTAATAAAATTGTTTTTTTAGAACAAGTTTCAGTCTTGAATTCGACTTTACTGTAGCTTCCACTTCGTCTTATACAAAAGAAAAAACATAGGTTCAAATGCTACACTTAAGTTTGTATGCTGAGTTTTATCAAATAAAATAAAAAATCGTGTTTCTCTTTTATTCAATATACAATTTTTTTCTAATTAAAACATTCTTCATTATCTTTGTTCTACAGAAAAATTCAAGTAAATATTGTAAAGCAAATCAATATCATTTGGCAAGTAGATTACATCTTGACCAAAAGGATTTTAATATTTTTTTTGTGAAATACAAAACCCATTTTGGAAATAGAAGTCTCATGACATAATTGTCCTGCAAGTGCTTTCTAGAATTATTTTTATCAAGTAAATATATACTTGTTGATTTAGTCAGATCTAACTTTCACTTGCTATCTTCAATAGTATATATGATTCATAACTTTTTTTTTTCCATTTAGACTTAGAGAGATTTGCAAACACTACCCACGTTTGAACATTTTTTAAAAACACCTCCCTAATTTTTAATTTAGGTAAAATCCTCAGAGAGATTTTAAAATTTAGGTATACAAAAAACACCTAATAATTTTAAAATTAATTAAAAATTCGTCTGATCTTGTATAAAAAAGAACAAAAAAACTCCATATAGGGGATTTTTGTCTAAATTTAAAACTAAATAGTTATTGCTTAAAAACAATTAGACCTCAAGAGTGTTTTTTTTTTTTTGGAATCTCCATTTGATCGATCTATTCAACAAAGACATACCTTCAATCTAGGTCCATGTATGCATTAAAACAAAGCATACAGATTGTCATCTCTTTTTAGTGAAGTCTCTAGATCTCACTGTTACTCTCCATGTGCTGCATGCTATATTTGTCATCTCTAGATCTCTCAGTTACTCTTCAATCTGGGTCCATGCATGAAAAACGCGAAGCATACGAAGTGTCATCTCTTTCAGTGAAGTCTCTAGATCACCCGACAACCACCTTTTATGGTGGATGATTTCTGTTGACTCCTATTACAACGTTGTACAAAAGGATGAGAGAGTACTCGAAAGAACGATAGCCACTCAAAAAACTGCTACCACCTCTCTCTAAAATCAGAAAATCTTGAAGATATCTCTCAACTCTCCTCCATAATTTAAATTTGTGCATTCTTGAAATAGTTTTATAGCGAGGATCACCAAAATAAGTAAAAAGAAGCTATAATTCTATACAAGAATATAGTCTGTATATGAGCACACTTACTCGAATTTAGGTGGTTGTATACTTTTCCTTACATCTATAATAAAAATTCAGATCTTATATTTACCTATAAAATTATTAATTTTAGAAAGTTCCCTCCCTTTTGTGGGAGTTGATATATATTTATTGGTACAGTCTTATAACTGTACAAATAAATTATTGACCATAAATGCTGATGGTTAGTCTGTCATTATATTGGCATTTTCTAAATTTCAGACACATGGAAGGTGACAAAAGTTGACCCTTAACCTCACAAAATATTTTATAATATTGAATCAGACTATATTATTTGTCAAAAATTAAATTAGTAATAAATGGATATATATATATATATATATATATATATATATATATATATATATATATAATCCACCACATTATCTTATATATTATATAGTGGTTACAAATTACATAATATATTTTTTGGATAAAGATTTAGACAGTCTAGTAATATTCTAATAAATATAGTGTCCAGAAAATAAATTAATTTGAAAATTAAATTTCAGACAACAAAGTAAGAGAGGGTGAAAGTGAATTGTGTTTCGAAATAATTTTCTAACTATAAAATGCAATTTTATAATGTTTGTGTAAGTGTGTAACATAAAAACATATAATAAATGTAAATAAGTATAAATTAGAGTAATGATTAATGTCGAAGGGTAAACTCTACAGTGGTTTGGCTAAGCCTCTGTCGGGGATCACAAGTCGATATATAGCCACATATTTTCTTGATGTGAACAAAGTTGTCACCTCCCATTCATTTAGATTTTTAACGTTCAAACATCTCAAGTGATTGATGATCAATTATTAAAAAATACTGTTAACTGTTCCGTCTATGCTAAAAGTCTATAAATGCCTCTATAATTACCTCTAATGAGATTGATATGATAAAACATCTATGGTCATTGATGATCAATTATTATAAAATACTATTGATTGTCCCGTCTGTGAAGAGTAACAACAATCAAGAGGGCCATCTTAATAGAGCAAATACATGCAGCTTCAAGCAATCCAACACTTCCAATGAAAGCAGCTGCAGCAAGTCCTGTAAAGACATGACAACATCAGCAGCAGTTTAAAGAGGTGATCAATACTTGGACAGATCAGAATCGAAGGATTACAAGAATGATAGCAGCTGTATTACTCTATGTGCTGACATAGAACAGCTACCGTATAACTCAAGCAATAACCATACATCGAGTCTTTGTAGATCAAGGAGATACAAAAGTAACCAATGTCATGATCAACTGATCTGTAAAGATAATTAGCAAGTTTATAACAAGTTGATTAGCGGGTTATAAATCTGTTAAGAGAGGCTGCTGGTGTGGCATTAATTAGTTAGAAGTTGATTGGAGTTTGTTAGTGCATGCTTTTGACATGACTTGAAAGTTGATATGTATATATAATGAGAAATAATCAGAAAAACTCCATAGCTCCAGCTATCTTCTTCCTTACATATTCATGAAAGACCTCTTTGAAGTATTTTATCAAACACTTGTTTAGTTTTATCAAACACTTAGCATAGAGCTTTTTCTAATTGCTTTTCATTGAATTTTCACACCTTCTATACTAAAGGTCTATAATTACTTGTGTAATTATCTCAAATGAGATTGATGAGACAAATCAATGGCAGATTTATGTGTGTTAATTTTTTTTTAATTTTTTAAGATATTTTTACCCTCTTATATTGAAAGAAATTAAAAAAAGAAAAAAGAAACGCATGTGATGGTTGATTGAAGACATGGTTGGAGCTCAACCATTTCATCTGATTAATGGTGGAAAAATATTTGAGCAATTAATATCCATTGAATTTAATGTTGAAAATCAGAACACGGCTCTTCAGTTTAGAGGTTGCCCCATGCTCGTTTACTTATCATAATTTCTAAATTCATTTTAATTAACACGTTAATTTTTAGTTACTAAAGGTCCATTACCTTAATGGTTAGAGGCTCAAACTAGCTTCTTCAAGCCACCAAGATTTAATACTTATATATATATATATATATATATATATATATATATATATATAATTCTCACAATTATTCATAAAAGCATAATTATATGGGTAGATCTTTTCCCATATTGGGATTAGACCCCTCCTGTTATTGGGAGTAGACAGCTTTTGAAATAGAAGTAGATGTCCAAACCGTACTCGTATAGTTTAATCTCAGTAGATCCTGATAGTCTTCTAATCCGCAAAGTGTCTAATTAAAAAAAAAAGTATTTAAGTTATTTTTTTAGTTGAGCTAGTGATTATTCATGTGATTGGATTAATTCGATGGTCCCAACAAAAGAAAAAAGAATAATAAAATCAAAAATAAAATACTAGAAAAACTCGTGGACTCTCCAAAAGGAGAAAGTGAATGAAGTGCAATTCTATAGTTTAAGTTATATTAGCATAATTCATGAGCGCATGAGCAAAGATTTATGGTGTCTCCGAAATGACTTTTAAACCAGAGGTTCTCCGAAAAATCTTTTACTAGCAAATCTGCTATGAAATTGAGTTTTATATAATATTTGGTATTAATTAAAAAAATATTTTTAAATTAATAGATTGTTTGACAATATATTTATAAAAGAGTTTTGATAATGATAAATTTTAAAAAATAAAATAAAATTTCTTAATAAAAAAAATGATGGAGTGAAATATTTAAAATTTTATAAAAAAAATTTGAGTCAATTTGATTCTTTTTAAAAAGTATAAAAAAGAAATTATTAAATAAGCTTAAATTTTTCCCTTCAAAAAAAAATAAGCTTAAATTTTGAACTTCTCTAAATAGATATAAAATAATTTTTTTTAATATTAAAAAGCTTTTCTTGAATGGATGCAAAAAAAGAAAGAAAAATTAAAAGAACATTTGGTATTAATAAAAACTTTTGACTGGTAGAGAAGTCATACTAAACACGCTCTTATCCTTACAAAATTCGCATACGAGAAAGCACTTTTAGCTGCTATTTGCATAAAATAACAATGATTTATATTTTTATTTAGGGTAGGGAGATTTAAACTTATGACTTCAACTTCGTTGAGAGGTATGGTTACCATCAAGCTATATTAATGCAACTATCATAGAAAATGGTTTTACTTGAAAGACTTTTACAAGGAAGAATTGAAGTATAAACTTGTTTTAGGCCCAAATTATATGAAGGCCCGAACTATTATGGGAGCCCAAACCCAAGCCCAAATAAATTAGAGTCCAAGTCCATAAATAAGGTCCAAGCCCTTTATCTAGAATTCTCTAGGGTTTGGTAATTAGACATAAAAATCATGTGGTCAATTGGAAGGGTGTGGAAGGATGTAGAAGGATGAGGTGTATGGTTATTATAATTTTGGATTAGTTTATTTGTGTGGTCTAAAATGATTTGTAAGTAGTATAAATACCCCCTCCCCATTTTGGTTTAGGCATTAAGAAGAAGCAAAGCTTCTAAGTGAGTGAAGAAGAAGTAAAGAGTGAGTGAGTTCTTGAGTGAGAGTTTTCTTGTAATATTTGTTTTGAGTTTAATAAAAGTTTTTTTTGAGTGTTTTATTTCCAACAAAGTGGTATCAGAGCCGAGTTGGAAGGTGTGCACTATATTATATACAATTGAAGTTCTCGACGAGACGAAGCCGACGCCGCAAAAATCGCCCCGATCGGAGTTCAAACGAGCCGCCACGGGCCGCCGGAAGTTTGCTGCCAGGGAGTGAGTTAACTCACCAAGTTCAAGCCGAGTTGGAAGTGAGTCCAGCCGAGTTAGAGCCGAGTTGACCGAGCTGCCAAGCCTGTTGACCGAGCCGCTGACCGAGCCGCAAGCTGCTGACCGAGCTGTCAAAAACGTTGACTATTGACCAGGTTAGGTTGACCGTTGACTTTGACTTTGACCATAAAAATCGATTTTTTTGTCTGAGTTCATCTTAAGGTTTTTCGACGTTCTGAGTTCATCCGTGTAGTCAGAATTTCGAAATTCTCACCATATTGAGAGTTATGGCTAATGGTATGGCGTCGTTTCAAGTTCCAACACTCAAGAACGAAAACTATGCTAATTGGAGTATCAAGATGAAGGCTCTCCTTGGAGCACACGATGTCTGGGAGGTCGTAGAGAAAGGCTACACCGAACCAGAAGATGAGTCAACTCTATCACAAACTCAAAAGGATAGTTTAAAAGACTCAAGAAAGAGAGACAAGAAGGCTCTCTATCTCATCTATCAAGCCTTAGATGATGATGGTTTTGAGAAGATTTCGAGTGCAAGCTCCGCTAAGCAAGCGTGGGAGAAGTTGCAAATCTCTTACAAAGGAGTCGAAAAGGTAAAGAAGGTCCGTCTCCAAACATTAAGAGGTGAATTCGAATCCTTACACATGAAAGCATCTGAATCTATTTCAGATTATTTCTCAAGAGTAGCAGCCGTTTCTAATCAATTAAAAAGAAACGGTGAAAAGTTAGAAGATGTAAGAATAATAGAGAAGATACTCCGATCATTAGATCCCAAATTTGAGCACATTGTTGTGACGATAGAAGAAACTAAAGACCTAGAAGAAATGACGATCGAGCAACTCCAAGGATCATTGCAAGCATATGAAGAAAAACATAAGAGGAAGCAAGGGATCAACGAGCAACTCCTCAAGATGCAACTGAAGGAGAAGGAAGAAAGTCAAGGCCACGAGAGAAGCGAGCGTGGTCGAGGTAGAGGCCGAAGTCGAGGACGAGGTAGAGGCCGTGGTCATGGACGAGGTTGGAATTCTAACAGCAGCAACCTCAACAACTACGAGAAAGGAGAAAGCTCAACAAGAGGCCGCGGGAGAGGCAATTCAAACTCGAGGTACAATAAATCTCAAGTTCAATGTTATAATTGTCAGAAATTTGGGCATTATGCTTCGGAATGTAAAGCTCCCAGCAGTAAGGTTGACGAAAGGTCCAATTATGTGGAAGTCAAAACTGAAGAGAAGGAGACAGTGCTACTAGCTTGTAGAGACAATGATGGAGACCAAGAAAATACTTGGTACCTCGACACTGGTGCAAGCAACCACATGTGTGGAAGAAGAAGTATGTTCGTAGAGCTAGATGAATCAGTGGCTGGCAATGTCTCATTTGGAGATGATTCAAAAATATCAGTGAAAGGAAAAGGTAACATCCTTATCCGCACTAAAAATGGTAGTCATCAATTAATCTCTAATGTCTACTATGTGCCCAACATGACATGCAACATTCTGAGTATGGGTCAACTCTTAGAAAAAGGCTATGATATTCATATGAAGGATTGTAGTCTTTTTATAAGAGATGGCAAAGGAAATCTAATAGCCAAAGTAAAAATGTCAAAGAATAGATTATTTTCTTTGAACATTCAAAACGATGTTGCAAAGTGTCTGAAAGCCTGCTACAAAGATGCATCTTGGTTATGGCACCTTCGATTTGGGCATCTCAATTTTGGAAGCTTGGAGCTACTATCTAAGAAGGAAATGGTGAGAGGACTACCATGCATCAATCATCCTGACCAACTTTGTGAAGGATGTTTACTCGGGAAGCAATTTAGAAATAGCTTTCTAAAAGAGTCAGACTCAAGAGCCAAGAAGCCACTCGAGCTAGTCCATACCGATGTGTGTGGTCCGATCAAGCCAAACTCTCTCGGTAACAGTAATTATTTCCTTCTCTTCATTGATGATTTTTCAAGAAAAACATGGGTTTATTTCTTGAAGCAGAAATCAGAAGTCTTTGGAGTATTCAAAAAGTTCAAAGCAGCTGTGGAAAAAGCGAGTGGCCATAAGATCAAGGCACTGAGATCTGATAGAGGAGGAGAATTCACATCCAAGGAATTCCTGGAGTTTTGTGAAGCGAATGGAATTAGACGTCCTCTAACTGTTCCCAGATCCCCTCAACAAAATGGAGTTGCAGAAAGGAAGAACAGAACAATCCTGGATTTGGCACGAAGCATGCTCAAAAGCAAGAGATTGCCCAAGGAGTTTTGGGCAGAAGCAGTGGCATGTGCAGTCTATTTGTCCAATCGCTCTCCAACAAGAAGTGTGTGGGGAAAGACACCTCAAGAAGCATGGAGTGGTAAAAAGCCCGGCATCTCCCACCTAAGAGTTTTTGGAAGCATAGCACATGTTCATGTACCAGATGAGAGAAGAACCAAGCTTGACGATAGAAGTGAGAGTTTCATCTTCATCGGCTATCCCGCTTATTCGAAAGGTTACAAGCTATACAACCCGAACAACAAAAAGTTTGTGATCAGCCGAGATGTGATATTTGATGAAGAAGGAGAATGGGATTTTGGATCGCATGTAGACAACTTCAATTTCACTCCACAATTTGAAGAAACAGAGCAGCTGCCAATGGAGCAACTAGAAGAACCTCAACAAGAACCCACTACAGCACTAGCATCACCAGCTTCAACAAATAATAGAAATTCACCACCATCATTTTTACAAGAAAGAGCAATGGAGCGAACAAGAGGTCTTCAAGATTTATACGAGGTAACTGAGAGATCTGATAATCTTACTCTTTTTTGCCTCTTTGCTGATTGTGAACCAGTAAGTTTTGAAGAAGCTGCTCAAGAAAAGAAGTGGAGAGATGCGATGGATGAGGAAATCAAGGCCATTGAAAAGAACAACACTTGGGAACTTGTTCCACTTCCAAAAGGACACAAGGCAATTGGTGTCAAATGGGTGTACAAAACAAAGCGAAATTCTAAGGGAGAGATTGAAAGGCACAAGGCAAGGCTAGTTGCGAAGGGCTACAGTCAAAGAGCTGGAATAGACTATGATGAGGTATTTGCTCCAGTTGCTAGATTAGAAACTATAAGACTAATCATTTCTATAGCAGCGCAAAACAAGTGGAAGATACATCAGATGGATGTAAAGTCTGCCTTCCTAAATGGAGTTCTTGAAGAAGATGTCTACATTCAGCAACCACTGGGTTACGAAGTCAAAGGCCAAGAAGACAAAGTTCTGAAGCTGAGAAGAGCTCTCTATGGGTTAAAGCAAGCACCAAGGGCATGGAATAGCAGAATTGACAAGTACTTCAAACAGAATGGCTTTACCAAATGTCCCTACGAGCACGCCCTATATATCAAGATCATGAATGGAGATATTCTGATAGTATGCTTGTACGTGGATGATTTGATTTTCACCGGCAATAACCTAAGCCTGATTGAAGAGTTCAAGAAAGCAATGGCCAAGGAGTTTGAGATGACTGACATCGGATTAATGGCGTACTATCTTGGTATTGAGGTCAAGCAAAAGGACGAAGGCATTTTTATCTCCCAAGAAAATTATGCAAAGGAGATACTCAAAAAGTTCAAGATGGATGATTGTAAGCCGATAAACACGCCAGCAGAATGCGGAATCAAACTATCGAAGCATGGTGAAGGTGAAAGCATAGATCCAACATTCTTCAAGAGTTTAGTTGGAAGCTTACGCTATTTGACGTGCACAAGGCCAGATATTCTTTATGCTGTTGGACTTGTAAGTCGATACATGGAGAATCCAACAACCACCCATTTCAAAGCCGCTATGCGAATCCTCCGTTATATCAAAGGTACAATTGATTTTGGTTTGCTTTATTCAATTTCTAATGATTACAAGCTTGTGGGATATAGCGATAGCGATTGGAGTGGAGACATAGATGACAGGAAGAGCACCAGTGGGTTCGTGTTCTTCATGGGAAACACAGCTTTCACATGGATGTCAAAGAAGCAACCGATTGTCACCCTATCCACTTGTGAAGCCGAATACGTAGCTGCTACTTCGTGCATTTGTCATGTGATATGGCTCAGAAATTTGCTGAAAGAATTGGGTTTGCCACAAGAAGAACCAACTGAGATTTGTGTCGACAACAAGTCAGCCATTGCCCTAGCAAAGAATCCAGTGTTCCATGATCGAAGCAAACATATTGATACTCGTTACCACTACATAAGGGAGTGCATAGCGAAAAGGGATGTGCAAATGGAGTACGTGAAGTCCAAAGATCAAATTGCAGATATTTTCACCAAGCCACTCAGGTTTGAAGATTTTTCGAGATTAAGAAGTTTGCTTGGCATGGTAAAACAAGTTTAAAGGGGGGTGTTGAAGTATAAACTTGTTTTAGGCCCAAATTATATGAAGGCCCGAACTATTATGGGAGCCCAAACCCAAGCCCAAATAAATTAGAGTCCAAGTCCATAAATAAGGTCCAAGCCCTTTATCTAGAATTCTCTAGGGTTTGGTAATTAGACATAAAAATCATGTGGTCAATTGGAAGGGTGTGGAAGGATGTAGAAGGATGAGGTGTATGGTTATTATAATTTTGGATTAGTTTATTTGTGTGGTCTAAAATGATTTGTAAGTAGTATAAATACCCCCTCCCCATTTTGGTTTAGGCATTAAGAAGAAGCAAAGCTTCTAAGTGAGTGAAGAAGAAGTAAAGAGTGAGTGAGTTCTTGAGTGAGAGTTTTCTTGTAATATTTGTTTTGAGTTTAATAAAAGTTTTTTTTGAGTGTTTTATTTCCAACAAGAATTTCATTTGATTCCCTACATTTTGAGCGTTTCTTTAATTTTTAAAAATATTTACGTTTTAATTCGCGTGACCCCTAAAGTTTTTAAATCCAATCAGATTAGTCAAATTGACATTTTTTCCAGACATTAAGTATTAAAACTGAAGACACGTTTGGACTAATAGATATACTTTTTTTTTTTTTTTTTTTTTTGATTTCAACAATACTTCTATTACAGAAGACCAACAAGAAAGCTAGGTTCAGGATTGAACCAACAAAAATCCTCCTTAGAGGAAAAGGCAAGGGAAGCAAGAGAATGTGCCATTCCATTCCTTGAACGAGGAATGGCATGACAGTTGGAAACTCCCACAACCCTAAACAGAGCCTTGATATCAGAAACAATAGGGTCCATAAAAGAACTAGGACACGAGTTAGAAATCCTAGCCACAGCATTAGCAGCATCTAACTCAACCCACTCAATAATAAGGCTCAACTCCTTAGCCACCAGCAACCCCTCTCGCAACGCCAGCAGCTCGCCAAGCTCAGCAGGAAAGAACCCCAAACTAATAGATATACTTGAAATTATAATTTTGCCCTCCTTTCATTTACTAAAAAAAAAATTCCTTGAAAATCACTTATTCAAAGCAATTGTAAACTACACCCAACGGTCCAAAAATCAGATATTGAAAAATCCTTCAAGTAGTTCATCATAAACTCTTTTATATGGTACATGACACTTGGTAACTTGTTAATTTGGTCCAGTGGTATGTTCATCACACTTACACCTCGAGATTGTGAATTCGAGTCTTACACTTCCTTAATTATAATAGCTCAAAAAAAAAAAAAGTGACCTATCACAAAACATCACAAAACTATAAATTCATAGTAGGGTATCTAATAGATTTAAAATTCATAGTAGGTATCTATAAATTTTAAATCTATCTCTTAATGAATTTAAAATTAAAATATTTGTATATATTAATAAAATGGCGAAATTTGAAATTAATAACCTTGGTATGAATGGATATCTGTAGCAAAACAAATATCTTATCTTCTCCTTATTGTTATGTCAAAGTAACAATAAGCTTTCAATTTTTACTATAAAATAGCTTTTGGATTTTTTTTTTTTTTTTTTAAGTAGCAAATTCTTTATAGTGATCTCCTTTCTAATAAAAAAAAATTAAAAAAAATCTTTATAGTAGTTATTTTTGATAAGATTCAATAGAACAAAAACAATAGAAGCAAAAATTGATTACCAAAGAACAACCAAGAACAAAAACAGGAAAAATAAAGAACAATGTAGAGAGAATTGTCTTTGTATTGATCACCAAACTTTTCAAAATACATTGGATAATGATACAATAAAACATAGCTATGTATTTATACACAGAGCAGATACTATCACAAGGGAAAAGAAGTGTGTAACAACCTGATGCCATTTCATCAGGTTGTACCAGATTTTCCCGCCAATACTAACAACCATAACAAACGCTGAGAAGCTTGAATCATGTGATTAGCTTGATCATAAGAAGGCTGTTGATTAAAAGACAGCTTAGGCACTGATCCCTCTTTTGATTATCATGCTCATGTTGATCATTTTTCTTAATCCTAATAATTTTAATAATGGGAAATTGCATCCCCTAAGCTTTTGGATAAATACAACTACATGAAAATTAGTGAGGGACGAGCTGGCGTGACCTGTTGAAAAACTAGTGGATTCGTATCTGGCGGGGTCGCACCTGTTGAAGTATAAACTTGTTTTAGGCCCAAACCATTTGAAGGCCCGAACTATTATGGGAGCCCAAACCCAAGCCCAAATAAATTAGAGTCCAAGTCCATAAATAAGGTCCAAGCCCTTTATCTAGAATTCTCTAGGGTTTGGTAATTAGGCATAAAAATCATGTGGTCAATTGGAAGAATGTGGAAGGATGTAGAAGGATGAGGTGTATGGTTATTATAATTTTGGATTAGTTTATTTGTGTGGTCTAAAATGATTTGTAAGTAGTATAAATACCCCCTCCCCATTTTGGTTTAGGCATCAAGAAGAAGCAAATCTTCTAAGTGAGTGAAGAAGAAGCAAAAGAGTGAGTGAGTTCTTGAGTGAGAGTTTTCTTGTAATATTTGTTTTGAGTTTAAATAAAAGTTTTTTTAGTGTTTTATTTCCAACAAAGTGGTATCAGAGAAGAGTTGGAAGGTGTGCACTATAGCATATCCAAATTGAAGTTCTCGACGAGACGAAGCCGACGCCGCAAAGATCGCCCCGATCGGAGTTCAAACGAGCCGCCACGGGCCGCCGGAAGTTTGCTGCCAGGGAGTGAGTTAACTCACCGAGTTCAAGCCGAGTCAGCTGGGTTGGAAGTGAGTCCATCCGAGTTGGAGCCGAGTTGACCGAGCTACCAAGCCTGTTGACCGAGCTGCTGACTAAGCCGCAAGCCGTTGACCGAGCCATCAAAAAGTTGACTATTGACCAGGTTAGGTTGACCGTTGACTTTGACTTTGACCATAAAAATCGATTTTTTTGTCTGAGTTCATCTTAAGGTTTTTCGACGTTCTGAGTTCATCCGTGTAGTCAGAATTTCGAAATTATCACTATATTGAGAGTTATGGCTAATGGTATGGCGTCGTTTCAAGTTCCAACACTCAAGAACGAAAACTATGATAATTGGAGTATCAAGATGAAGGCTCTCCTTGGAGCACACGATGTGTGGGAGGTCGTAGAGAAAGGCTACACCGAACCAGAAGATGAGTCAACTCTATCCCAAACTCAAAAGGATAGTTTAAAAGACTCAAGGAAAAGAGACAAGAAGGCTCTTTATCTCATCTATTAAGCATTAGATGATGATGGTTTTGAGAAGATTTCGAGTGCAAGCTCCGCTAAGCAAGCGTGGGAGAAGTTGCAAATCTCTTACAAAGGAGTCGAAAAGGCAAAGAAGGTCCGTCTCCAAACATTAAGAGGTGAATTCGAATCCTTACACATGAAAGCATCTGAATCTATTTCAGATTATTTCTCAAGAGTAGCAGCTGTTTCTAACCAATTGAAAAGAAATGGTGAAAAGTTAGAAGATGTAAGAATAATAGAGAAGATACTCTGATCATTGGATCCCAAATTTGAGCACATTGTCGTGACGATAGAAGAAACTAAAGACCTGGAAGAAATGACGATCGAGCAGCTCCAAGGATCATTGCAAGCATATGAAGAAAAATATAAAAGGAAGCAGGGGATCAACGAGCAACTCCTCAAGATGCAACTGAAGGAGAAGGAAGAAAGTCAAGGCCACGAGAGAAGCCAGCGTGGTCGAGGTAGAGGCCGAGGCCGAGGACGAGGTAGAGGCCGTGGTCATGGACGAGGTTGGAATTCTAACAGCAGCAACCTCAACAACTACGAGAAAGGAGAAAGCTCAACAAGAGGCCGCGGGAGAGGCAATTCAAACTCGAGGTACGATAAATCTCAAGTTCAATGCTATAATTGTCAGAAATTTGGGCATTATGCTTCGGAATGTAGAGCTCCAACAGTAAGGTTGATGAAAGGTCCAATTATGTGGAAGTCAAAACCGAAGAGAAGGAGACAGTGCTACTAGCTTGTAGAGACAATGATGGAGATCAAGAAAATGCTTGGTACCTCGTCACTGGTGCAAGCAACCACATGTGTGGAAGAAGAAGTATGTTCGTAGAGCTAGATGAATCAGTGGCTGGCAATGTCTCATTTGGAGATGATTCAAAAATATCAGTGAAAAGAAAAGGTAACATCCTTATCCGCACTAAAAATGGTAGTCATCAATTAATCTCTAATGTCTACTATGTGCCCAACATGACATGCAACATCCTGAGTATGGGTCAACTCTTAGAAAAAGGCTATGATATTCATATGAAGAATCATAGTCTTTCTATAAGAGATGGCAAAGGGAATCTAATAGCCATAGTAAAAATGTCAAAGAATAGATTATTTTCTTTGAACATTCAAAACGATGTTGTAAAGTGTCTGAAAGCCTGCTACAAAGATGCATCTTGGTTATGGCACCTTCGATTTGGGCATCTCAATTTTGGAAGCTTGGAGCTACTATTTAAGAAGGAAATGGTGAGAGGACTACCATGCATCAATCATCCTGACCAACTTTGTGAAGGATGTTTACTCGGGAAGCAATTTAGAAATAGCTTTCCAAAAGAGTCAGACTCAAGAGCCAAGAAGCCACTCGAGCTAGTCCATACCGATGTGTGTGGTCCGATCAAGCCAAGCTCTCTCGGTAACAGTAATTATTTCCTTCTCTTCATTGATGATTTTTCAAGAAAAACATGGGTTTATTTCTTGAAGCAGAAATCAGAAGTCTTTGGAGTATTCAAGAAGTTCAAAGCCGATATTGAAAAAGCGAGTGGCCATAAGATCAAGGCACTGAGATCCGATAGAGGAGGAGAATTCACATCCAAGGAATTCCTGGAGTTTTGTGAAGCGAATGGAATTAGACGTCCTCTAACTGTTCCCAGATCCCCTCAACAAAATGGAGTTGCAGAAAGAAAGAATAGAACAATCCTGGATTTGGCGCGAAGCATGCTCAAAAGCAAGAAATTGCCTAAGGAGTTTTGGGCAGAAGCAGTGGCGTGTGCAGTCTATTTGTCCAATCACTCTCCAATAAGAAGTGTGTGGGGAAAGACACCTCAAGAAGCATGGAGCGGTAGAAATCCCGGCATCTCCCACCTAAGAGTTTTTGGAAGCATAACTCATGTTCATGTACCAGATGAGAGAAGAACCAAGCTTGACGATAGAAGTGAGAGTTTCATCTTCATCGGCTATCCCGCTTATTCGAAAGGTTACAAGCTATACAACCCGAACAACAAAAAGTTTGTGATCAGCCGAGATGTGATATTTGATGAAGAAGGAGAATGGGATTTTGGATCGCATGTAGACAACTTCAACTTCACTCCACAATTTGAAGAAACAGAGCGGACGCCGGTGGAGCAACTAGAAGAACCTCAACAAGAACCCACTACACCACCAGCATCACCAGCTTCAACAAATAATGGAAATTCACCACCATCATTTTTACAAGAAAGAGCAATGGAGCGAACAAGAGGTCTTCAAGATTTATACGAGGTAACTGAGAGATCTGATAATCTTACTCTTTTTTGCCTCTTTGCTGATTGTGAACCAGTGAGTTTTGAAGAAGCTGCTCAAGAAAAGAAGTGGAGAGATGCGATGGATGAGGAAATCAAGGCCATTGAAAAAAACAACACTTGGGAACTTGTTCCACTTCCAAAAGGACACAAGGCAATTGGTGTTAAATGGGTGTACAAAACAAAGCGAAATTCTAAGGGAGAGATTGAAAGGCACAAGGCAAAGCTAGTTGCGAAAGGCTACACTCAAAGAGCTGGAATAGACTATGATGAGGTATTTGCTCCAGTTGCTAGATTAGAAACTATAAGACTAATCATTTCTATGGCAGCGCAAAACAAGTGGAAGATACATCAGATGGATGTAAAGTCTGCCTTCCTAAATGGAGTTCTTGAAGAAGATGTCTATATTCAGCAACCACTGGGTGACGAAGTCAAAGGCCAAGAAGACAAAGTTCTGAAGCTGAGAAGAGCTCTCTATGGGTTAAAGCAAGCACCAAGGGCATGGAATAGCATAATTGACAAGTATTTCCAACAAAATGGCTTCACCAAATGTCCCTACGAGCATGCCCTATACATCAAGATCATGAATGGGGATATTCTGGTAGTATGCTTGTACGTGGATGATTTAATTTTCACCGGCAATAACCTAAGCCTAATTGAAGAGTTCAAGAAAGCAATGGCCAAGGAATTTGAGATGACTGACATCGGATTAATGGCGTACTATCTTGGTATTGAAGTCAAGAAAAAGGAAGAAGGCATCTTTATCTCCCAAGAAAATTATGCAAAGGAGATACTCAAGAAGTTCAAGATGAATGATTGTAAGCCGATAAACACTCCAGCAGAATGCGGAATCAAACTATCGAAGCATGGTGAATGTGAAAGCATAGATCCAACATTCTTCAAGAGTTTAGTTGGAAGCTTACGCTATTTGACGTGCACAAGGCCAGATATTCTTTATGCTGTTGGACTTGTGAGTCGATACATGGAGAATCCAACAACCACCCATTTCAAAGCCGCTAAGAGAATCCTCCGTTACATTAAAGGTACAATTGATTTTGGCTTGTTTTATTCAATTTCTAATGATTACAAGCTTGTCGGATATAGCGATAGCGATTGGGGTGGAGATGTAGATGACAGAAAGAGCATCAGTGGGTTCGTATTCTTCATGGGAAACACAGCTTTTACATGGATGTCAAAGAAGCAACCGATTGTCACCTTATCTACTTGTGAAGCTGAATATGTAGCTGCTACTTCGTGCGTTTGTCATGTGATATGGCTCAGAAATTTGCTGAAAGAATTGGGTTTGCCACAAGAAGAGCCAACTGAGATTTGTATCGACAACAAGTCAGCTATTGCCCTAGCAAAGAATCCAGTATTCCATGATCGAAGCAAGCATATTGATACTCGTTACCACTACATAAGGGAGTGCATAGCGAAAAGGGATGTGCAAATGGAGTACGTGAAGTCCAAAGATCAAATTGCAGATATTTTCACCAAGCCACTCAGGTTTGAAGATTTTTCGAGATTAAGAAATTTGCTTGGGATGATAAAACAAGTTTAAAGGGGGGTGTTGAAGTATAAACTTGTTTTAGGCCCAAACCATTTGAAGGCCCGAACTATTATGGGAGCCCAAACCCAAGCCCAAATAAATTAGAGTCCAAGTCCATAAATAAGGTCCAAGCCCTTTATCTAGAATTCTCTAGGGTTTGGTAATTAGGCATAAAATCATGTGGTCAATTGGAAGAATGTGGAAGGATGTAGAAGGATGAGGTGTATGGTTATTATAATTTTGGATTAGTTTATTTGTGTGGTCTAAAATGATTTGTAAGTAGTATAAATACCCCCTCCCCATTTTGGTTTAGGCATCAAGAAGAAGCAAAGCTTCTAAGTGAGTGAAGAAGAAGCAAAAGAGTGAGTGAGTTCTTGAGTGAGAATTTTCTTGTAATATTTGTTTTGAGTTTAAATAAAAGTTTTTTGAGTGTTTTATTTCCAACAGCACCAACCACTGGTGAAAATAAAACAATGTGCAGGGACTTGGCGCGGTCATGCCAACAACTACGGCGCCAAGGTTTGGTGCTATGAAAATTTTCCAAACCCATTTGCAGCAATGATGTTCGTTTTTAGAAATTTTTCAGGATGTCCAGAAACTAGTTAGTGATCAATCATAATCCAAGACACAATTTAATGCAAATATTAAATTTAAACAAATTGTAACGATAAGATAAACCTTATATTTTTATAAAAAGTGAATAAATGTTTAAACCTTAGGGAGCCGACAAGTTTTATAATTATTGGTTAAACCTGGTGTTATTGATAGTGACATTTTAACTAACTAACTTAAATGCCTAATAATTTATTAATTTTACCACTGCCTATGTGGTTTAATGGTATGAGATTCATTCAGCTTGGTAATATTTTAGAATTGAGTCGTCATCACTACAGTAGTATGTAAAAAATAAAAAAATTTATGAATTTCTATACGTAGTATAATAAAAACACATTTTACATAATAGGTGATTAATCAAGCTGTTTTTTTTTTCCTGGACCCAATCTTGTGTACCCAAAAGTGAAGATTTCCTGCACAGTTCCAATTGACAAAGTGCTATAAATTGCTGAAGCGCAAGTCTGTTTGTCTCACACAAGACCTTCAAACAACAAGCTACATTAATTGTTGTCAAAGCCCCTCAATTTTCCTTACACAGGAAAATGTCTTCACAGGTTCCAGAATTTCCTGGTTCAATCCAAACAGCTACATTCGATGTCGTTAAGCGTAACACAGCTAGTTATCATCCTACCCTTTGGGGAGATCATTTCCTCACATATGCTTCTGATTCTGTGGTAATATATATGTGTTTGCATTTTCTAGTCATTATTGAATTAATTAAAATCTTTATGGGGGGGTATGTGTGTGTATGCACTCTTTCATCATCTCTCATGAATGTAGTGTTTTTTCCTTATTCAGTACTAAGTTGTTTTGTTCATGCATGCTATCGTATGGGTCTGGTAATGTTAATTGGACAATTAATATCAATTAACAATTATTTATTTAGTATATAGAGTTAGTTAATTGACTAGAAAATCTATGCATTAAACTAGGTCTTGCATGTAAAAAAAACATGCATGCATGCAGCATGTATACTTCAAAGTTGTCAGTGAAGTAGAAATTTATGTGTTCTATTGTTCCATATATAGTCAACGAAATCTATGAATATTCTGTCATATTGTTGTCTAGACAATTGATGCTACAACTGAACAAGAATTTGAAGGATTGAAACAAGAAGTGAGGAGGATATTAGTCTCCACAACGGAAAACGATTCCCAGAAATTGTGCTTGATCGATGATGTCCAACGCTTAGGAGTTGCTTACCATTTTACAAAGGAGATAGAAGATGAATTACAAAAGCTATACAATGACTCCAACGATGATGACAACAATCTGTATACCGTTGCGTTGCTCTTCGATTTCGGTTGCTTAGACAAGAAGGATACTATGTTCCATGTGGTAAGTCCATTGTACACTTATCCTATATACTCTTTTTATTCTTATAATCCACATTTTGAAATTAATTATAAAGAACTGTCAAAAAAGAAAAAAAAATAATTATAAAGAGAGATATATATCCAACAAATTATATTTCATTGTGGGACAGATGTGTTCAACAAATTCAAAGATGACCAAGGAAAGTTGAAAGAGTACTTACTTGATGATGTGCATGGCATGCTATGTCTGTACGAGGCTGCACATCTTGGCATACGTGGAGAAGATGTCCTGGATGAAGACCTAGCTTTCACTGCCTCTCATCTTGAGTCAATGGCGTCTCATGTAACTCCTCAGCTTGCAGAGTGTCAAGACAATTGTAAAATGTCAAATGGAGGTGCCTAACTTCTTGCCTAACTTGAGCAAATGTCAAATGGAGGTGCCTAACTTCTTGCCTAACTTGAGCAAATGTCAAATGGAGGTGCCTAACTTCTTGCCTAACTTGTGCAAATGTCAAATGGAGGTGCCTAACTTCTTGCCTAATTCCACCAACCCATCTCTTTTGAAGCCTATATAAACCCTTTAGCTCTCATTTGTTAGATATCCCAAAATTAGAGAATAAGAGAGAGTTTGAGAGAAAAGCTTGTGAAAGAATTTTGTGAGAAAAATTCTTGGGCATAATTGGGAGTGGGTTGTAGTTTGTGAGTGGTTGTGAGTGGTTGTGAGTTGTAAGTGTTGTAAACACTTTGTATATTTTCTCCCTTTAGTAAAACGATCTGCAGCGGGTCCGGAGACGTAGGCACAATTGGCCGAACTCCGTTATCAAATTGTGTGTGTGTTTTTTATTTCCGCTTTTATTTCGCTTTCTCACAAATCTGGTTATAGGGAAATTGTGCTCTAATTTCCTAACAACTGGTATCAGAGCTTTGGTGGTAGATTCTGTCAGTTTCTGTGAGTTTTGTCGGCAGTACCGGTGTGTCGACGGAGGTGTTCTAATACACGACAGTCAGCAGAAATAGTCAGAAACAATCCAAAGGAAGCCAGATTCGAGTGGGAGCGATGGCCGCAGACGAAGGGAAGATTAAAATTGAAAAGTTCGATGGTGCGGACTTCGGCTTTTGGAAAATGCAGATTGAAGATTATCTGTACCAGAAAAAGCTGTATCAACCTCTTTTAGGAAAGAAGCCAGATGATATGAAGGAAGAAGATTGGAATCTTCTTGACAGACAAGCCCTCGGAGTGATCCGATTAACGTTATCCCGGAATGTTGCTTTCAATATAGTAAAGGAAAAGACCACGGCGGGTCTTATAACGGCTCTCTCCAATATGTATGAGAAGCCATCGGCCTCAAACAAAGTTCACTTGATGAGGCGATTATTCAACTTGCGGATGGCGGAAGGGGCATCAGTCGCTCAACATCTGAATGAGCACAACACAATCACAACCCAGTTGAGTTCCGTGGAAATCGAATTTGATGAAGAAGTTCGAGCCTTGATTCTCTTGTCATCTCTACCAGACAGTTGGAATGCTACTGTCACAGCAGTCAGCAGTTCGTCAGGAAATAATAAATTGAAATTTGACGATGTTCGAGATCTGGTATTGAGTGAAGAATTCGGCGGAGAGAATCGGGTGAAGCATCAAGCTCCTCAGCCTTACACATAGAGTCCAGAGGGAGAACTTCAGAAAGAAGTTCATATCGTAGCAGATCGAAATCCAGAAGGGGTAAATCCAGATCAGGAAAGAAAGATTTTAGCTGTTATAATTGTGGCAAAAAGGGTCACTTTAAGAGGGATTGCCGAGCACCGAAGAAAGATACCGGCACACAGGAATCCGCCAATGTGACCGAGGAAGCAGGTGATGCTATGATTCTAAGCGTCAACAGCCCGATTGAATCATGGATTCTGGATTCAGGAGCATCTTTCCATGCCACCCCATGCCGAGAGATCATGGAGAACTACGTCAGTGGTAACTTTGGGAAGGTTCATCTAGCTGATGATGAAACCTTGAAGATTGTCGGAAAAGGAGACATCCGATTAAAGTTGCCAAACGGGAGTACCTGGAAGCTGCAAGGAGTGAGACATATTCCTGGCCTCAAAAGAAATTTGATTTCGATAGGACAACTTGATGGAGAAGGATATTGTACAACTTTTTCAGGCTGTGAATGGAAGATTACCAAAGGAGCACTCGTCGTTGCTCGTGGTAAGAAGTGTGGTACTCTCTATGTAACCTCAAACTTAGAGAATATTGTTGCAGTAGCAGATTCTGATGGAAAGTCAAACCTATGGCACCAAAGGCTTGGCCATATGAGCGAGAAAGGGATGAAGACACTTCTGTCAAAAGGGAAGCTTCCGGATCTCAAGGCTGTAGATGTCGGACTATGTGAGGATTGCATCTTTGGTAAACAGAAGAAAGTCAGTTTTGCAAAGATTGGCAAGATACCCAAGGCAGAAAAGTTAGAGTTGGTTCATACCGATGTGTGGGGACCATCTCCAGTTTCATCTCTTTCAGGCTCACTGTATTATGTCACCTTCATCGATGACTCTACAAGGAAGGTGTGGGTTTATTTTCTGAAGAAGAAATCAGAAGTCTTTGATACCTTCAGAAAATGGAAGGCCATGGTGGAAAATGAGACTGGTTTAAAAATCAAGCGGTTGAGGTCTGACAATGGAGGAGAGTACAGAGATAGTAGATTCAGAGAATTTTGCGCAAACAGTGGGATCAAGATGGAGAAAACAGTTCCCATGACACCACAGCAAAATGGCATAGCAGAGCGCATGAACAGAACTCTGAATGAACGTGCCAGAAGCATGAGGTTACATGCCGGTTTGCCCAAAATGCTATGGGCTGAAGCTGTCAACACTGCAGCTTACTTGATCAACCGTGGGCCCTCAGTTCCCTTAGATGGTGGAATACCAGAGGAAGTTTGGAGCGGAAAAGAGGTAAACATTTCGCATTTAAGAGTGTTTGGTTGTATCTCTTACGTACATATAGATTCTGTCGAAAGAAGTAAACTTGATACCAAGTCCAATAAATGTGTCTTTGTTGGCTATGGTGGTGATGAGTTTGGTTACCGGTTTTGGGATTATGAAAATCGGAAGATCATCAGAAGCAGAGATGTCATATTCAATGAGAATTTGATGTACAAAGACAGATCAATCGCAGAATCAAGTAGCTCCACTACCGAAGCTGAAACAAAGGAATTTGCTGAGTTTGAGGAGATTTCTGGAAGTGATGTTCAGATTAGTCCTGAAACAGTTCAAGAAGAACTAGACGCACCAGAACTGAGACGCTCCTCCAGAGTTCCTAAGCCAATCCAGCGTTATTCGCCTTCTTTACACTACTTGTTGCTAACTGATAGTGGTGAACCAGAGTGCTATGATGAAGCAATGCAAGTGGAGGATTCAGTCAAGTGGGAGTCTGCCATGAGAGATGAGATGGACTCGCTTATGTCAAATCAGACATGGGAATTAGCTGAATTACCACCAGGCAAGAAAGCTCTTCATAACAAATGGGTCTTCAGGATTAAAGAAGAACACAATGGAAACAAGCGCTACAAAGCTAGAATGGTTGTCAAAGGCTTTCAGCAAAAAGAAGGTATTGACTACAATGAAATTTTCTCTCCAGTCGTGAAGCTGACTACAATCAGACTGGTGTTGAAAATTGTAGCTGCAGAAAATTTACATCTTGAGCAGTTAGATGTAAAAACAGCTTTCCTTCATGGTGACTTGGAGGAAGAAATCTATATGAGGCAACCGGAAGGTTTCAAAGAAGCAGGCAAGGAAAACCTAGTATGCAGGTTAAAGAAGAGCTTGTATGGCTTAAAACAAGCTCCCAGGCAGTGGTACAAGAAGTTTGATAGTTTTATGAGCAGCAGCGGTTTCACAAGATGCCAAGCAGATCATTGTTGCTACATCAAAAGGTTCGACAACAGCTTCATTATCTTATTGTTGTACGTTGATGATATGCTCGTTGCAGGTTCAGATATGCAAGAGATTATGAATTTGAAGCGGGAATTGTCGAAGCAGTTCGCAATGAAAGACTTAGGTGCTGCAAAGCAGATTCTTGGAATGAGGATCAAGAGAGACACTAAGTCGGAGACTTTGTTGTTATCACAAGCTGAGTACATCAAGAAAGTACTCTCAAGGTTCAACATGCAAGATGCTAAACCAGTGAGTACACCTTTGGGTGTTCATTTCAGACTCTCCAAGGAACAGTCACCGAAGACAGAGGAAGAGCGTACACATATGGCAAAGGTTCCGTACGCCTCAGCAATTGGAAGTCTGATGTATGCCATGGTTTGTACCAGACCAGATATTGCCCAAGCAGTGGGAGCTGTTAGCAGGTACATGAACAATCCAGGTAAGATACACTGGGAAGCAGTCAAATGGATCCTCAGGTATTTACGAGGTACCACAAACAAGACACTTTGTTTCAAAGGTGGAGATACGACACTAACAGGCTATGTGGATGCTGACTTAGCCGGAAATGTTGACATCAGAAAGAGCACTACAGGGTATGTCTATACTCTAGGAGGTACCGCAGTGAGTTGGGTGTCTCAGTTACAGAAGATAGTTGCTCTCTCCACAACTGAAGCAGAATATGTTGCTGTCACGGAAGCCAGCAAGGAAATGGTTTGGCTACAAAGTTTTTTGGGGGAACTGGGAAAGAAACAAGAAGACAATGTCTTGTATTGTGACAGTCAAAGTGCTATCCATCTAGCAAAGAATCCGTCTTTTCATTCCAGAACGAAGCACATACAGTTGCGGTATCATTTTATCCGGTCACTTCTGGAAGATGGGATTTTGAAACTTGAAAAGATTAGTGGAGCTCAAAATCCAGCAGACATGTTGACAAAGACGGTGACGACTGACAAACTGAAGCTGTGTTCAGCTTCAGTTGGCCTGCAATAGTAACAAGACCGTGAAAGAGCTGCTGCATAGATCGAGGTGTGAAGACAGATTGAAATCAGTCTTCAAGTGGGAGATTGTCAAGACAATTGTAAAATGTCAAATGGAGGTGCCTAACTTCTTGCCTAACTTGAGCAAATGTCAAATGGAGGTGCCTAACTTCTTGCCTAACTTGTGCAAATGTCAAATGGAGGTGCCTAACTTCTTGCCTAATTCCACCAACCCATCTCTTTTGAAGCCTATATAAACCCTTTAGCTCTCATTTGTTAGATATCCCAAAATTAGAGAATAAGAGAGAGTTTGAGAGAAAAGCTTGTGAAAGAATTTTGTGAGAAAAATTCTTGGGCATAATTGGGAGTGGGTTGTAGTTTGTGAGTGGTTGTGAGTGGTTGTGAGTTGTAAGTGTTGTAAACACTTTGTATATTTTCTCCCTTTAGTAAAACGATCTGCAGCGGGTCCGGAGACGTAGGCACAATTGGCCGAACTCCGTTATCAAATTGTGTGTGTGTTTTTTATTTCCGCTTTTATTTCGCTTTCTCACAAATCTGGTTATAGGGAAATTGTGCTCTAATTTCCTAACACAGAGCAGATTATTCGTTCCTTGAATCGGCCCATCCACAGAAACTTACCTAGGTTGGAGGCCAAATATTACATCGATATCTACTCGGGAGACGATTTAAAAAATCAAACACTTCTCAAGTTTGCAAAATTAGATTTCAACATGTTACAAGTACAGCACCAGAAGGAACTAAGCAGCATCACTGAGTAAGTTCAAGTTTACAAAATAACCAACAAAAGTATGTCCTGATTTTAGTAGCATCCAGAACATGAAAATTAAATTCAAGGTCCGGATTTAATTTAAATTATATAGGATTTATAATTATTGAGGATCGTTGACAACAAAACTAATCCAATGAAGTTGAATCTCAGATGGTGGAAAAATATGGACGTCAAAGCGAAGTTTCCATATGCTAGAGACAGATTGGTGGAGTACTATTTTTGGATAATGGGAGTGTACTTTGAGCCCCAGTACTCCTTCGCGAGAAGGACACTGACCAAAGTAATCGCCATGACATCCATTTTAGATGATACATACGATGCCTATGGTACATACGAAGAACTTGAGCTCTTTACCGATGCTATCCAAAGGTCCGTTTATAAATAAAAAACGATTGAATATTATTCAGCTTGATCGATTATATTTAAAATTTCACCATTTGATTAAGATTTTACTTTGATCTCTCTTCACTTGATTTTCAGGTGGGACATCAAAACTATATATGTTCTTCCCGAGTACATGAAACACATTTATCGGTCAATCTTAGATGTTTACGACGAAGCTGAGGAGGAGATCTCAAAGGAAGGAAGATCATATTGTGTTCATTATTCAATACAAGAGGTGAGCCATTTTCTAGTAGTATATATATTTTGTTACAATTTCTTACTTGATGAAAAATATATAAGCCCTTTGCATTGAATTAATTTACATTTTTCTTTTGTATATATAAGATGAAGAAATTAGTGAAAGCCTATTGTGTGGAAGCCAAATGGTGCAATGAAAGCTATGTTCCAACAATGGAGGAGTATATGGACATTTCACTAGTGACTGCTGGTTATCCAATGTTGGCAATCACTTCTTTCCTTGGCATGGGAAAAATTGCTAATAGGGATGTCTTCGAATGGAGCTCTAATAATAATTATCCTAGGATTATTAAAGCTTCAACAATTATTTGCAGACTCATGGATGACATAGTATCTCATGAGGTACAATCACAAAAAGATTTAAAATTAATTAATTTGTTTGTTTTTTTCAATTACTTAACCTTTGTAAATCTATGTGTACTACTTGTAGTTTGAACAGAAGAGGCAGCACGTAGTCTCCAGTATCGAATGCTACATGAAGCAACACGCTGGTGTTTCGGAAGAAGAGGTGATCAAAATGTTCCGCAAAGAGATATTCAATGCATGGAAAGATATAAATCAGGAGTTTCTGAAACCAACAGCTGCTACTGCTCCGATGCCTATTCTTACGCGAATTCTCAATCTTTCTCGCGTAATAGATGTTATATACAAATATGATGATGGCTTCACCAACTCTCATGTCATAAAACACTATATCGATTCACTGCTTCTGAACCCTTTTCCCCTTTAAAGCAAAAATCTTGATATAGCTTCTCTGGTGATCGAGTGATTGTGTTGTGTGCGCTATCTAATTAGTTGAAGTATGGATGGTTTAGTACTCTATTTAGCTGCTTTCCTGTAATCTATATCAAATAAATTCTCTATAACTTTGTAACCTTATATATTTAATTTGAGTGCCATAATGTCTAGTTATGTTGTATAATAAATAAGAGCCATGCTTCCAAACGCTAGACAATGGTTGGACACTCGCTCAATTACAAGAAAATTGGTTAAAATTACAAGAAAAATATAATTATTTAAATATTTTAAATTATATTAAAATAAAATTGGTTAAAAAATTAAATTTACATTAAATTAAATTAAATCAAAATTGGTTAAAATTTTAAATTAAATTATTATATATAATATGAAAATATTTAATTTTTGAATAAAATAAAAAAACTAAATTATATTTTAAAATAAATAAAATTATTTAAAATTAAATCTTAAATCTTAAATACAATAGTAATATGTTTTAGTTGATATTAAAAATATTAAAATGTTTTAATAAAATAGATTTAATTAATTTTTAAAACACATTAAATAAATTTAACTTTATATATAAGTAGTTTAACAAAATATAAAGAATTTCTCTTAAGAAATTGAGAAAAGACAAAAGAAGTGAGAGAAAGAGAGGATAATTTAAACCCTTACTTTTGAAGGGGTTTCATTTGCCCTGGGCTGATGGGATAAAACAAGTTCTTGGACTAAATTGTCCACTGCCACTTGGTGACTCCAAACAAGGCATTGGACTATTCTCAAGGATTTTGTTACTTCTCTTTTCATCAATCCTGTGCTAAATTCTACAAGATATATTGATATATGTCTTTTATACTGATGTAGGACATTTATAAAAGTCAGCGAAACAAGTAAAATATAAACGATTTCATATTTGGACCCATAATATATTGTCGTAATCATTTCAACGAGCCCTATAACATTCATGGGGTTTTATAACTGGTGATTCGCAGTAGTTTTTCCAAATTTGATCGTTTAAGCTTTCATTTGTAATTCTGTTTTTCTTTTTTGATAGTATTTTTTGGGCCTTTAAACTTTTGGTAGAAATTTTCATTTTTAATAAGGTTTGTTTGTTAGATTCGTTAGGAATGCTCTGTTAGAATTAGTCAACAACTCAAAATTTTCATTTTCAGTAAATTTCAATATTTTTTGGATAAATTTCACTAAGGTATATCGTCTTTATCCATAATTACAAACATCATACCAGTTTACCGTATATTATACTGAAGTACCCTTAATCACGTTGACCGCCGTTAACTTAACGATGGTTTCAACATGAGAATGATAAAAGACCTATTTGCCCTTAAACAATTTCAAATATTAATTTTTTTAATTATTATATTTATTTAATAAAAAAATAATTTTCTCTTTAGTAAAATTGATTTTTATAAAAAAATTAAAAAAAAAAAAAATAATCCCATCTCCTTCAATCTTCATCAACCTTCCACAAACAAATTCCACCCAAATTCATCAATCTTCCACATTCAAATTCCTCCCAAAATTTCTCTCCTAAAAAAAAAAAAATCATCCCATCTCCTTCAATCTTCATTAATCTTCCACAAATAAATTCCACCCAAAAAAAAAAAACAACTTCCACAATCCAAATCAAATTAACAAAAAAATAAATAAAATAAAAGATGGAGTAGAGATCACCTCCGTTGCTGCGATGGAGCAGAAAGCTCCATCACAGATCTACAATGGAACCTTTGCTCCATTGCAGCTGCGATGGAGCTCCAGCTACTCCATCGCATCTGAGATGGAGCTTTCTGCTTCATCGCAGCTGGAGCTTTGTTGGGAAAATCGGGTAATTTTCCCTATCCGAAATAGTTACTATTCACAAATACCAACGAATAGAACTCCAAACAAACCCGACAAAATAATATTGAAAGAAACCGAAACAGATAATAAACAAAAATATACAAAAGCAAAAAATAAAGAACACCAGAAATTTACGAGGTTCGGTACAAATGTTACCTACGTCCTCAGGCGCCGCTGACCACTTCCACTATCTTCAAAATTGGATGAACTCCAAATTACAACTTGGGCAAGATTGAGCTCAGCAATCAACCTTTTACAAGAGAGGAAGAAATACAAATATTTTTGGATGTTTTTAAAGGTGAAAGGGGAAGGCTTATTTATAGCCTTACAAAGCCAACCCACCATGGTTTCTTAATCCATGTGGGATTCTCACAAAGACACTAAGGAGCCATATATATAACAAATCTCCACCTTGGCGACTTAGTGATTTTCAAACTATTTCTTCGATCTCCGAATCAGCGACGCCGGTGCCAACTCAAATCTGCAAGATGTTAATCAAGCTCAAACAATGTTTGAACTTGATCGCTGTCACCACCTTGGTCATCATATCTGCGGGATTCTCTACAGTGTGGATCTTCTGAATTTGCACTCCACCTTCCTCGATAATCTCTCGCACAAAATGATAACGAACGTCGATGTGCTTTGTACGTGCATGATAGACTTGGTTCTTTGCTAAGTGAATAGCACTTTGATTGTCACAATACACCTTGATGTGCTTCTGACCAATTCCCAAATCTTCAAGCAAACCTTGTAACCAAATAGCTTCCTTTACAGCCTCTGTGACTGCCATATACTCTGCCTCTGTAGTAGACAAAGCAACCGTAGACTGTAAGGTAGACTTCCAACTGACTGGCGCTCTAGCGAGAGTGAATACATAACCAGTAGTTGACCGACGCTTGTCTAAATCTCCCGCGTAGTCAGAATCACAATATCCAATAGCACCTTGACCAACTATATCATCCCGCTCAAATACTAAACCAACATCTACAGTATTTTGAATGTACCGTAGAATCCATTTCACAGCTAGCCAATGTCCTTTACCAGGATCATGCATGTATCTGCTCACAGCTCCAACTGCATGTGAAATGTCAGGCCTCGTACACACCATTGCATACATCAAGCTACCAACCGCATTAGCATACGGAACTTTTGCCATGTATTCTCGTTCTTCATCATTCTTAGGAGATAATTGAGCACTAAGCTTGAAATGAGGAGCAAGTGGAGTGCTTACAGGTTTTGTCTGTTCGTTCATACCAAAACGTTGTAGCACCTTCTTCAAATATTGACTCTCTGTCAAACAAAGCTTGCTTTTCTTCCTGTCTCTGTTTATCTCCATGCCAAGAATCTTCTTGGCTTCTCCCAGATCTTTCATCTCGAACTCCTGATGCAATTGAGCCTTTAACCTCTCAATCTCTACTTGGCTCTTTGATGCAATCAGCATATCATCAACATACAATAGGAGATAGATGAAAGAATCATCTTGTAGCTTACGAAAATACACACAATGATCATGTGTGCTTTTGGTGTACTTTTGCTGCAGCATAAACTGATCAAATCGTTTGTACCACTGCCTTGGAGATTGCTTCAATCCATACAACGATTTGTTCAGCTTGCAAACCCAATTCTCTTTACCAGCAACCTCGAAACCTTCAGGCTGAGACATATAGATTTCTTCCTCCAAGTTACCGTGTAAAAACGCGGTCTTCACATCCAGTTGAACTAGTTCCAAATTCAATTGTGCTACCAAGGCCAACAAAATTCTAATGGAGGAATGTTTCACAACTGGAGAAAATACCTCATTATAGTCAATTCCCTCCTTCTGAGCGTAGCCCTTAGCTACCAACCTTGCCTTGTAGCGAACACCATCTTTGTCAGGAAATCCTTCTTTCTTTGCATAGACCCATTTGCATCTAATTGCCTTCTTGCCTTTAGGTAGTTTTGCCAATTGCCACGTATTGTTCTTCTGAAGAGATTTCATCTCTTCATCCATGGCTTCCCTCCACTTTTCAACTTCGGAACTTCTAATCGCTTCTTTATATGTGGAAGGAACATCATCATCTTCAATCGAAAGTGCATAGACCACCGTATTTTTAAACTGAGTAGGTAAGTTTTCCATATCCTGGTATCAAGCAGGAATCTTGACATTCTGTCGTCGTGGCCTATCAACTGCAATGCTTTCTTGTTGCTGTGGAGGCTCTTGGGTTAAAACCTCTTCTTCTTCTGATTCGTCTTCTGCCAACGGAGAATCAGCTTCTGTTCTACTTCCATCAACTGGGTCAATAATTCTACTTTCAAACTCCACCTGCTTCGAAATTTGCTCCACCTGCTGCGAAGTTCCATCGGTCTTCTCAGTTACCTTTCTTAACATGGCAGATTCATCAAAGGTAACATCCCTGCTGATGACTAACTTTCTTGTTTCCGGACACCACAAACGATATCCCTTGGAACCAGATGCGATCCCCATAAAAGTAGCTTTCTTGGCTCTGGGGTCCAACTTCGATTCCGTAACATGGTAGTATGCAGCGGAACCAAACACATGTAAGGAATCATAGTCAGTTGCAGGTTTTCCAGACCATACCTCCATAAGTGTTTTGCCTTCAAGTGCAGACGATTGTAGACGGTTGATGAGATGACACGCATACGTCACAGCCTCACCCCAAAACTGCTTGCCCAACCCAGCATTGGACAACATACACCGAACCTTCTCCAGCAAAGTTCGGTTCATACGTTCTGCAACTCCGTTCTGTTGTAGTGTTTTTCGAACCGTGAAGTGTCGCACAATGCCTTCATTTTCACAAACTCTCATAAATGGGTCATTTGTGTACTCAGTCCCATTATTAGACCTCAGTCGCTTGATCTTTCTACCGGTCTGAGTCTCAATCATCTTTTTCCACTTGAGAAAAATTTCTAGCACTTCATTCTTCTGCTTCATGAGATACACCCAAACTCTTCTTGAGAAGTCATCGACAAATGTGACAAAATAATGTTTGCCACTCATATACGGAGTCCTTGTTGGTCCCCATACATCAGTATGAACATAATCCAAGATACCTTTCGTATTATAGAGTGCGGTGCCAAAGCTCACTCTTTTCTGCTTCCCCAAAACACAATGCTCACAGAAATCCAACTTGCCGGTTCTTGCACCTTTCAATAAGCCTTGCTTCACCAGTATTTGCAAAGTCTTTTCACCAGCATGTCCCAAACGCATATGCCACAGCTTGGTAATTTTTGAATCTTTCTCCTCTTCAGAGACTGCTGCTGCTGTCCCAATAACTGTACTACCAAGTTAGTAGTACAAGCTATTCTTCCGAACGCCTTTCATTGCCACAAGTGCTCCAGAAGTAACTTTCAATATCTCATTCTGCATAGTCACAGTGAAGCCTTTAGATTCTAAGACTCCCAAAGAGATGAGATTCTTCTTCATATCTGAAACATAACGAACGTCCGTCAGAACTCTGGTTGAGCCATCTTGATTCCTCAGTCGAATTGTACCAATCCCCAAAATTTTGCATGGACTATCGTTGCCCATGAAAACATCTCCACCATTTAGTTCTTCAAGGGTAGAGAACCACTCCCTATTAGGAGTCATATGGAAGGTACATGCTGAATCCAAAATCCAATCATCAGGATGGGATGCTGTTGATGATCCAACCAGTGCAAAATCTGAATCGTCACTGCTTTCGGCTACACATGCACCAGACGATACAGCTTTTCCTTTCTTCTGCAGCTTCGGACAGTCTTTCTTCCAATGGCCTTTTTCGTGACAAAAGGCACATTCATCTTTACCAAGTCTTCCTTTTGAGTGAGATCTTCCTCTCCTTCCTTTTTGTTGTTTTTGTGAACGCCCTCTTACTGTCAGTGCCTCTGCTGCTTCATTCATGCTTTCTTTTTTATCTTTCTTTCTAATTACATGGCTATACAAGGCAGTGCAGACTTCATCAAATGACACTTTATCCTTCTCAATTAGTAAGCTTGTAATAAGGTGATCGAACTCATCAGGAAGGGAGGCTAACAACATTAAAGCCAAATCTTCATCCTTGAAGGTTTCATCCAAATTTAACAAATCTACTACTAACTGATTGAAAGCAGTAATGTGGTCGTTTATCGTGGTACCAGGAAGGTAATCAAATCAGAACAATTTCTTCTTCAAATAGAGGCGATTCTGGCCGCTCTTCTTCATGAACTTGTTCTCCAACGCCTTCCACAACTTACTTGCAGATGTCTCCTTCATGAACGTATACTTCTGTTCTCTTGAGAGACACGAACGAATTGTACCACATGCTAAGCGGTTGATATTTTTCCACTCAGTTTCATCTGCTCCTTCTGGTTTCTCTTCTTCAATGGCGATGTCTAGACCTTGCTGAAAGAAAGCATCTAGAACTTCGCCTTGCCACATACCGAAATGGCCGGTTCCATCAAACTTTTCTACCTCAAACTTCATTTTCATTACAGATGCCCTGCCCAGTATAGATGACGTGGATGGCTGGGAGGATGACTGGCCTTTGAATGAGGTAGACTTTTCTTCCGCCATTTCTTTAAGCTGCTAAACTCAAAAACTGCAACAGTACTGTATTTATGAACAGTACCCGTATACTGAAATAGTGTATGTAGTCGTGAATAGTGCACCAGGTAACGTCCCAGGAAAGAGAGGTGGGTCACAACGGACACTCTTAAGTACCAAGTCTTTCCTTAGCCAGACCTTGCCTAGACATGCACTTTCCACACCACCACACTGACTTTCAGCAACCACAAAGTCAGCAAACTCAAGAACAATTCTTTTATGATGTGGAAGATCAGACAATACTGCAACCACAGAGCATACTAAGAATTTTCTAGAGAATCTGACACCTTCAGCAGCTTAAAATACAACCGTGGCTCTGATACCAATTGTCGGGAAAATCGGGTAATTTTTCCTATCCGAAATAGTTACTATTCACAAATACCAGTGAATAGAACTCCAAACAAACCCGATAAAATAATATTGAAAGAAACCGAAACAGATAATAAACAAAAATATACAAAAGCAAAAAATAAAGAACACTAGAAATTTACGAGGTTCGGTACAAATGTTACCTACGTCCTCGGGCGCCGCTGACCACTTCCACTATCTTCAAAATTGGATGAACTCCAAATTACAACTTGGGCAAGATTGAGCTCAGCAATCACCCTTTTACAAGAGAGGAAGAAATACAAATATTTTTGGATGTTTTTAAAGGTGAAAGGGGAAGGCTTATTTATAGCCTTACAAAGCCAACCCACCATGGTTTCTTAATCCATGTGGGATTCTCACAAAGACACTAAGGAGCCATATATATAACAAGCTTCATTGCTGGGAGTGATGGAGCGACTCCATCGCCAATGGAGCTCCAGTTGCTCCATCAGATGAAACAGATTGCTCCATTTTATGGAGCCTTTCTTTTTTCTTTTTTTTTAAGTTTGGTTTTGAAAACAAATGGGAAGAGATTTGGAAATTTTCCAGACCTCTTCCCAGTTTTCTTATTGAAAAAAAATATATTTTCATTTATGTTTTTTAATGATTGAGATTGCTTAATGGGTGAGGGAGATCTAATCTCCTCCATCCATTCTTTTTGTAAAAAAATTAATGAAGTAATGAAATTATAATTGCTCAAATGACATTTATACCCTTCCACGTTAAGATCACTGTTAAGTTAACGGTGATCAATATGGTTAAGGGTACTTTAGTGTAAAAAATGGAAAACTGACATTATGAGTGTAATTATGGATAAAATCAGGATACTATAATGCAATTCACTCTTTATGATTCCTAATCCCTTTCGAAATAGATTTAGTTTGCTATTTAAGTTTGAATTCGACTGTTTTAATGTTATTTTTTTTTTTTAATAAAATTGTTTTTTTAGAACAAGTTTCAGTCTTGAATTCGACTTTACTGTAGCTTCCACTTCGTCTTATACAAAAGAAAAAACATAGGTTCAAATGCTACACTTAAGTTTGTATGCTGAGTTTTATCAAATAAAATAAAAAATCGTGTTTCTCTTTTATTCAATATACAATTTTTTTCTAATTAAAACATTCTTCATTATCTTTGTTCTACAGAAAAATTCAAGTAAATATTGTAAAGCAAATCAATATCATTTGGCAAGTAGATTACATCTTGACCAAAAGGATTTTAATATTTTTTTGTGAAATACAAAACCCATTTTGGAAATAGAAGTCTCATGACATAATTGTCCTGCAAGTGCTTTCTAGAATTATTTTTATCAAGTAAATATATACTTGTTGATTTAGTCAGATCTAACTTTCACTTGCTATCTTCAATAGTATATATGATTCATAACTTTTTTTTTTCCATTTAGACTTAGAGAGATTTGCAAACACTACCCACGTTTGAACATTTTTTAAAAACACCTCCCTAATTTTTAATTTAGGTAAAATCCTCAGAGAGATTTTAAAATTTAGGTATACAAAAAACACCTAATAATTTTAAAATTAATTAAAAATTCGTCTGATCTTGTATAAAAAAGAACAAAAAAACTCCATATAGGGGATTTTTGTCTAAATTTAAAACTAAATAGTTATTGCTTAAAAACAATTAGACCTCAAGAGTGTTTTTTTTTTTTTTGGAATCTCCATTTGATCGATCTATTCAACAAAGACATACCTTCAATCTAGGTCCATGTATGCATTAAAACAAAGCATACAGATTGTCATCTCTTTTCAGTGAAGTCCATGTATGTATGTATGCATTAAAACAAAGCATACAGATCTCACTGTTACTCTCCATGTGCTGCATGCTATATTTGTCATCTCTAGATCTGTCAGTTACTCTTCAATCTGGGTCCATGCGTGAAAAACGCGAAGCATACGAAGTGTCATCTCTTTCAGTGAAGTCTCTAGATCACCCGACAACCACCTTTTATGGTGGATGATTTCTGTTGACTCCTATTACAACGTTGTACAAAAGGATGAGAGAGTACTCGAAAGAACGATAGCCACCCAAAAAACTGCTACCACCTCTCTCTAAAATCAGAAAATCTTGAAGATATCTCTCAACTCTCCTCAATCTTGAAATAGTTTTATAGCGAGGATCACCAAAATAAGTAAAAAGAAGCTATAATTCTATACAAGAATATAGTCTGTATATGAGCACACTTACTCGAATTTAGGTGGTTGTATACTTTTCCTTACATCTATAATAAAAATTCAGATCTTAAATTTACCTATAAAATTATTAATTTTAGAAAGTTCCCTCCCTTTTGTGGGAGTTGATATATATTTATTGGTACAGTCTTATAACTGTACATATAAATTATTGACCATAAATGCTGATGGTTAGTCTGTCATTATATTGGCATTTTCTAAATTTCAGACACATGGAAAGTGACAAAAGTTGACCCTTAACCTCACAAAATATTTTATAATGTTGAATCAGACTATATTATTTGTCAAAAATTAAATTAGTGATAAATGGATATATATATATATATATATATAAAATCCACCACATTATCTTATATATTATATAGTGGTTACAAATTACATAATATATTTTTTGGATAAAGATTTAGACAGTCTAGTAATATTCTAATAAATATAGTGTCCAGAAAATAAATTAATTTGAAAATTAAATTTCAGACAACAACGTAAGAGAGGGTGAAAGTGAATTGTGTTTCGAAACAATTTTCTAACTATAAAATGCAATTTTATAATGTTTGTGTAAGTGTGTAACATAAAAACATATAATAAATGTAAATAAGTATAAATTAGAGTAATGATTAATGTCGAAGGGTAAACTCTACGGTGGTTTGGCTAAACCTCTGTCGGGGATCACAAGTCATTTCTTGATGTGTACAAGGTCTCAAGTGATTGATGATAAATTATTAAAAAATACTATTAATTGTCCCGTATGTGAAGAGTAACAATCAAGCGGCTCATCTTAGTAGAGCCAATACATGCAGCTTCAAACAATCCAACACTTGCAATGAAAGCAGCTGCAGCAAGTCCTGTAAAGCTCCTAGCTGCAGCTTGCCAAGACATGACAACGTCAGCAGCAGTTTAAAGAGGTGCTCAATACTTGGACAGATCAACAGCAGTTTAAAGAGGTGATCAATACTTGGACAGATCGATCAACAGCAGTTTAAAGAGGTGATCAATACTTGGAAAGATCAGAATCGAAGGATTACAAGAATGGTAGCAGCTGTATTACTCTATGTGCTCGCATAGAACAGCTACCATATAGCTCAAGCAATAACCATACATCGAGTCTTTGTAGATCAAGGAGATACAAATTAAAGTAACCAGTGTCATGATCAACTGATCTTCAAAGATAATTAGCAAGTTGATTAGCTGATTATAAATCTGTTAGGAGAGCCTGCTGATGTGGCATTAATTAGTTAGAAGTTGATTGGAGTTTGTTAGTGCATGCTTTTGACATGACTTGAAAGTTGATAGTATATATAATGAGAAATAATCAGAAAAACTCCATTGATGGAGCTCCAGCTATCTTCTTCCTTACATGTTCATGAAAGACTTCCTTGAAGTATTTTATCAAACACTTGTTTACTTTTATCAATCACCTTGCATAGAGCTTTTCTAGTTGCTTTTCACTGAATTTTCACACCGTCTATACTAAAGGTCTATAATTACTTTTGTAATTATCTCTAATGAGATTGATATGACAAATCAATGGCAGATTTATGTGTGTTAATTTTTAGAAATTTTTTAAGATATTTTTACCCTCTTATATTGAAGGAAATTAAAAAAAGAAAAAAGAGACGCATGTTATGGTTGATTGAAGACATGGTTGGAGCTCAACCATTTCATCTGATCAATGGTGGAAAAATGTTTGAGCAATTGATATCCATTGAATTTAATGTTGAAAATCAGAACACGATTCGTCAGTTTAGAGGTTGCCCCATGCTCGTTTACTTATCATAATTTCTAAATTCATTTTAATTAACACGTTAATTTTCATATAATAATAGTGTTTAAGTTACTAAAGGTCCATTACCTTAATGGTTAGAGGCCCAAACTAACTCCTTCAAGCCTCCAAAGTTTAACACTTAAGTAGTATATATATATATATATATATTATATTCATACAAGTATAATTGTATGGGTATCTCTTCCCGTGTTGGAAGTAGACCCCTCCTGTTGTTGAGAATAGACGGCTTTTGAAATAGAAATAGATGTCCAAACCGTGCTCGTATAGGTTAATCTCAGTAGATCTCGATAGTCCTCTAATCCGTAAAGTGTCTAATTTAAAAAAAATAGTATTTACGTTTTTTTTTTTTAGCTTAGCTAGTGCTATTCATATGATTGAGAAAATGTTTATGTTACCACAGATATAATAATTAGTTAATATTCACTGGATGGGATTAATTCGATGATCCCAACAAAATAAAAAAGAATAATAAAATCAAAAATAAAATACTAGAAAAACTTGTGGACTCTCCAAAAGGAGAAAGTGAATGCAGTGCAATTCTATAGTTTCAGCTATATTAGCATAATTCATGAGTTCATACAAAATTAAAAGAACGTTTGGTATTACTTATTAGTAAAAACTTTTGACTGGTAGAGAAGTCATACTAAAAACGCTCTTATCCTCACAAAATACACGTACGAGAAAGCACTTTTGGCTGCCATTTGCATAAAATAACGATGATTTATATTTTTATTTAGGGTAGGGAGATTTGAACTTATAACTTCAACTTGGTTGAGAGATATGATTACCATCAAAATATGTTAAGTGCAACTACCATAGAAAATGGTTTTACTTGAAAGACTTTTACAAGGAAGAATTTCATTTAATTCCCTACATTTTGAGCGTTTCTTTAATTTTTAATAATATTTTACGTTTTAATTCTCGTGACCCCTAAAGTTTTTAAATCCAATCGGATTAGTCAAATTGACATTTTTGCCGGACATTAAGTATTAAAATTGAAGACGCGTTTGGACTGATAGATATACTTGAAATTATAATTTTGCCCTCCTTTCATTTACTTTAAAAAAAATTAAAAAAAAAAAAAACTTTCCTTGAAAATCACTTATTCAAAGCAATTGTAAACTACACCCAACGGTACAAAAATCAGATATTGAAAAATCCTTCAAGTAGTTTCATCATAAACTCTTTTATATGGTACATGACATTTGGTAACTTGTCAATTTGGCCTAGTGGTATATCCATCACTCTTACACTTTAATTATAATAGCTAAAAAAATATATATATATTTGGTTAACAGTATTTTTATAAAAAGTACGAAATAAATGTTTAAAGCTTAGGGAGCCAACAAGTTTTATAATTATTGGTTAGCCCTGGTCTTATTGATAGTGACATTTTAACTAACTTAAATGCCTAATAATTTATCAATTTTACAACTGCCTAATGTGGCTTAATAGTATAAGGTTCATTCAGCCTGATAATATTTTAGAATTGAATCGTCACCACCACAGTAGTATGTTAAAAATAAAAAAATTTATTAATTTCTAAACGTAGTATAATAAAAACACATTTTACATTATATATTCCACTATTATCCTTTCATTCATTCTTTAAACAAATTTTATTCCTCCCATATCCTTTTTAAATTTTTAACTAAAATCAATTAACTTATTATAACTTTTTATTTATAAATGTAATTAGTATAAAAATTATATCATTGGAAATATTTTATTGAACTCTTTCAAGTGAGTATAATATTGACTATATTTTAATTATTTTTAAAATTTTCATTTATCACATTCATTTATTAATCACTAACCTAATAATTATTTTATTTAAATTTGTAGGTGTAAAAATATTATGTGAGTAAATTATTATCTAAAATAATTAAGTGAAAGTTTAAAAAATAATTTATAAAGTAAAAAATATTAATATTTTATTATTTGGATATTATAAAATAGAGAATAGTTGGAGTTGTGAATTTATGGAGATAAAATATTCTTGTAATATTTCATTTTAGATCTATATTTTTAAGAAAAAAATGAAAAACCATTGGAAAAAGCCTAAACCACAACAAATAAAATTATTTTTAAAATAATAAAATGTAAAAAATTTAAAATATGAGTTTAAACTTTTGTTGATGAATGGTTGAAGAAAAGAAGTGAATATATATATATATATATATATATATATATATATATATATATATATATATATGAGTTAATAACACTCAACCTACCTGAGGTATGCTAAATTACACTCGGAATTAAAGTTTACCTTAATTAACACTGACCTCCTATCGTGATAACGTTGACTGATAGAAATAACAGTTGACTTGTGCCAGATGTGTTAAATGACCAAAATACCCCTGTTAACAGTAAATAACACTGATTTGACCTATTTGCCCTTAGAAAAATATAAAAATAATAATAATAATTTAAAATTTGGCGGTAATGGATAATAACCTAATTACTTATTGCTTGGACGAAAATACCGTTATGGTTTATACTTAATTATATCTTTGAAAATTTGTGGAAAATTTTAAAAGGTAGAGTGTTAGCAGCTTAATATATTGCTGGAACCATTGCCAAATTTTTTTTTTTTTTTTTGTATATATGATGCTGATAATCCTTAATACAACGAGAACAAAAAATCATTACTGATCAATATTTGCATTAATCACTGATAAATACATCAAATATATTGGCAATATACTGCTTTCTATACCAAATCAGCAGCAAAAGGCAATATGAACAAAAATACATTTACACTGGTGCAAGCATTGAACCCAGTGACTGCTGCCTCATAAACAAAAAATTACAAAAAATTACTAAAAACATTTTCCATCCTACCATCCATAATTGTTCAACATAGCTAAGAATGTACATCAAATGTACCAAAAATTAACAAACAAACATCATCAACCAACTGTCCATATGCATCCATGACAACAAAAAGACTCATCCTAAGTATCCCCATCACCAAAAATCATCTTTTTTAAGTTCCACAACCATTATTTCCTGGAATTAAAATCTCAAACAAACATCACATTATAAAAGATTAAGACATATGCCATAATTAAGAGTTTTAAGCTCAATATGACATTACCTGAACATTGCTGAGAAGGTTGGGATGCTGATTGGCTTACATATTGCTGACTTGATGAACCAAATTGGTTTTCATTAGAGGAAGGTGCTGGTGTATTTGAATACCAAAGAACCTGCTAGGATAGAAATTAGGGTGTTAATAACAAGAAAAAAATCAGAATTTGTTACATAGCATAAGGTTCAAGTATTACCCTTGTAACAGTTGAAGATGTTGGTGGAATTGTTTGGTTGTTACTGTCCACTGGTACTGATGTGGAGCTGCTATCGACCTGCAAATGTTAAAAAATGTCAGTTTTTGCATTTCTATTTGTAGGTCTAAGATAGAGAAGAAAGAAGGATACCTCCATTCTCTTGCGATTTGTTGCAGTACTTGTTGAGAGGGCTGAAGAAGTAGTTGTACCATGTTTCAACAAATATTAGAGAAGAAAAATTGATGAATTATTAAACGAACCAAATTATAAAAGATTAACAATCAGCACACACATATTTTCATACCTGATTCCCACCAGATTGACCATCATTTTTCTTCTTGCAGGTTCTACTGTTGTGCCCAACTTCATGACAGATGCTGCACTTCAAACTGGATGACCTAGGCACCTTTTTTGGTTCATTGAGACCCTTTCTTCTTTGAAGTTTAGGTTTGCCAGGTCTTCTTCTCTTTAGAGGAGGTAACACAGTTGCAAATTCAACATCTGGCCATAAGTGCTCATCTGGTATAGGGTGCATTGTATGACTATAGGTCTTCAAATAACATGATTTTTTTAGGTAGTCATGGACATACCCCTCAACTGCATCTCTTCTCTTCAATATGCATGCTAATGCATATCTACATGGAATCTCACTCACAGCCCATAACCCACACTTACATGTTTTGCTGTCCAGATTCACTACAAATCTCCTTTCACCATCCACAACCTCAAATTCCCATTCACCACATTGCAGGGGGTCCAAATAGATCAAATTGGTCCTTCTGACCAATTATTTGACGATCAATCATAACAACCTTTTTTTTTAAAAGACAGTTATGTCCTTGATTAATCAATATAATTACAATTTGACATTCCAATTAATATATAATATAAATAAATAAATCATAATAAAATCTTATTAAAATGAGAAAAAGATCAGAAAGAAGAACCCTAGCAGCTCCCTCTCTTCATGCTCTCTCAACTCCAATCTCTCAAAACTCACCCAATCTCTCTTGTATGTCCATGGAATCAAATTAGAGACTTATGGTAAGCTTGTTTCTTGTTTGTTCAAGTTGTTTTATGATTAATTTCATTTAAATCTATTTGTTATTCTTGAATGAGAGTTAATGGAGTTTTATAGATATTAATTGAATGAAAGCTTGTGGGTTTTATTTTTAATGCATGATAAGGCATTTAGAAAGTTAAATTAGTACCTAGATAACTTGATGTTGTAATTTAGAGTGCATTTATCTTGCTTGAATGAATTAAACATCTATCTCACATGTGTTTAGTGGATTGGTACTAATCTAGGTTGAATCAAGAGTGTTAGTTGTTGTTATAATAATTTACTTGTTGCTAGAATCACATTCATATAAACATGTTGGCTGCCTTGTAGAGTTCATGCATTAAATATGTTTGTTTCATGACTTGAAAGTGTTGAATTTGTTGCAAAAATTGTTAAGTCTTGAAATGTGTTTATGCTAAGTGTTATTTAAGTAGATTGTGTGCACTAGTTCACTTAGCATCATAGGTTGTATTGGTCATGCATCCTAATTGTATGTTCATGCATCATTAAACACTTAGACTATAATTCTTTGTGTTATTGGAAGAGCTTGTGTGACTTTGGTGAAGTCTTGTGAACAAGCTCAAGGTTTGCTTCTTATGAAAAAGTTGCATTTGTGTGGAATTTCACTAGTTGGCTCTTGCGAGACGATAGGTGTAGGCTCACGCCAATAGGAGTGTGAATTCTAGGATAGCTTGAGGATATACGTTTAGTCACCTAGTGGATCTTAGGAGATCATTAGGGAAAAGGTCTGCGGGTAGACTAGAGCGGGATAGTCCAAGAGGAGTGAGTCCTTGTAATTTCAACTTGAGGGTGTACTGCATTTATCACTAGTGGATTGTCCGTTAAGTGGCCAAGAGTGGTCCCGTGGTTTTTGATCCCTTGTTGGAAGAGGTTTTCCACGCTAAAATCCTTGTGTTGATTTTGTTTATCTCTTCCGCATTTGTTATGTGTTTATAATTGTTGAATTGATTTAATTAAATTGTTGGTAATCAAAAAATTGGGTAAGAACCTATTCACCCCCCCTCTAGGTTCATATAGACCGTTGCACTTAAACTTTCAATTAATTTGAAGAGTTATTTTAAATTATTAAATTATCATAAAGTAGTAATTATTGTACTAAATTTTCTTTTTATTTTTTTAAAATTTCTAATTTTGGTGTTAATTTATTTATTTATGTATTTTTTATATTTAAAGATTTTTCTTATAAATTTTTTGTATTTTATAATTTTAATTTTTTTGGACACATGTTAGATTCTTATTGGATGTACAAGTTAAGGTTAATTAGTTAAATTTTAAAAAATAGAGGGTAAAATTATAATTTTTACTTAATCATTTAAAGTTAAGGGTAAAATGATCAATGTGCATATTCTATCATGTTTGACTATTAAAAATTTGGTCAAAAGGACTAAATTGATGGATTTTTGAAAAGTTAGGGACCACGCGAGCTAAAAATGAAAACATCGATCAAAAAGTAATAATTTGAAAAACGTTAGGGGCCAAAATAATTTTTACGCTAATATATATGTCTAGTAAAATTTTAAATTTGATAGAATTTATATAAGTATAACATGTTAGAACCTCATTTAAAGTTCTAATCCAAAACTACCAAAAAGTCAGAGCTGGTCCTGCGCACAACAATACCAAAAAAATAAAATAATAGTGCATATTTATGTTTTACTTACTACATGGCAATTGTAATTTATCACCAATCAAAATCACTAAGAAGTCCTTTCGAGCACGAGAAACACATGTGATGTATGTCTATTTATTGGATGTACAAATTAATGTTAATTAGTTAAATTTTAAAAAATAGAGGGTAAAATTATAATTTTCGCTTAATCATTTAAAGTTAAGGGTAAAATGGTCAATGTGCATATTCTGTCATATTTGACTATTAAAAATTTGGTCAAAAGGACTAAATTGATGGATTTTTGAAACGTTATGGACCACGCGAGCTAAAATTGAAAACATCGACAAAAAGTAATAATTTGAAAAAAGTTAGGGACAAAAATAATTTTTACCCTAATATATATGTCTATTAAAATTTTAAATTTGATAGAATTTATATAAGTATAACATGTTAGAACCTCATTTAAAGTTTTAATCCAAAACTACCAAAAAGTCAGGGTCGGTTCTGCGCACAACAATACCAAAAAAAAAAGTGAAAATTGTTAAAAATGGCTTAAAAATTATTAATAAAATTGTTTTTAACCACATATGAAAAAATAATTATTTATAGCCAATTTGAAAAGAAAATAACATAAATACCCTCAATCACCCATTAACTGAACAATTATAAAAAGATCCCAAAATAGTAAAAATTACAAAAAAATCATTAAAAATTACTGAAAAACTCATTTTATACATTAAAACAAAAACACTTTTTTCTTTCTTCTTTGCGTCGACTTTAACCCTTTTTTTGATATTTTTTTTTCCTTCTATGGCAGCAGCTCTTTCTTTTTATTTTGTTACTTTTTTTTTGTCTTTTTCATTAAAACTAGTTACACGCCTTTATTTTTCAAACACTCATCATCTTGTCTTTACCAACTCTATTATATCAACAAAATCAAAATTTAGAGATAATTTTATTGAATTTTTTATATTTTATTTAGAATGTATTTTATGAATTTTTTAAGTTTTTTTTATTTTATTTATATATTGTATTTTATTTGTAGTTGAAAGAATTTGGGTAATATTAGAGTTTATTTTTGTGAAATTTTAATGGTTATGGAATATGTTAGTGAAAAGTTAGTCAGTGAAAGATTTGTTAGTAAAATGTAGGTTAGTGAAACGTTTGGTAATAATATTGGTTAGTGAAATGTTGATTAGTGAAATGTTAGCTAGTGAAATGTAAGTTAGTGAAATATTGGTTAATCAAATGTAGGTTAGTGAAATATAGGTTAGTGAAATGTAGGTTAGTGAAATATATGTTAGTGAAATGTAGATTAGTGAAATATTGGTTAATGAAATGTTGTTTAGTGAAATGTTGGTTAGTGGAATGTAAGTTAGTGAAATGTATATTTATGAAATGTTGCATCTTTTAAATATTTATCTCTTATTTCAGGAAATTAATACCCGTAAACTTCTACTTAAATGGACAATGGGATGGTCTAGATTATGTTGGTGATTCACCGGTTGAGATACTGGTTTCTAAAAGGTTGAAACTTACAGGGTTGTTTGAGTTGATATATCGAAAGTTTAACATTGACAGTATACGGTATGACATAGACAGCAGTACGGTCGCTTAAAGATTGAATTTTCAATCTTTCACTAACCTACATTTCACTAACAAACACTTTACTAACCAATATTTCACTAACCAATATTATTACCAAACGTTTCACTAATAAATCTTTCACTAACTAACTTTTCGCTAATACATTCCATAACCATTAAAATTTCACAAAAATAAACCTTAATATCACCCAAATTATTTCAATCACAAATCAAATACAATATACAAATAAAAAAAAAAAAAACTTAAAAAATTCATAAAATACATTCTAAATAAAATACAAAAAACTCCATAAAATTTTGTTGATATAATAGAGTTGGTAAGACAAGATGATGGGTATCTAAAAAATAAAGACGTGTAACTAGTTTTAATGAAAAAGATAAAAAGAAAAAAAAGAAGTGACAAAACAAAAAGAAAGAATTGCTGCATAAAAGGAAAAAAAAATATAAAAAAAAAGGGTTAAAGTCAGCGTAAGGAAATAAGAAAAAAATGTTTTTGTTTTAATGTGTAAAATGGATTTTTCAGTAATTTTTAATGGATTTTTTTTGTAATTTTTAATTTTTTGAGGTATTTTTATAATTGTCCAATCAGTGGGTGGTTGAAGGGTATTTATGTTTTTTTTTTAAATAGCTAAAAATGATTATTTTTTTTCATTTGATGTTAAAAATAATTATTTCTATAATTTTTTTAACCAATCAGTTGGTGGTTGAAGGGTATTTATGTTTTACTCACTACATGGCTATTGTAATTTATCACCAATCAAAATCACTAAGAAATCCTTTCGAGCACCAGAAACACGTGATGTATGTCTATTTATTATTCTTGTCGCCAATGTGAGCATCTTTTAACTTTCGTCCTTGCCTTTGAAAACAAATTAAAAAAAAAAAAAAAATTCACTGGTCAAAATTCAAAAATCAACACGCGAAAGCCGTGGAAATAAAAATGATAATCAATTCACCAACAACTGTGGGGGCAAGGGAAATAAGTGGCCTGGCATTTTATCCAGGACTTACTATTATATGATTATTTTTTAATATTATATGATTAATTATTTAAGTATATCAAATAAATTAATTAATTTTGTATAAGTTATTAAATAAAAATTAATAATATTATCTAGATATTTTTAATTAATATTCCTTAAAGATATTATTTACACCAATTTGATGTTAATAACATTAAAGTGATAAAAAATTTGGTATAAGCATATTTTATACATATATATTTTTAACACCAAAATGGTGTAATATTTGATGTTCTATATTGGCCTTACCCGGAGCGACTGTTGGAGCACAGTCAATCCGAGCAACATGTGGAATAAATTTATGACACCAGGTTTGTTAGCTGGTTCCATGCATTCTAACATAAACCATTTTTCATATTATTTACAATATTGCCATCCCATTCTATTTACTTTTCACTTTCCATTTTTTCACCCATTTCTTCACGTCAATTACTAAACGCGTGGTCCGAATATCTACTCCCATAATATGAGACACCTACTCTCACAATAAGGGGAGAAAACTACCCACACATATGGTAAATGTATATGGTATGGTGGGAATTGAACCCTTACTACTAAGGTGGGAGAGAGGTGCACTAACCACTTGAACTATAAATGAATGTGATTTGTTAAAGCTTTTTTCTAGTCAACATTCTCACTGTATTAATTTTGATTCAACAATACAATATATGGAAAATGATATGTCTTTTAAGTACAATTATTAATTTGTATTGAGAGATTAATTCATATTTTTAAATTAATATTGGTCAATAATTTGTGTTTTATAATAATAGGTTCAGACAAATTTATATTCAAGAATATGACACTTTGTATTGGATCTTCCAATATTTAATTATATTTTTGAGATATGGTATGTTAAATTGGTATTGTTATTTTTTTTTCTTCTAAATTCATGATATGATCATTTCAAAAATGTATTTTGTATTATCTTATACTAATTTTTTATTTTTAATATTGTAGATACAAAATTTAGAAGCGATCAATGAAGGAATATGCTCGGATATCGTTAAAAAATCAAGAATTATTTTATTTTCATAATTAGTATTTTTTAACAGATGGAAAATATATTATTATGTTTTTAGTTAGTATGTTTTTATTTATTGGTAATATAAGTATTATTAGATAAATGAGAATTTTTGTTTAGTGTATATTCTTTTATGATAATTTAAAGTATGATTTGATGACAAAGTGTACGCATACACAAATAAAATGAGAAAAGAATGACAAACATGCATGTTATAACTCTCGATCCTCTTCTCGTACCCATGTTGCATGCTGAGTTTTCAAATCTATATGGTGCCTATAAATACCTGACCAAGAACACACACTAACTCAAACTAGCCAAGCAAGCAAGCAACCACAAGAAGCCCTACTAAACTACATACCCTCCACCAACTAGAAATAGAAAAAATGTCTCTTCAAGATTCAGCAGCAGTTCCTCCCACTTTGGTCCAAAATCATGACCACCAGGACTGTAATCGTAGCTCCGCAAACTATCATCCTAGCATTTGGGGGGATCATTTCCTCTTTTATGTTGCTGATGACTCCTTGGTAAAGTTGCTCATCTTTTAAGTTTCTAGTTTAGTTGACATATTCCACATTTACACATTTCTATCTTTAATTGTATAGTACTGCATACAACTTCAAGCGAATAATAACTACGTTACTACAGTTAGACCAACCTCATAAAAAATATCTTTAGGTGAAAATTCATATTATGTACAGTATCATATTTTATGTGACAAAAAGTCTTTACAATACATGTATGTCCACGGCAATATAGGCTTTTGCAATGTCTAAAATTAATGTTCTAGTCATATCATTATACTAATTGCTGTATTTCTTCAATTTGGTTGTTCAGGAAGCTAATGTAGTGAATGAAAACATTTTGAAATTGAAGGAAGAAATTAAGAGAATGCTAATGGCGCCTGATATCAAGCCTGTACAGAAACTGGACTTGATTGATGCCATCCAACGCTTAGGCATATCTTACCATTTCGAAACTGAGGTTGATGAAATCTTAGAAAAAATTCACAAAAACCACCATGTCTCTGGTTCTGATCTCAGAGATGACAATGATGATGATCTCCATTCCATTTCTCTTCAGTTTCGTTTACTTAGGCAACATGGTCATAAAATGTCCTCTGGTATATATGCTCTTTAATTTTTAATCTTAATTTCTTCCAAGTACAAATGAGACATGGTCATTGTGATCATAATGTGTTTTTGGTGATCAATCAATCAGATGTGTTCAACAAGTTCAAGGACAGCAAAGGAAACTTCAAGGAGTCCCTTGTAACGGATATTAAAGGAATTTTAAGCTTATATGAAGCTACACATCTCAGAGTTCATAGAGAAGATATACTAGAGGAAGCCCTTGCTTTCACTACAAGTCACCTTGAATCAATGGCAACCCAGATCAGTTCTCCACTTGCAGAGCAAGTTAATCGCGCCTTGAATCGACCCATACGCAGGGGGTTACAAAGGCTAGATGCAAGACATTACATGTCTGTCTATCAAGAAGACCCTTTACACAACAAAGTTTTACTGACCTTTGCAAAGCTAGATTTCAACATATTACAAAAACTGCACCAGAAGGAACTCAGTGATATATCAAGGTATGTGTTATAAATATAAGCTTGAAAATGATATCATGCCACATTTTCAAGTTTTACAATTAATTGGTTCTTCTTGGTAATGTCATTTAGGTGGTGGAAAAATCTAGATTTTTCGCGTAAGCTGCCTTTCGCAAGAGATAGAGTGGTGGAGTGCTATTTCTGGATATTGGGAGTGTATTTTGAGCCAGAATATACCTTGGCTAGAAGGATATTAACCAAAGTGATTGCTATGACTTCCATTATCGATGACATATATGATGTTTATGGTACTATTGAAGAACTTGAACTTTTTACCTCTGCAATTGAGAGGTAACTAATTTTCATTGATTCCTCCACTTCTTCTATTTTCTACTACAATAATAATCAGATTCTCATGTTTTTTGGTTTTGTTTTTTATTTTTTCAGGTGGGATATCAGTGCCATAGATCAACTACCTGAGTACATGAAATTATGTTATAAGGCCCTGCTTGATGTTTACAGAGAAAATGAGGAGGAGTTTGCCTGTGAAGGAAAACTATATCGCCTTGATTATGCCAAAGAAGCAGTGAGTTTTCATCATTCAATATATCGTTTAATTTGATGTTTAATTTCAGCAACAACAAATGGATTTTAATTTTATTTTTATTTATCATCAGATGAAGGAAATAGTCAGAAATTATTTTCTTGAAGCAAAATGGTGTCACCAACAACATGTACCAACAATGGAGGAATACATGTCTGTTGCATTAGTCACTTCTGCCTACTCAATGTTAACAGCCACAACTTTTGTTGGAATGGGAGGAGATATTGTAACCAAAGAAGCCTTTGAATGGTTGTTCCGCAACCCCAAGATGGTTCAAGCTTCCTCAGTTATTTGTAGACTCATGGATGACATGGTCTCTCACAAGGTACTACACTAGAGTTATGTAATTAACATGTTGACAAATGAGTAAATGACCAGCTAAAAATGATACATCTTTCTATTTTTCTTGAATTCTACTTTTTAATTAACTAGCATGTATGGTTTTTTTTTTTTTCATATATGCAGTTTGAGCAAAAGAGAGGACATGTGGCTTCAAGTGTCGAGTGTTTCATGAAACAACATGGGGCAACAGAAGAGGAAACCCGTAACGAATTTCGAATACGAGTTATAAATGCCTGGAAAGATATAAACGAGGAGTGCCTCCTACCAACCGCAGTGTCAATGCCTCTCCTTACGCGAGTTGACAATCTTGCTCGCGTTATAGATGTCCTATACAAGGACGAAGATGGCTACACACATGCTGGAGTAATCATGAAGGATTTTGTTGCTTCTCTTCTCATCAATCCCGTGCCACTGTGAGCACAAAATTGTTTTTCCTTTTATAATTGTTGTATTTTTGTGTGTTTATGAGAAACGATATATATATTAATGGATGATCTTACAATTTAAAAGACGGTTGTACGTGACATCCATTAGTATTATATTATTCTAAAAATAAAATGCTATAGTTAAGTTTATAAACTATGTTTATCAAATAAAATAAAATAAAAGTGTGCTTCTCTCCTATTAATTAAAGCATTCTTTATGATCTTTGTTCTCCTGGAAATTTCAAAGTAAAACTTGTACAAAGCAAATTTTAAATATCATTTGGCTAGTAGTTACATCGTGGCCAAAAGGATGGAAAAGTTAATTAAGATCTATTTACCTCATTAAGATTTCTTATTAATAAACACACTTTAGATGGAAAAAAAAGGGAAAAAAAGGGGTGTTTCGTATCACATCTTCTCCTCTTGAATCTACCTACCATGAATCTCCTACAAATTTTATATCTCACTTTTTCATTTTTTTTAAAAGAATATTAACCATATGGAGTAGCCAATCGATCAAGCTCTAAGTTTGCTCCCTAAAGACCACTAGTTCGAACCCCTACATTGCTAGACCACAATGATTGTATTGTAAACCCTATCCTGGTATGGATGACCTGTTTTTGACCGGATCAGAGAAATTAACCCAAAATACTATCTTATCACTAGGGCCGGCCTTGGGCCGAGGTACTGAAAGCGACAGCCTAAGGCACCAGGCCTAAAGGGATCCAATTTATATATATATATATATATATATATATATATATATATATAAGGCTAATATATAGGGCAAAAATTATTTTGGTCCCTAACTTTTTTTAAAATATTACTTTTTGACTGATGTTTCCATTTTTAGTTCGCGTGGTCCCTAACTTTTTAAAAATCCATCAATTTAGTCCTTCTGTCAGTTAACAGTTAGTCATTTTAGTCTTTAGACACAAAACTAAAAATTAAAGTTAAAAAATAAATAAAAAATTATTAAATAAAAATAAAATTATAAAAACTGAAAATAGAAAAATAGAAATATTTTTAAAAACTAATTAAAAATTTCTTTACATCCTGCCTACCATTTTCAAAATTTTATTATTATTATTTTAATAATTTATTTTATTTTTAACTTTAATTTATTATAATTTATTTTTATATATATAATTTATTTTAATATTGTAATATTAATTTGAAGAGTTATTTTAAATTATTAAATTATCATAAATTAGTCATTATTGTACTAAATTTTCTTTTTATTTTTTTAAAATTTCTAATTTTGGTGTTAATTAATTTATTTATGTATTTTTTATATTTAAAGATTTTTCTTATAAATTTTTTGTATTTTATAATTTTAATTTTTTTTGGACACATGTTATATTCTTATTGGATGTACAAGTTAAGGTTAAATAGTTAAATTTTAAAAAATAGAGGGTAAAATTGTAATTTTCACTTGATCATTTTAAGTTAAGGGTAAAATGGTCAATGTGCATATTCTGTCATGTTTGAGTGTTAAAATTTGGTCAAAATGACTAAATTGATGGATTTTTGAAAAGTTAGGGACCACGTGAGCTAAAAATAAAAACATCGGTCAAAAAGTAATAATTTGAAAAATGTTAGGGGCCAAAATAATTTTTACCCTAATATATATGTCTAGTAAAATTTTAAATTTGATAAAATTTATATAAGTATAACATTTTATAACCTCATTTAAAGTTCTAATCCAAAACTACCAAAAAGTCAGGGCCGGTTCTGCGCACAACAATACCAAAAAAAATAAAATACTAGTGCATATTTATGTTTTACTTACTACATGGCGATTTTAATTTATCACCAATCAAAATCACTAAGAAATCCTTTCGAGCACCAGAAACACATGTGATGCATGTCTATTTATTGGATGTACAAGTTAATGTTAATTAGTTAAATTTTAAAAAATAGAGGGTAAAATTGTAATTTTCACTTCATCATTTAAAGTTAAAGGTAAAATGGTCCATGTCCATATTCTGTTATGTTTGAGTGTTAAAATTTGGTCAAAATGACTAAATTGATGGATTTTTGAAAAGTTAGGGACCACGTGAGCTAAAACTGAAAACATCGGCAAAAAGTAATAATTTGAAAAACATTAGGGACCAAAATAATTTTTACCCTAATATATGTGTCTAGTAAAATTTTAAATTTAATAGAATTTATATAAGTATAACATGTTAGAATCTCATTTAAAGTTCTAATCCAAAACTACCAAAAAGTCAGGGCCGGTTCTGCACACAAGTACCAAAAAAAATAAAAAAGTGAAAATTGTTAACAATTGCCTAAAAATTATTGACAAAATTGGTTTTAACCACATATGAAAAAATAATTATTTATAATCAATTTGAAAAGAAAATAACATAAATACCCTCAACCACCCATTGACTGAACAATTATAAAAAGACCCCGAAATAATAAAAATCACAAAAAACCCATTAAAAATTACTGAAAAATCCATTTTATACATTAAAACAAAAACACTTTTTTTCTTCTTTCCTTGCGTCGACTTTAACCCCTTTTTTTATATATTTTTTTTCTTTCTATAGCAGCAGCTCTTTCTTTTTGTTTTGTCACTTTTTTTTTTCTTTTTCATTAAAACTAGTTACACGCCTTTATTTTTCAAACGCTTATCATCTTGTCTTTACCAACTCTATTATATCAACAATATCAAAACTTAGAGATAATTTTATTGAATTTTTTGTATTTTATTTAGAATTATTTTATGAATTTTTTAAGTTTTTTTTTTTTTTTTGTATATTGTATTTGATTTGTAGTTGAAAGAATTTGGATAATATTAGGGTTTATTTTTGTGAAATTTTAATGGTTATGAAATATGTTAGTGAAAAGTTAGTCAGTGAAAAATTTGTTAGTGAAATATAGGTTAATGAAACGTTTGGTAATAATATTGGTTAGTAAAATGTTGGCTAGTAAAATGTTGGTTAGTGAAATATTGGTTAGTCAAAGTAGGTTAGTGAAATATAGGTTAGTGAAATGTAAGTTAAATATATGTTAGTGAAATGTAGATTAGTAAAATATTAGTTAATGAAATGTTGTTTAGTGAAATTTTGATTAGTGGAATGTATATTCGTGAAATATTTAAGGTGTAATTGTTTTTTGTGAAATGTTGTTACTAAAATATTTTGAGTGAAACATTATCAGTGAAATTCACTTTTATTAATATTTTTTTTATGAAATGTTGCATCTTTTAAATATTTATCTCTTATTTCAGGAAATTAATACCCGTAAACTTATACTTAAATGGACAATGGGATGGTCTAGATTATGTTGATGGTTCACCGGTTGGGATACTAGTTTCTAAAAGGTTGAAACTTACAGGGTTGGTTGAATTGATATATCGAAAGTTTAACATTGATATTATACGATATGACATAGACAGCAGTACGGTCGCTTAAAGACTGAATTCTCAATCTTTCACTAACTTACATTTGACTAACTAATATTTCATTAACAAACACTTCACTAATCAACATTTCACTAACCAATATTATTACCAAACGTTTCACTAATCTACATTTCACTAACAAATCTTTCACTAACTAACTTTTCGCTAACACATTCCATAACCATTAAAATTTCACAAAAATAAACCTTAATATCACCCAAATTCTTTCAATTACAAATCAAATACAATATACAAATAAAATAAAAAACTTAAAAAATTCATAAAATACATTCTAAATAAAATACAAAAAACTCCATAAAATTTTGTTGATATAATAGGCGTGTAAAACAAAAAAAAGAGAAAAATATAAAAAAAAAAAGGGTTAAAGTCAGCGTAAGGAAAGAAGAAAAAAATATTTTTGTTTTAATGTGTAAAATAAATTTTTTAATAATTTTTAATGAGTTTTTTTTTGTAGTTTTTAATTTTTTGAGGTTTTTTTATAATTATTTAATTAGTGGGTGGTTGAAGGGTATTCATATTTTTTTTATTTTAAAATAGCTAAAAACGATTATTCTTTTCATTTAATGTTAAAAATAATTATTTTCGCTTTTAATTTTGTCCCAAAATAAAATAATAGAACATATTTATGTTTTACTCGCTGCATGGCGATTGTAATTTATCCCCAATCAAAATCACTAAGAAATCCTTTCGAGCACTAGAAACACGTGATGTATGTCTATTTATTATTCTTGTCGCCAGTGTGAGCAGCTTTTAACTTTCGTCCTTGTCTTTGAAAACAAATTTAAAAAAACAAAAAAAAATTCACTGGTCAAAATTCAAAAATCAAAACGCGAAAGCCGTGTAAATAAAAATGATAATCAATTCACCAACAACTGTGGGGGCAAGGGAAATAAGTGGCCTGGCATTTTATTCAGGACTTACTATTAGATTCACAATAAAAGAAAGAGAAATTTCTTATTTTTTGGGTGGATCGAAAATAAAGTTGAATCTGGTCGATTGGGATTCAATATTGTAACATAAGTGTTGTGGTCCCTGTGGAATTCTATCACAATTCACACATGTGTGATTCACCAACTAAGTCATTAATGAAATCGAAAGGAAACATATACTAAAAGAGAAATGCTAATGTAGCATCATTTTTTTATTTTTTATTTTAAAAAAAATGATGTAATAAAAAGTATCACACCAACTTTAATAAAATTTGGTATAATACTATTCATCACACCAAATTTTTTTAACTTTTATAACGTTTCATTTTATACTCATTTAGTTAGTTCAAACAAATTTTATTTTTTTTATATCCTTTTATCAATTTGATAAATAATAAAATTTATAAATTAAAATATTATAAAAAATATACTGTTCAAAAAATCTCGTCGAGATTTTCAAAATGAATCCAATATTATATATATATATAATTTATTTAATTTATTTAATCTATTTTTTATCTCATCTCTTAATTTTTTATTTTAAATTAAATTTTTAATAATTATAATGTAAAAATACAATAATATAATAAAAATAATAATATTAAAATTAAGTAAAATTAAATACATATCTAAAAATAAAATATCAAATGCATTATAAAATGTGTTTGTGGGAAAATTAAAATATAAAATTAAATGAAATTAAATGCATTAATTGAACATTTATGGGAGCAATATAGTAATTTATAAAATTAGATGTGAAAATGTTTATGAGTTTAGTGAAAAAAATGAATAAAATGTGTTTATTATATTACAAGCTTATGTGTTAAAGTATGTTCAACTATTAAAAAAAAATATGTGACTCATTATATGAATAATTATTTTTTAATATTATATGATTAATTATTTAAGTATATTAAATAAATTAATTAATTTTGTATAAGTTATTAAATAAAAATTAATAATATTATATAGATAATATTCTTAATTAATATTTTTTAAAGATACCGTTTACTCCAATTTGATATTAATAACATTAAAGTGACAAAAAATTTGATATAAACATATTTTATAAATATGTATTTTTAACACCAAAATGGTATAATATTTGGTGTTCTACATTGGCTTTACCTTGAGTGAATGTTGGAGCACAGCCGCTCCTTAATATTGTTAGCTGGTTCCATGCATTCTAACATAAACCATTTTTCATATTATTTACAATATTGTCATCCCATTCTATTTACTTTTCACTTTTCATTTTTTCACCCATTTCTTCACGCCAATTACTAAACGGGTGGTCCGAATATCTACTCTCATAATATGAGACATCTACTCTCACAATAATGGGAGAAAACTACTCACACATACAGTAAATTTATATGGTATGGTGGGAATTGAACCATCACTACTGAAGTGGGAGGGATATACACTAACCACTTGAACTATAAGTAAATGTGATTTGTTAAAGTTTTTTTCTAGTCAACATTCTCAATGTATTAATTTTGATTCAACAATACAAGATATGGAGAAAAAAAGTCTTTTCCTCTCGTTTCTTCTCTGAAGCAACAGTGTGTAAAAGTAGTCATCCCTAGGGCAGCTCTTCCTCCTTCATGGCGACAGAACTTTGTCCGATCTTCCCTTGTCTTCCCATATCCTTGTTCTGCTCTTATCGGCAAGAATATCAAACACCTTGTACTGCTAACAAGCCAACTTCAAAGAACAAACTAACTAGACGCATAAGCTGAAATCAATTAGCTATCAGTGCTAAGCTTATGTGTTCACTATCAACTATAGGTCAGCACTCTTTCTATCCAGGTCAACCGCCATGTCATCCCTGAAAATCAGAGAGTTTTTTAGGAGTTTGCTAAAAGTTTGTTAACAATTAGTTAGAAGTTTGTTAGAGTATCTGCACACGGTTGTAATGTATGTGTGCATGCGTCTCCTGCTATAAATGGCAGATTACTTGTATCATGTAATCAACAAAGTATAATACATTGAATCATCTTCTTCTCCAAGATTTCTTTGAATCTTTTCACATGGGGTGGTATGGTGAGTAAAATGATAATAGCAAAGTACTTAACATATCATTTTAATTAATTTTTGAGTTAGTTGGAGGCAAGATAATCAAACTAACTACCAGTTAGAACTCCCATGTAGTTAGGCCGTGAGGAATGTACTGAAAATTTCCTAATCATGGTATAGATGGCCAGTCTTTAATTAGGTCGGAAAAATTGGTCCGAATATCAAAAAAATAAAATAATAAAAAATATTTTTACGTTACTTACTACATGGGGATTGTAATTTTACCGGGCCAAGAGAATAATAATAATAATAATAAAGAGCTTTCTAGAGACTGAAGAGGATACCAATCAAAAGGGCAAAAAAAAAAAAAAAAGCATAGTGGCCTATGGCTATCTCCAACTCACAGCACCAAATTTTGCACCAAAATGATACAAAAATAGCATCTTTTTAGAATATTCTTACACCAAATTTTTTTCATCTCCAACCTAATTTGCACCAAATTAATGCAAATACTATTTTTAAATAATATTATATACATAATTTTTTAAATAATATTTATTTATTTATTTAGTATTATAATATTATTATTAAATAATTACATATATTATATAAAAAAATTAAATACTCAAATTAATTTTTTCTCATTTTTAATATAATATTATTTTAATTATTATTTTTTTCCAACTAATTTTTTTATCCAACTAATTAAATTTGTATCTAATTTTTACCCACATATTTTTCGAGCGACTGTTTTTTCACCCACTTATTTTTCTACCATTAAATTTTCATCAATTTTAACCGACATATTTTTTCTAGTCAATAATCACATTATCCAAAAATATAAAAAAAATTTCAAATAAAAATATTTCATTAAATAACATGACTTATATAAATTAATTGATAAAATAATTTTTTTTATACATTAAAAATTTAAGTGAAATTAAAAATTAAAAATGAGTTAAATATTTAATTAATAAGTTAATTAAATAACTTAATAATATATATCAATATTGTACTCATTTTGAAGCTCTCGACAAATTAATCCTAACGGTATATTTTTTGTATAAAGTTAATTTATATATTTATTTATTTATTAAAATATATAAATTAATTAAATTAGTTAAAGAATATAAAAAGAATAAAATTTATTGGAGTTATAATATAAATAATAAAATTGGAATTTAAAAATATGCACAGTACTTAGTGCAAGTGAACAGTACTGTATCAAATATGGTGCAATACTGTTCACTTGCGCCAAAAATATATATGGGAGACAGTAAAATGGTTGGAAAAAAAATTAGCACAAAATGGTGTAATTGTACTATTTTATGCCTCGATTGGAGACGCTCTAAGAAATCCTTTCGAGGACCACAAACACATGTGATTTGTTTATTATTCTTGTCGACCACGTGAACAGCTTTTCACTTTCGTCCTTGTCTTTGAAAACAATTGTGCGGAAATAAAAATAATAAATCATATCACCGACGCAAGAGTTGGGGCCAGGGAAATAAGTGGCCTGGGATTTGCAGAGGTTTTATCCACAATAAATGAGATATTTATTATCACTTTCTAATGGGATTCGATGTTAAGAACGATCATATCTCGAATTTGAATCTTTATCATTACATATGATATATCAAAAATAAAAAAGAGATATCTTTTCACACATATTATTTACTAGTTAAATGTAAGTGTCTGACTCAAAATTCTCTTGTCAAAATAAAAAATAAAATAATACATAATTAACCCAACAAAAAATTTGCTTATTAATAATGTAATAAAGGTTTTTATTTTATTTTATTTCAAGGTTGCATGACAGTTACTATTAAAAATTTGCTAAGTCCGATGATTGTGGTCTCTTCTTGTCATGCCCTTCTTGCGGCTATAAATTAATTCTAATGCAAGAAGGTAAAGTGAGCATATTTGTGGCTGTTTGATATCATTTTCATAAATTTATAAATAGTAGAAAAGTGCTTATTTGATTAGAATGATTTCTTTTGAATGTGTGAAAATTTCATAAATAATAAAACATATTTTGTATACTATCCAAGAAGTAATATTTGGAAAATAATATATTTTGATGATATTTAAGGTCTCAGCCTCTCAGGTATTTGGAAGTCTAATTAAGTAAAAATCTTAATGTAATTTTTTTTTAGTTTTGATGGAATCGGTGATAAATCTGCTGCATGTATTACCATTAAAAGTCAAAACCCAAAAAGTGACCAATAACTTATAAGAGCAATGTATATTAAGATTATATATGCCTCTTGGATGATATTTGAACTTATTATTTTTCATGGACTGCGTTTTATTAAATTTTGAAGGTTCGAGAGTGAGAGAGAAATGAAAAAAGAAAAGAAAAAGAAAAGATGTTGATGAATGTAGAAAGAGTTTGATAAATATTTATCTATCTATCAGGATTTGATGAGATCAACTGTAAACAGATGTATGATAGCATTTTCTATGTCCAAATGTAAGAGCATTTTCCTTATACTTCGGGGTTTTATGAGCAAAGTTCAACCAATATAAGTGTAGACGTATAATCTAGATAGTACTTATTAAACACAAAGAAAAAGTTTGTTAATATAGATCTCTCTATACTTTATGATTTTAACAGCAAATATCAAATTCTATAAGCACGATCACGGAGAAGAGTACATAACAACTAAGGTCATCTCCAACGGTTCTCTATTTTTTTCATTAAAATGGAGATCCAAAATAGAATATTCCAAGAATATTTCATTTCGATAAATTTATAACTCCAATTATTCTCCATTTTACAATATCCAAATAATAAAATATTATTATTTTTTTACTTTATAAATTATTTTTTATAACTTTATGTTAATTATTTTAGATAATAATTTACTCATATAATATATTTACACATAACTATTTTACACCTAACATTATATATTCCACTATTATCATTCCATCCGTTATTTAAACAAATTGCATTTCTCTCATATTATTTTTAAATTTTTAACTAAAATCAATTAACTTATTATAACTTTTTATTTATAAATGTAATTAGCATAAAAATTATATCACTGGAAATATTTTATTAAGATCTTTCAAATGAGTATAATATTAACTATATTTTAATTATTTTTAAAATTGTCATTTATCACATTCATTTATTAATCACTAACCTAATAAGTATTTCATTTAAATTTATAGGTGTAAAATATTATGTGAGTAAATTATTATCTAAAATAATTAAGAGAAAGTTTAAAAAATAATTTATAAAGTAAAAAAATAATATTATTTTATTATTTAGATATTGTAAAATGGAGAATGGTTGGAGTTGTGAATTTATGAAGATAAAATATTCTTAGAACATTCCATTTTGGATCTACATTTTTAAGAAAAAAAATAGAGAACTATTGGAGAAAGCCTAAATAAAGTTATTTTTAAAATAATAAAATGTAAAAAGTTTAAAATATGAGTTTTAACTTTTAAACTTTGTCGATGAATGGATGAAGAAAAGAAGTGAAGATTATTATTTTTGGGTGGTTCTAAAATAAAGTAGAAACATTAGTGTTGTGAAATTCTCACAATTCACAAATATGTGTGGCTCATGAACTACTTGGTAACTTGTCAATTTGGTCCAGTGATATGCCCCTCACATTTACACTTTGAGATTGTGAGTTAGAGTTGTGCCCGTCCTTAATTGTAATAGCTAAAAAAAATTTTGGTTAAGGGCATTTTTATAAAAAGTGAATAAATGCTTAAACTTTAGGGAGCCGACAAGTTTTATAAATATTGGTGAAATCTGGTCTAAGAGAATATGACATAAAATCATAACTATTAAATTCACATGTCATCAGATGTGCAAAAGCTTAGGAAAAGCTTAGCTTAAGAGAGGATCCTAATCCCTTATTGATAGTGACATTTTAACTAATTAACTTAAATGCCCAATAAAAAAGTGAAGATTTCTTGCACAGTTCCAATTGACAATGTGCTATAAATTGCCGAAGCGCAAGTCTGTTTGTCTCACACAAGACCTTCAAACAACAAGCTACATTAATTGTTGTCAAAGCCCCTCAATTTTCCTTACACAGGAAAATGTCTTCACAGGTTTCAGAATTTCCTGGTTCAATCCAAACAGCTACAATCGACGTCGTTAAGCGTAACACAGCTAGTTATCATCCTACCCTCTGGGGAGATCATTTCCTCACATATGCTTCTGATTCTGTGGTAATATATATGTGTTTGCATTTTCTAGTCATTATTGAATTAATTAAAATCTTTATGTTGGGGGGGGAGATGGGATGTGTGTGTATGCACTCTTTCATCATCTCTCATGAATGTAGTGGTTTTCCTTATTCAGTACTAAGTTGTTTTGTTCATGCATGCTATCGTATGGGTCTGGTAATGTTAATTGGACAATTAATATCAATTAACAATTTATTTAGTATATAGAGTTAGTTAATTGACTGGGAAATCTATGCATTAATTAAACTAGGTCTTGCATGTAAAAAAAATGCATGCGGCATGTATACTTCAAAGTTGTCAGTGAAGTAGAAATTTATGTGTTCTATTGTTCCATATATAGTCAACGAAATCTATGAATATTCTGTCATATTGTTGTCTAGACAATTGATGCTACAACTGAACAAGAATTTGAAGGATTGAAACAAGAAGTGAGGAGGATATTAGTCTCCACAACGGAAAACGATTCCCAGAAATTGTGCTTGATCGATGATGTCCAACGCTTAGGAGTTGCTTACCATTTTACAAAGGAGATAGAAGATGAATTACAAAAGCTATACAATGACTCCAACGATGATGACAACAATCTCTATACTGTTGCTCTTCGATTTCGGTTGCTTAGACAAGAAGGATACTATGTTCCATGTGGTAAGTCCATTGTACGCTTATCCTATATACTCTTTTTATTCTTATAATCCACATTTTGAAATTAATTATAAAAAGAGATATATATCCAACAAATTATATTTCATTGTGGGACAGATGTGTTCAACAAATTCAAAGATGACCAAGGAAAGTTGAAAGAGTACTTACTTGATGATGTGCATGGCATGCTATGTCTGTACGAGGCTGCACATCTTGGCATACGTGGAGAAGATGTCCTGGATGAAGACCTAGCTTTCACTGCCTCTCATCTTGAGTCAATGGTGTCTCACGTAACTCCTCAGCTTGTAGAGCAGATTATTCGTTCCTTGAATCGGCCCATCCGCAGAAACTTACCTAGGTTGGAGGCAAAATATTACATCGATATCTACTCGGGAGACGATTCAAAAAATCAAACACTTCTCAAGTTTGCAAAATTAGATTTCAACATGTTACAAGTACAGCACCAGAAGGAACTAAGCAGCATCACTGAGTAAGTTCAAGTTTACAAAATAATCAACAAAAGTATGTCCTCATTTTAGTAACATCCAGAACATGAAAATTAAATTCAAGGTCCGGATTTAATTTAAATTATATAGGATTTATGATTATTGAGGATCGTTGACAATAAAACTAATCCAATGAAGTTGCATCTCAGATGGTGGAAAAATATGGACGTCAAAGCGAAGTTTCCTTATGCTAGAGACAGATTGGTGGAATGCTATTTTTGGATAATGGGAGTGTACTTTGAGCCCCAGTACTCCTTCGCGAGAAGGATACTGACCAAAGTAACTGCCATGGCATCCATTTTAGATGATACATACGATGCCTATGGTACATATGAAGAACTTAAGCTCTTTACCGATGCTATCCAAAGGTCCGTTTATAAATAAAAAAACGATTGAATATTATTCAGCTCAATCGATTACATTTAAAATTTCATCATTTGATTAAGATTTTATTTTGATCTCTCTTCACTTGATTTTCAGGTGGGACATCAATACTATATATGTTCTTCCCAAGTACATGAAACACCTTTATCGGTCAATCTTAGATGTTTACGATGAAGCTGAGGAGGAGATCTCAAAGGAAGGAAGATCATATTGTGTTCATTATTCAATACAAGAGGTGAGCCATTTTCTAGTAGTATATATATTTTGTTACAATTTATTACTTGATGAAAAATATATAAGCCATTTGCATTGAATAAATTTACATTTTTCATTTGTATATATAAGATGAAGAAATTAGTGAAAGCCTATTGTGTGGAAGCCAAATGGTGCAATGAAAGCTATTTTCCAACAATGGAGGAGTATATGGACATTTCACTAGTGACTACTGGTTATCCAATGTTGGCAATCACTTCTTTCCTTGGCATGGGAAAAATTGCTAATAGGGATGTCTTCGAATGGAGCTCTAATAATAATTATCCTAAGATTATTAAAGCTTCAACAATTATTAGCAGACTCATGGATGACATAGTATCTCATGAGGTACAATCACAAAAAGATTTAAAATTAATTTGTTTGTTTGTTTTTTCAAATAATTAACCTCTGTATATCTATGTGTACTACTTGTAGTTTGAACAGAAGAGGCAGCACGCAGTCTCCAGTATCGAATGCTACATGAAGCAACACGCTGGTGTTTCGGAAAAAGAGGTGATCAAAATATTCCGCAGAGAGATATTCAATGCATGGAAAGATATAAATCAGGAGTTTCTGAAACCAACAGCTACTGCTGCTCCGATGCCTATTCTTACGCGAATTCTCAATCTTTCTCGCGTAATGGATGTTATATACAAGGATGATGATGGCTACACCAACTCTCATGTCATAAAACACTATATCGATTCACTACTCCTGAACCCTTTTCCCCTTTAAAGCAAAAATCTTGATCTACCTTCTCTGGTGATCAAGTGAATAAATTCTCTATAATTTTGTAACCCTATATATTTTGAGTGCCACATGTTATGTGGTATAATATGATTGAGTGCATTGGACTCGGTGCACTAAAGATTTTCTTTGTATTTAGCACGTTGCTGACATTTCAAAGCTGGATGATGCCAATAAATACCTGAGGAAGAACACACTACTGATTCACACTAGCCAAGCACAAGAAGATACTAAATTATGTCCTGCAGCATCTAGAAATGGGAAAACAATGTCTCTTCAAAATTCAGCAGCAGTATGAGATTGATACAGTATGAGATTAATCAAACTAATCTATCATTTAAAATCAATTACAAGAAAAATATAATTATTTAAATATTTTAAATTAAATTAAAATAAAATTGGTTAAAAAATTAAATTTACATTAAATTAAATTAAATCAAAATTGGTTAAAATTTTAAATTAAATTATTTTAAATTGTTATATAATATGAAAATATTTAATTTTTGAATAAAATAAAAAAACTAAATTATATTTTAAAATAAATAAAATAATTTAAAATTAAATCTTAAATACAATAGTAATATGTTTTAGTTGATATTAAAAATATTAAAATGTTTTAATAAAATATATTTAATTAATTTTTAAAATACGATAAATAAATTTAACTTGATATATAAGTAGTTTAATAAAATATAAAATAAAATATATAAGTAGTTTAAGAATTTGAGAAAAGACAAAAGAAGAGAGAGAGAGGATAATTTAAACCTTTGCTTTTGAAAGGGTTTCATTTGTCCTGGGCTGATCGGATAAAACAAGTTCTTGGACTAAATTGTCCAGCCAGTTGGTGACTCCAAACAAGGCATTGGATTATTTTTTTGTCCAAATCTAATCTCATTTCATGCAACAAACATGCCATAAGGACGCGTTTGGCAACTGGGATAAGGATAGAATTTGACTAAAATTAGTTCAATCTTGTATTTAAAAACAAAATTGTGATTAGATATAACCAATCCTAACAATCGCACTTAAAGTAGTGACTGTTCTGCTGTGGTCCCGTCTCAAGAGATGGGAAAATTTTTTGTTCCATCTCTTTTTTTTATTATTATTTAATTAAATTATTTTTATATAAAATATTATTTTTATATATGATATAATTTATTAAAATATTATATATCTTTCATACTAATAAAAATTAATTTTAAATAATTTTACATGTACATAAAAAATAATTTAAATAATTTATTTTATTAAAATATTTTTTTCACTATATTTAATTTAAATTATTTTATTATTTATTTAATTTAAAATAATTTTATTATATGTAAAAATTAATTTAATTCAATATGATTTTATCCACTCTCATACTACACCAAACATGAGACAATACTATTTTTAGTCTAATCCATACTGCACCAAACACATCACAGTACTAATTTAATCTAGTCCAATCCAATTAAATCCAATACTAATCTATCCCAGAAAAATAGTTCAGTTCAATCCCGCGCACCAAACGCACCCTAAGAGTTATGTAATTAACACATGCATGACCATTTCTTACTAGTACAAACTAATGAAAAAGTCAGAACTGCTCCGAAGAGACATGTTCACATGACCAACTTATAATAATCATATGATTTTCAATTTTTCTTGAATTCTTCTTTAAATTACTTAACATGTATCTAAGTTTTATAAATTCAGATTGAGCAAAAGATGGGCATATGTGGCTTCAAGTGTCATGTGTCATGAAACAATATAGGGGCGACAATATATTAATGAGGAGAACTCTAACGAACAATATGTGTCATGTGTCATGAAACAAATAATGTGTCATGTGTCAACAAACACACCCTAAGACGAAGTCTGTAACGAATTTCAGATACAAGTTAGAAATGCTTGGAAGGATATTAATGAGGAGTGCCTCCTACTAACCTTGGAGCCAGTGCCTCCTCTTACGAGAGTTCTCAATCTTGCTTGTGTTATAGATGTCTACAAGGACGAAAATCGCTGGCTACACACATACCGGAGTAATTCTCAAGGATTTTGTTACTTCTCTTTTCATCAATCCCGTGCTAAATTCTACAGGATACATTGATATATATGTCTTTTATACTGATGTAGGACATTTATAAAAGCCCACGAAACAGGCAAAATATAAATGATTTCATATTTGGACTCATAATATATTGTCGTAATCATTTCAACGAGCCCTACAATATTCATGGGGTTTTATAACTGGTGATTCGCAGTAGTTTTTCTAAATTTCGATCGTTTAAGCTTTCATTTGTATTTTTTTTTCTTTTTTGATAGTATTTTTTGGACCTTTAAAACTTTTGGTAGAAATTTTCATTTTTAATAAGGTTTGTTTGTTAGATTCGTCAGGAATGCTCTGTTAGAATTAGTCAACAACTCAAAATTTTCATTTTCAGTAAATTTCAATATTTTTTGGATAAATTGCACTAAGGTATAATTAAAACATTCTTCATTATCTTTGTTCTACAGAAAAATTCAAGTAGATATTGTAAAGCAAATCAATATCATTTGGCTAGTAGATTACATCTTGACCAAAAGGATTTTAATATTTTTTTGTGAAATACAAAACCCATTTTGGAAATAGAAGTCTTATGAGATAATTGTCCTGCAAGTGCTTTCTAGAATTATTTTTATCAAGTAAATATATACTTGTTGATTTAGTCAGATCTAACTTTCACTTGCTATCTTCAATAGTATATATGATTCATAACCTTTTTTTTTTTCCTTTTAGACTTAGAGAGATTTGCAAACACTACCCACGTTTGAACATTTTTAAAAACACCTCCCTAATTTTTAATTTAGGTAAAATCCTCAGAGAGATTTTAAAATTTAGGTATACAAAAAACACCTAATAATTTTAAAATTAATTAAAAATTCGTCTGATCTTGTATAAAAAAGAACAAAAAAAACTCCATATAGGGGATTTTTGTCTAAATTTAAAACTAAATAGTTATTTCTTAAAAACAATTAGACCTCAAGAGTGTTTTTTTTTTTTTTGGAATCTCCATTTGATCGATCTATTCAACAAAGACATGCCTTCAATCTAGGTCCATGTATGCATTAAAACAAAGCATACAGATTGTCATCTCTTTTCAGTGAAGTCTCTAGATCTCACTGTTACTCTCCATGTGCTGCATCCTATATTTGTCATCTCTAGATCTCTCAGTTACTCTTCAATCTGGGTCCATGCATGAACGACGCGAAGCATACGAAGTGTCATCTCTTTCAGTGAAGTCTCTAGATCACCCGACAACCACCTTTTATGGTGGATGATTTCTGTTGACTCCTATTCAACGTTGTACAAAAGGATGAGAGAGTACTCGAAAGAACGATAGCCACTCAAAAAACTGCTACCACCTCTCTCTAAAATCAGAAAATCTTGAAGATATCTCTCAACTCTCCTCCACAATTTAAATTAGTGCATTCTTGAAATAGTTTTATAGCAAGGATCACCAAAATAAGTAAAAAGAAGCTATAATTCTATACAAGAATATAGTCTGTATATGAGCACACTTACTCGAATTTAGGTGGTTGTATACTTTTCCTTACATCTATAATAAAAATTCAGATCTTATATTTACCTATAAAATTATTAATTTTAGAAAGTTCCATCCCTTTTGTGGGAGTTGATATATAATTATTGGTACAGTCTTATAACTGTACATATAAATTATTGACCATAAATGCTGATGGTTAGTCTGTCATTATATTGGCATTTTCTAAATTTCAGACACATGGAAAGTGACAAAAGTTGACCCTTAACCTCACAAAATATTTTATAATATTGAATCAGACTATATTATTTATCAAAAATTAAATTAGTGATAAATGGATATATATATATATATATATATATATATATATATATATATATATATATAATCCACCACATTATCTTATATATTATATAGTGGTTACAAATTACATAATATATTTTTTGGATAAAGATTTAGACAGTCTAGTAATATTCTAATAAATATAGTGTCCAGAAAATAAATTAATTTGAAAATTAAATTTCAGACAACAGCGTAAGAGAGGGTGAAAGTGAATTGTGTTTCGAAACAATTTTCTAACTATAAAATGCAATTTTATAATGTTTGTGTAAGTGTGTAACATAAAAACATATAATAAATGTAAATAAGTATAAATTAGAGTAATGATTAATGTCGAAGGGTAAACTCTACGGTGGTTTGGCTAAACCTCTGTCGGGGATCACAAGTCATTTCTTGATGTGTACAAGGTCGTCACCTCCCATTCATTTAGGTTTTATAAAAGTAAAATAAAATTATATAAACGTTCAAACATCTCAAGTGATTGATGATTAATTATTAAAATATACTATTGACAGTTCCGTCTATACTAAAGGTCTATAATTACCTACGATAAAACATCTCCAATAATTGATGATAAATTATTAAAAAATACTATTAATTGTCAATACATGCAGCTTCAAACAATCCAACACTTGCAATGAAAGCAGCTGCAGCAAGTCCTGTAAAGCTCCTAGCTGCAGCTTACATGACAACATCAGCAGCAGTTTAAAGAGGTGATCAATACTTGGAAAGATCAGAATCGAAGGATTACAAGAATGGTAGCAGCTGTATTACTCTATGTGCTCGCATAGAACAGCTACCATATAGCTCAAGCAATAACCATACATCGAGTCTTTGTAGATCAAGGAGATACAAATTAAAGTAACCAGTGTCATGATCAACTGATCTTAAATCTGTTAGGAGAGCCTGCTGATGTGGCATTAATTAGTTAGAAGTTGATTGGAGTTTGTTAGTGCATGCTTTTGACATGACTTGAAAGTTGATAGTATATATAATGAGAAATAATCAGAAAAACTCCATTGATGGAGCTCCAGCTATCTTCTTCCTTACATGTTCATGAAAGACTTCTTTGAAGTATTTTATCAAACACCTTGCATAGAGCTTTTCTAGTTGCTTTTCACTGAATTTTCACACCGTCTATACTAAAGGTCTATAATTACTTTTGTAATTATCTCTAATGAGATTGATATGACAAATCAATGGCAGATTTATGTGTGTTAATTTTTAGAAATTTTTTAAGATATTTTTACCCTCTTATCATAATTTATAAATTCATTTTAATTAACACGTTAATTTTCATATAATAATAGTGTTTAAGTTACTAAAGGTCCATTACCTTAATGGTTAGAGGCCCAAACTAACTCCTTCAAGCCTCCAAAGTTTAACACTTAAGTAGTATATATATATTATATTCATAAAAGTATAATTGTATGGGTATCTCTTCCCGTGTTGGGAGTAGACCCCTCCTGTTGTTGAGAATAGACGGCTTCTGAAATAGAAATAGATGTCCAAACCGTGCTCGTATGGGTTAATCTCAGTAGATCTCGATAGTCCTCTAATCCGTAAGGTGTCTAATTTAAAAAAAAAAATAGTATTTACGTTTTTTTTTTAGCTTAGCTAGTGCTATTCATATGATTGAGAAAATGTTTATGTTACCACAGATATAATAATTAGTTAATATTCACTGGATTGGATTAATTCGATTATCCCAACAAAATAAAAAAGAATAATAAAATCAAAAATAAAATACTAGAAAAACTTGTGGACTCTCCAAAAGGAGAAAGTGAATGCAGTGCAATTCTATAGTTTCAGCTATATTAGCATAATTCATGAGTTCATACAAAATTAAAAGAACGTTTGGTATTAGTAAAAACTTTTGACTGGTAGAGAAGTCATACTAAAAACGCTCTTATCCTCACAAAATACACGTACGAGAAAGCACTTTTGGCTGCCATTTGCATAAAATAACGATGATTTATATTTTTATTTAGGGTAGGGAGATTTGAACTTATAACTTCAACTTGGTTGAGAGATATGATTACCATCAAAATATGTTAATGCAACTACCATAGAAAATGGTTTTACTTGAAAGACTTTTACAAGGAAGAACTTCATTTAATTCCCTACATTTTTAGCGTTTCTTTAATTTTTAATAATATTTTACGTTTTAATTCTCGTAACCCCTAAAGTTTTTAAATCCAATCGGATTAGTCAAATTGACATTTTTGCCGGACATTAAGTATTAAAATTGAAGACGCGTTTGGACTGATAGATATACTTGAAATTATAATTTTGCCCTCCTTTCATTTACTTTAAAAAAAATTAAAAAAAAAAACTTTCCTTGAAAATCACTTATTCAAAGCAATTGTAAACTACACCCAACGGTACAAAAATCAGATATTGAAAAATCCTTCAAGTAGTTTCATCATAAACTCTTTTATATGGTACATGACATTTGGTAACTTGTCAATTTGGCCTAGTGGTATGTTCATCACTCTTACACCTTAATTATAATAGCTAAAAATATATATATATATATATATATATATATATATATATATATTTGGTTAACAGTATTTTTATAAAAAGTAGGAAATAAATGTTTAAAGCTTAGGGAGCCAACAAGTTTTATAATTATTGGTTAGCCCTGGTCTTATTGATAGTGACATTTTAACTAACTTAAATGCCTAATAATTTATTAATTTTACAACTGCCAAATGTGGCTTAATGGTATAAGGTTCATTCAGCCTGATAATATTTTAGAATTGAATCGTCATCACCACATTAGTATGTTAAAAATAAAAAAAATTTATTAATTTCTAAACGTAGTATAATAAAAACACATTTTACATTATATATTCCACTATTATCCTTTCATTCATTCTTTAAACAAATTTTATTCCTCCCATATCCTTTTTAAATTTTTAACTAAAATCAATTAACTTATTATAACTTTTTATTTATAAATGTAATTAGTATAAAAATTATATCATTGGAAATATTTTATTGAACTCTTTCAAGTGAGTATAATATTGACTATATTTTAATTATTTTTAAAATTTTCATTTATCACATTCATTTATTAATCACTAACCTAATAATTATTTTATTTAAATTTGTAGGTGTAAAAATATTATGTGAGTAAATTATTATCTAAAATAATTAAGTGAAAGTTTAAAAAATAATTTATAAAGTAAAAAATATTAATATTTTATTATTTGGATATTATAAAATAGAGAATAGTTGGAGTTGTGAATTTATGGAGATAAAATATTCTTGTAATATTTCATTTTAGATCTATATTTTTAAGAAAAAAATGAAAAACCATTGGAAAAAGCCTAAACCACAACAAATAAAATTATTTTTAAAATAATAAAATGTAAAAAATTTAAAATATGAGTTTTAAACTTTTGTTGATGAATGGTTGAAGAAAAGAAGTGAATATATATATATATATATATATATATATATATATATATATATATATATATATATATGAGTTAATAACACTCAACCTACCTGAGGTATGCTAAATTACACTCGGAATTAAAGTTTACCTTAATTAACACTGACCTCCTCTCGTGATAACGTTAACTGATAGAAATAACAGTTGACTTGTGCCAGATGTGTTAAATGACCAAAATACCCCTGTTAACAGTAAATAACACTGATTTGACCTATTTGCCCTTAGAAAAATATAAAAATAATAATAATAATTTAAAATTTGGCGGTAATGGATAATAACCTAATTACTTATTGCTTGGACGAAAATACCGTTATGGTTTATACTTAATTATATCTTTGAAAATTTGTGGAAAATTTTAAAAGGTAGAGTGTTAGCAGCTTAATATATTGCTGGAACCATTGCCAAATTTTTTTTTTTTTTTTTGTATATATGATGCTGATAATCCTTAATACAACGAGAACAAAAAATCATTACTGATCAATATTTGCATTAATCACTGATAAATACATCAAATATATTGGCAATATACTGCTTTCTATACCAAATCAGCAGCAAAAGGCAATATGAACAAAAATACATTTACACTGGTGCAAGCATTGAACCCAGTGGCTGCTGCCTCATAAACAAAAAATTACAAAAAATTACTAAAAACATTTTCCATCCTACCATCCATAATTGTTTAACATAGCTAAGAATGTACATCAAATGTACCAAAAATTAACAAACAAACATCATCAACCAACTGTCCATATGCATCCATGACAACAAAAAGACTCATCCTAAGTATCCCCATCACCAAAAATCATCTTTTTTAAGTTCCACAACCATTATTTCCTGGAATTAAAATCTCAAACAAACATCACATTATAAAAGATTAAGACATATGCCATAATTAAGAGTTTTAAGCTCAATATGACATTACCTGAACATTGCTGAGAAGGTTGGGATGCTGATTGGCTTACATATTGCTGACTTGATGAACCAAATTGGTTTTCATTAGAGGAAGGTGCTGGTGTATTTGAATACCAAAGAACCTGCTAGGATAGAAATTAGGGTGTTAATAACAAGAAAAAAATCAGAATTTGTTACATAGCATAAGGTTCAAGTATTACCCTTGTAACAGTTGAAGATGTTGGTGGAATTGTTTGGTTGTTACTGTCCACTGGTACTGATGTGGAGCTGCTATTGACCTGCAAATGTTAAAAAATGTCAGTTTTTGCATTTCTATTTGTAGGTCTAAGATAGAGAAGAAAGAAGGATACCTCCATTCTCCTGCGATTTGTTGCAGTACTTGTTGAGAGGGCTGAAGATGTAGTTGTACCATGTTTCAACAAATATTAGAGAAGAAAAATTGATGAATTATTAAACGAACCAAATTATAAAAGATTAACAATCAGCACATACATATTTTCATACCTGATTCCCACCAGATTGACCATCATTTTTCTTCTTGCAGGTTCTACTGTTGTGCCCAACTTCATGACAGATGCTGCACTTCAAACTGGATGACCTAGGCACCTTTTTTGGTTCATTGAGACCCTTTCTTCTTTGAAGTTTAGGTTTGCCAGGTCTTCTTCTCTTTAGAGGAGGTAACACAGTTGCAAATTCAACATCTGGCCATAAGTGTTCATCTGGTATAGGGTGCATTGTATGACTATAGGTCTTCAAATAACATGATTTTTTTAGGTAGTCATGGACATACCCTTCAACTGCATCTCTTCTCTTCAATATGCATGCTAATGCATATCTACATGGAATCTCACTCACAGCCCATAACCCACACTTACATGTTTTGCTGTCCAGATTCACTACAAATCTCCTTTCACCATCCACAACCTCAAATTCCCATTCACCACATTGCAGGGGGTCCAAATAGATCAAATTGGTCCTTCTGACCAATTATTTGACGATCAATCATAACAACCTTTTTTTTTAAAAGACAGTTATGTCCTTGATTAATCAATATAATTACAATTTGACATTCCAATTAATATATAATATAAATAAATAAATCATAATAAAATCTTATTAAAATGAGAAAAAGATCAGAAAGAAGAACCCTAGCAGCTCCCTCTCTTCATGCTCTCTCAACTCCAATCTCTCAAAACTCACCCAATCTCTCTTGTATGTCCATGGAATCAAATTAGAGACTTATGGTAAGCTTGTTTCTTGTTTGTTCAAGTTGTTTTATGATTAATTTCATTTAAATCTATTTGTTATTCTTGAATGAGAGTTAATGGAGTTTTATAGATATTAATTGAATGAAAGCTTGTGGGTTTTATTTTTAATGCATGATAAGGCATTTAGAAAGTTAAATTAGTACCTAGATAACTTGATGTTGTGATTTAGAGTGCATTTATCTTGCTTGAATGAATTAAACATCTATCTCACATGTGTTTAGTGGATTGGTACTAATCTAGGTTGGATCAAGAGTGTTAGTTGTTGTTATAATAATTTACTTGTTGCTAGAATCACATTCATATAAACATGTTGGCTGCCTTGTAGAGTTCATGCATTAAATATGTTTGTTTCATGACTTGAAAGTGTTGAATTTGTTGCAAAAATTGTTAAGTCTTGAAATGTGTTTATGCTAAGTGTTATTTAAGTAGATTGTGTGCACTAGTTCACTTAGCATCATAGGTTGTATTGGTCATGCATCCTAATTGTATGTTCATGCATCATTGAACACTTAGACTATAATTCTTTGTGTTATTGGAAGAGCTTGTGTGACTTTGGTGAAGTCTTGTGAACAAGCTCAAGGTTTGCTTCTTATGAAAAAGTTGCATTTGTGTGGAATTTCACTAGTTGGCTCTTGCGAGACGATAGGTGTAGGCTCACGCCAATAGGAGTGTGAATTCTAGGATAGCTTGAGGATATACGTTTAGTCACCTAGTGGATCTTAGGAGATCATTAGGGAAAAGGTCTGCGGATAGACTAGAGCGGGATAGTCCAAGAGGAGTGAGTCCTTGTAATTTCAACTTGAGGGTGTACTGCATTTATCACTAGTGGATTGTCCGTTAAGTGGCCAAGAGTGGTCCCGTGGTTTTTGATCCCTTGATGGAAGAGGTTTTCCACGCTAAAATCCTTGTGTTGATTTTGTTTATCTCTTCCGCATTTGTTATGTGTTTATAATTGTTGAATTGATCTAATTAAATTGTTGGTAATCAAAAAATTGGGTAAGAACCTATTCACCCCCCCTCTAGGTTCATATAGACCGCTGCACTTAAACTTTCAATTAATTTGAAGAGTTATTTTAAATTATTAAATTATCATAAAGTAGTAATTATTGTACTAAATTTTCTTTTTATTTTTTTAAAATTTCTAATTTTGGTGTTAATTTATTTATTTATGTATTTTTTATATTTAAAGATTTTTCTTATAAATTTTTTGTATTTTATAATTTTAATTTTTTTGGACACATGTTAGATTCTTATTGGATGTACAAGTTAAGGTTAATTAGTTAAATTTTAAAAAATAGAGGGTAAAATTATAATTTTTACTTAATCATTTAAAGTTAAGGGTAAAATGATCAATGTGCATATTCTATCATGTTTGACTATTAAAAATTTGGTCAAAAGGACTAAATTGATGGATTTTTGAAAAGTTAGGGACCACGCGAGCTAAAAATGAAAACATCGGTCAAAAAGTAATAATTTGAAAAACGTTAGGGGCCAAAATAATTTTTACGCTAATATATATGTCTAGTAAAATTTTAAATTTGATAGAATTTATATAAGTATAACATGTTAGAACCTCATTTAAAGTTCTAATCCAAAACTACCAAAAAGTCAGAGCTGGTTCTGCGCACAACAATACCAAAAAAATAAAATAATAGTGCATATTTATGTTTTACTTACTACATGGCAATTGTAATTTATCACCAATCAAAATCACTAAGAAGTCCTTTCGAGCACGAGAAACACATGTGATGTATGTCTATTTATTGGATGTACAAATTAATGTTAATTAGTTAAATTTTAAAAAATAGAGGGTAAAATTGTAATTTTCGCTTAATCATTTAAAGTTAAGGGTAAAATGGTCAATGTGCATATTCTGTCATGTTTGACTATTAAAAATTTGGTCAAAAGGACTAAATTGATGGATTTTTGAAAAGTTATGGACCACGCGAGCTAAAATTGAAAACATCGACAAAAAGTAATAATTTGAAAAAAGTTAGGGACAAAAATAATTTTTACCCTAATATATATGTCTATTAAAATTTTAAATTTGATAGAATTTATATAAGTATAACATGTTAGAACCTCATTTAAAGTTTTAATCCAAAACTACCAAAAAGTCAGGGTCGGTTCTGCGCACAACAATACCAAAAAAAAAAAAGTGAAAATTGTGAAAAATGGCTTAAAAATTATTAATAAAATTGTTTTTAACCACATATGAAAAAATAATTATTTATAGCCAATTTGAAAAGAAAATAACATAAATACCCTCAATCACCCATTAACTGAACAATTATAAAAAGATCCCAAAATAGTAAAAATTACAAAAAAATCATTAAAAATTACTGAAAAACTCATTTTATACATTAAAACAAAAATACTTTTTTCTTTCTTCTATGCGTCGACTTTAACCCTTTTTTTGATATTTTTTTTTCCTTCTATGGCAGCAGCTCTTTCTTTTTATTTTGTTACTTTTTTTTTGTCTTTTTCATTAAAACTAGTTACACGCCTTTATTTTTCAGACACTCATCATCTTGTCTTTACCAACTCTATTATATCAACAAAATCAAAATTTAGAGATAATTTTATTGAATTTTTTATATTTTATTTAGAATGTATTTTATGAATTTTTTAAGTTTTTTTTATTTTATTTATATATTATATTTTATTTGTAGTTGAAAGAATTTGGGTAATATTAGAGTTTATTTTTGTGAAATTTTAATGGTTATGGAATATGTTAGTGAAAAGTTAGTCAGTGAAAGATTTGTTAGTGAAATGTAGGTTAGTGAAACGTTTGGTAATAATATTGGTTAGTGAAATGTTGATTAGTGAAATGTTAGCTAGTGAAATGTTGGTTAGTGAAATATTGGTTAATCAAATGTAGGTTAGTGAAATATAGGTTAGTGAAATGTAGGTTAATGAAATATATGTTAGTGAAATGTAGATTAGTGAAATATTGGTTAATGAAATGTTGTTTAGTGAAATGTTGGTTAGTGGAATGTAAGTTAGTGAAATGTATATTTATGAAATGTTGCATCTTTTAAATATTTATCTCTTATTTCAGGAAATTAATACCCGTAAACTTCTACTTAAATGGACAATGGGATGGTCTAGATTATGTTGGTGATTCACCGGTTGAGATACTGGTTTCTAAAAGGTTGAAACTTACAGGGTTGTTTGAGTTGATATATCGAAAGTTTAACATTGACAGTATACGGTATGACATAGACAGCAGTACGGTCGCTTAAAGATTGAATTTTCAATCTTTCACTAACCTACATTTGACTAACATTTCACTAACAAACACTTTACTAACCAATATTTCACTAACCAATATTATTACCAAACGTTTCACTAATAAATCTTTCACTAACTAACTTTTCGCTAATACATTCCATAACCATTAAAATTTCACAAAAATAAACCTTAATATCACCCAAATTATTTCAATCACAAATCAAATACAATATACAAATAAAATAAAAAAAATAAAAAACTTAAAAAATTCATAAAATACATTCTAAATAAAATACAAAAAACTCCATAAAATTTTGTTGATATAATAGAGTTGGTAAGACAAGATGATGGGTATCTAAAAAATAAAGGCGTGTAACTAGTTTTAATGAAAAAGATAAAAAGAAAAAAAAGAAGTGACAAAACAGAAAGAAAGAATTGCTGCATAAAAGGAAAAAAAATATAAAAAAAAGGGTTAAAGTCAGCGTAAGGAAATAAGAAAAAAATGTTTTTGTTTTAATGTGTAAAATGGATTTTTCAGTAATTTTTAATGGATTTTTTTTGTAATTTTTAATTTTTTGAGGTATTTTTATAATTGTCCAATCAGTGGGTGGTTGAAGGGTATTTATGTTTTTTTTTTAAAATAGCTAAAAATGATTATTTTTTTTCATTTGATGTTAAAAATAATTATTTCTATAATTTTTTTAACCAATCAGTTGGTGGTTGAAGGGTATTTATGTTTTACTCACTACATGGCTATTGTAATTTATCACCAATCAAAATCACTAAGAAATCCTTTCGAGCACCAGAAACACGTGATGTATGTCTATTTATTATTCTTGTCGCCAATGTGAGCATCTTTTAACTTTCGTCCTTGCCTTTGAAAACAAATTAAAAAAAAAAAAAAATTTCACTGGTCAAAATTCAAAAATCAACACGCGAAAGCCGTGGAAATAAAAATGATAATCAATTCACCAACAACTGTGGGGGCAAGGGAAATAAGTGGCCTGGCATTTTATCCAGGACTTACTATTAGATTCACAATAAAATTAAGAAAGAGAAATTTCTTACAACGGTCCAATATAATTTGGTTATAAGAATATTTATTTATCTTAAAGATATTTCAGGTTCGAGTCACTATTACTATATATATCATTTTGTAAATATTATTTAAAGTAAAGTATAAGTGTGTAACTCAAAATTCTCTCACCAAAATGAAAAAGAAAACACATAATCAACCCAACAGAAAATTTGCTTATTAATAACGTGATAAAGGTTTTATTTTTTGGGTGGTGAATCTGGTCGATTCGCATTCAATATTGAAACATCAGTGTTGTGGTCCTTGTGGAATTCTATCACAATTCACACATGTGTGATTCACCAACTAGGTCCACTATTACATCTCATTCATTAATGAAATCGAAAGAAAACATATACTAAAAGAGAAATGCTATGAGCAGGGTCAATGTAGCACCATTTTTTTATTTAAAAAAAAATAAAAAATAGTTTAATGAAAAGTGTCACACCAAATTTGATGAAATTTGGTATAATACTATTCATCACACCAAATTTTTTTAACTTTTATAAATTTCCATTTTACTCTCATTTGGTTAGTTCAAACAATTTTATTCCTTTTATATCCTTTTATCAATTTAATATATTTATAAAATTTGATAAATAATAAAATTTATAAATTAAAATATTATAAAAAATATACCTTTGAAAAGATCTCGTCGAGATCTTCAAAATGAATTCAATGTTATATATATAATTTATTTAATCCATTTTTTATCTCATCTCTTAATTTTTTATTTTAAATTAAATTTTTAATAATTATAATGTAAAAATACAATAATATAATAAAAATAATAACATTAAAATTAAGTAAAATTAAATACATATCCGAAAATAAAATATAAAATGCATTATAAAATGTGTTTGTGGGAAAATTAAAATATAAAATTAAATGAAATTAAATGCATTAATTGAACATTTATGGGAGCAAAATAGTAATTCATAAAATTAGATGTGAAAATATCTATGAATTTAGTGAAAAATTGAATATAATGTGTTTATTATATTAAAAGCTTATGTGTTAAAGTATGATCAACTATTAAAAAAAATATGTGACTCATTATATGAATAATTATTTTTTAATATTATATGATTAATTATTTAAGTATATCAAATAAATTAATTAATTTTGTATAAGTTATCAAATAAAAATTAATAATATTATCTAGATATTCTTAATTAATATTCCTTAAAGATGTTATTTACACCAATTTGATGTTAATAACATTAAAGTGATAAAAAATTTGGTATAAACATATTTTATACATATATATTTTTAACACCAAAATGGTGTAATATTTAATGTTCTATATTGGCCTTACCCTGAGCTGACTGTTGGAGCACAGTCAATCCGAGCAACATGTGGAATAAATTTTATGACACCAGGTTTGTTAGCTGGTTCCATGCATTCTAACATAAACCATTTTTCATATTATTTACAATATTGCCATCCCATTCTATTTACTTTTCACTTTCCATTTTTTCACCCATTTCTTCACGTCAATTACTAAACGCGTGGTCCGAATATCTACTCCCATAATATGAGACACCTACTCTCACAATAAGGGGAGAAAACTACCCACACATACGGTAAATGTATATGGTATGGTGGGAATTGAATTCTTACTACTAAGGTGGGAGAGAGGTGCACTAACCACTTGAACTATAAATGAATGTGATTTGTTAAAGCTTTTTTCTAGTCAACATTCTCACTGTATTAATTTTGATTCAACAATACAATATATGGAAAATGATATGTCTTTTAAGTACAATTATTAATTTGTATTGAGAGATTAATTCATATTTTTAAATTAATATTGGTCAATAATTTGTGTTTTATAATAATAGGTTCAGACAAATTTATATTCAAGAATATGACACTTTGTATTGGATCTTCCAATATTTAATTATATTTTTGAGATATGGTATGTTAAATTGGTATTGTTATTTTTTTTTTCTTCTAAATTCATGATATGATCATTTCAAAAATGCATTTTGTATTATCTTATACTAATTTTTTATTTTTAATATTGTAGATACAAAATTTAGAAGCGATCAATGAAGGAATATGCTCGGATATCGTTAAAAAATCAAGAATTATTTTATTTTCATAATTAGTATTTTTTAACAGATGGAAAATATATTATTATGTTTTTAGTTAGTATGTTTTTATTTATTGGTAATATAAGTATTATTAGATAAATGAGAATTTTTGTTTAGTGTATATTCTTTTATGATAATTTAAAGTATGATTTGATGACAAAGTGTACGCATACACAAATAAAATGAGAAAAGAATGACAAACATGCATGTTATAACTCTCGATCCTCTTCTCGTACCCATGTTGCATGCTGAGTTTTCAAAGCTATATGGTGCCTATAAATACCTGACCAAGAACACACACTAACTCAAACTAGCCAAGCAAGCAAGCAACCACAAGAAGCCCTACTAAACTACATACCCTCCACCAACTAGAAATAGAAAAAATGTCTCTTCAAGATTCAGCAGCAGCTCCTCCCACTTTGGTCCAAAATCATGACCACCAGGACTGTAATCGTAGCTCCGCAAACTATCATCCTAGCATTTGGGGGGATCATTTCCTCTTTTATGTTGCTGATGACTCCTTGGTAAAGTTGCTCATCTTTTAAGTTTCTAGTTTAGTTGACATATTCCACATTTACACATTTCTATCTTTAATTGTATAGTACTGCATACAACTTCAAGCGAATAATAACTACGTTACTACAGTTAGACCAACCTCATAAAAAATATCTTTAGGTGAAAATTCATATTATGTACAGTATCATATTTTATGTGACAAAAAGTCTTTACAATACATGTATGTCCACGGCAATATAGGCTTTTGCAATGTCTAAAATTAATGTTCTAGTCATATCATTATACTAATTGCTGTATTTCTTCAATTTGGTTGTTCAGGAAGCTAATGTAGTGAATGAAAACATTTTGAAATTGAAGGAAGAAATTAAGAGAATGCTAATGGCGCCTGATATCAAGCCTGTACAGAAACTGGACTTGATTGATGCCATCCAACGCTTAGGCATATCTTACCATTTCGAAACTGAGGTTGATGAAATCTTAGAAAAAATTCACAAAAACCACCATGTCTCTGGTTCTGATCTCAGAGATGACAATGATGATGATCTCCATTCCATTTCTCTTCAGTTTCGTTTACTTAGGCAACATGGTCATAAAATGTCCTCTGGTATATATGCTCTTTAATTTTTAATCTTAATTTCTTCCAAGTACAAATGAGACATGGTCATTGTGATCATAATGTGTTTTTGGTGATCAATCAATCAGATGTGTTCAACAAGTTCAAGGACAGCAAAGGAAACTTCAAGGAGTCCCTTGTAACGGATATTAAAGGAATTTTAAGCTTATATGAAGCTACACATCTCAGAGTTCATAGAGAAGATATACTAGAGGAAGCCCTTGCTTTCACTACAAGTCACCTTGAATCAATGGCAACCCAGATCAGTTCTCCACTTGCAGAGCAAGTTAATCGCGCCTTGAATCGACCCATACGCAGGGGGTTACAAAGGCTAGATGCAAGACATTACATGTCTGTCTATCAAGAAGACCCTTTACACAACAAAGTTTTACTGACCTTTGCAAAGCTAGATTTCAACATATTACAAAAACTGCACCAGAAGGAACTCAGTGATATATCAAGGTATGTGTTATAAATATAAGCTTGAAAATGATATCATGCCACATTTTCAAGTTTTACAATTAATTGGTTCTTCTTGGTAATGTCATTTAGGTGGTGGAAAAATCTAGATTTTTCGCGTAAGCTGCCTTTCGCAAGAGATAGAGTGGTGGAGTGCTATTTCTGGATATTGGGAGTGTATTTTGAGCCAGAATATACCTTGGCTAGAAGGATATTAACCAAAGTGATTGCTATGACTTCCATTATCGATGACATATATGATGTTTATGGTACTATTGAAGAACTTGAACTTTTTACCTCTGCAATTGAGAGGTAACTAATTTTCATTGATTCCTCCACTTCTTCTATTTTCTACTACAATAATAATCAGATTCTCATGTTTTTTGGTTTTGTTTTTTATTTTTTCAGGTGGGATATCAGTGCCATAGATCAACTACCTGAGTACATGAAATTATGTTATAAGGCCCTGCTTGATGTTTACAGAGAAAATGAGGAGGAGTTTGCCTGTGAAGGAAAACTATATCGCCTTGATTATGCCAAAGAAGCAGTGAGTTTTCATCATTCAATATATCGTTTAATTTGATGTTTAATTTCAGCAACAACAAATGGATTTTAATTTTATTTTTATTTATCATCAGATGAAGGAAATAGTCAGAAATTATTTTCTTGAAGCAAAATGGTGTCACCAACAACATGTACCAACAATGGAGGAATACATGTCTGTTGCATTAGTCACTTCTGCCTACTCAATGTTAACAGCCACAACTTTTGTTGGAATGGGAGGAGATATTGTAACCAAAGAAGCCTTTGAATGGTTGTTCCGCAACCCCAAGATGGTTCAAGCTTCCTCAGTTATTTGTAGACTCATGGATGACATGGTCTCTCACAAGGTACTACACTAGAGTTATGTAATTAACATGTTGACAAATGAGTAAATGACCAGCTAAAAATGATACATCTTTCTATTTTTCTTGAATTCTACTTTTTAATTAACTAGCATGTATGGTTTTTTTTTTTTCATATATGCAGTTTGAGCAAAAGAGAGGACATGTGGCTTCAAGTGTCGAGTGTTTCATGAAACAACATGGGGCAACAGAAGAGGAAACCCGTAACGAATTTCGAATACGAGTTATAAATGCCTGGAAAGATATAAACGAGGAGTGCCTCCTACCAACCGCAGTGTCAATGCCTCTCCTTACGCGAGTTGACAATCTTGCTCGCGTTATAGATGTCCTATACAAGGACGAAGATGGCTACACACATGCTGGAGTAATCATGAAGGATTTTGTTGCTTCTCTTCTCATCAATCCCGTGCCACTGTGAGCACAAAATTGTTTTTCCTTTTATAATTGTTGTATTTTTGTGTGTTTATGAGAAACGATATATATATTAATGGATGATCTTACAATTTAAAAGACGGTTGTACGTGACATCCATTAGTATTATATTATTCTAAAAATAAAATACTATAGTTAAGTTTATAAACTATGTTTATCAAATAAAATAAAATAAAAGTGTGCTTCTCTCCTATTAATTAAAGCATTCTTTATGATCTTTGTTCTCCTGGAAATTTCAAAGTAAAACTTGTACAAAGCAAATTTTAAATATCATTTGGCTAGTAGTTACATCGTGGCCAAAAGGATGGAAAAGTTAATTAAGATCTATTTACCTCATTAAGATTTCTTATTAATAAACACACTTTAGATGGAAAAAAAAGGGAAAAAAAGGGGTGTTTCGTATCACATCTTCTCCTCTTGAATCTACCTACCATGAATCTCCTACAAATTTTATATCTCACTTTTTCATTTTTTTTAAAAGAATATTAACCATATGGAGTAGCCAATCCATCAAGCTCTAAGTTTGCTCCCTAAAGACCACTAGTTCGAACCCCTACATTGCTAGACCACAATGATTGTATTGTAAACCCTATCCTGGTATGGATGACCTGTTTTTGACCGGATCAGAGAAATTAACCCAAAATACTATCTTATCACTAGGGTCGGCCTTGGGCCGAGGTACTGAAAGCGACAGCCTAAGGCACCAGGCCTAAAGGGATCCAATTTATATATATATATATATATATATATATATATATATATATATATATATATATATATATATATATATAAGGCTAATATATAGGGCAAAAATTATTTTGGTCCCTAACTTTTTTTTAAATATTACTTTTTGACTGATGTTTCCATTTTTAGTTCGCGTGGTCCCTAACTTTTTAAAAATCCATCAATTTAGTCCTTCTGTCAGTTAACAGTTAGTCATTTTAGTCTTTAGACACAAAACTAAAAATTAAAGTTAAAAAATAAATAAAAAATTATTAAATAAAAATAAAATTATAAAAACTGAAAATAGAAAAATAGAAATATTTTTAAAAACTAATTAAAAATTTCTTTACATCCTGTCTACCATTTTCAAAATTTTATTATTATTTTAATCATTTATTTTATTTTTAACCTTTAATTTATTATAATTTATTTTTATATATATAATTTATTTTAATATTGTAATATTAACTTGAAGAGTTATTTTAAATTATTAAATTATCATAAATTAGTCATTATTGTACTAAATTTTCTTTTTATTTTTTTAAAATTTCTAATTTTGGCGTTAATTAATTTATTTATGTATTTTTTATATTTAAAGATTTTTCTTATAAATTTTTTGTATTTTATAATTTTAATTTTTTTTGGACACATGTTAGATTCTTATTGGATGTACAAGTTAAGGTTAATTAGTTAAATTTTAAAAAATAGAGGGTAAAATTGTAATTTTCACTTGATCATTTTAAGTTAAGGGTAAAATGGTCAATGTGCATATTCTGTCATGTTTGAGTGTTAAAATTTGGTCAAAATGACTAAATTGATGGATTTTTGAAAAGTTAGGGACCACGTGAGCTAAAAATAAAAACATCGGTCAAAAAGTAATAATTTGAAAAATGTTAGGGGCCAAAATAATTTTTACCCTAATATATATGTCTAGTAAAATTTTAAATTTGATAAAATTTATATAAGTATAACATTTTATAACCTCATTTAAAGTTCTAATCCAAAACTACCAAAAAGTCAGGGCCGGTTCTGCGCACAATAATACCAAAAAAATAAAATAATAGTGCATATTTATGTTTTACTTACTACATGGCGATTTTAATTTATCACCAATCAAAATCACTAAGAAATCCTTTCGAGCACCAGAAACACATATGATGTATGTCTATTTATTGGATGTACAAGTTAATGTTAATTAGTTAAATTTTAAAAAATAGAGGGTAAAATTGTAATTTTCACTTCATTATTTAAAGTTAAGGGTAAAATGGTCCATGTACATATTCTGTTATGTTTGAATGTTAAAATTTGGTCAAAATGACTAAATTGATGGATTTTTGAAAAGTTAGGGACCACGCGAGCTAAAAATGAAAACATCGGCAAAAAGTAATAATTTGAAAAACATTAGGGACCAAAATAATTTTTACCCTAATATATATGTCTAGTAAAATTTTAAATTTAATAGAATTTATATAAGTATAACATGTTAGAATCTCATTTAAAATTCTAATCCAAAACTACCAAAAAGTCAGGGCCGGTTCTGCACACAAGTACCAAAAAAAATAAATAAGTGAAAATTGTTAACAATTGCCTAAAAATTAGTGACAAAATTGGTTTTAACCACATATGAAAAAATAATTATTTATAATCAATTTGAAAAGAAAATAACATAAATACCCTCAACTACCCATTGACTGAACAATTATAAAAAGACTCCGAAATAATAAAAATCACAAAAAACCCATTAAAAATTATTGAAAAATCCATTTTATACATTAAAACAAAAACACTTTTTTTCTTCTTTCCTTGTATTGACTTTAACCCCTTTTTTTATATATTTTTTTTCTTTCTATAGCAGCAGCTCTTTCTTTTTGTTTTGTCACTTTTTTTTTGTCTTTTTCATTAAAACTAGTTACACGCCTTTATTTTTCAAACGCTTATCATCTTGTCTTTACCAACTCTATTATATCAACAATATCAAAACTTAGAGATAATTTTATTGAATTTTTTGTATTTTATTTACAATGTATTTTATGAATTTTTTAAGTTTTTTTTTTTTTTGTATATTGTATTTGATTTGTAGTTGAAAGAATTTGGATAATATTAGGGTTTATTTTTGTGAAATTTTAATGGTTATGAAATATGTTAGTGAAAAGTTAGTCAGTGAAAAATTTGTTAGTGAAATGTAGGTTAATGAAACGTTTGGTAATAATATTGGTTAGTGAAATGTTGGCTAGTAAAATGTTGGTTAGTGAAATATTGGTTAGTCAAATGTAGGTTAGTGAAATATAGGTTAGTGAAATGTAAGTTAGTGAAATATATGTTAGTGAAATATAGATTAGTGAATATTAGTTAATGAAATGTTGTTTAGTGAAATTTTGATTAGTGGAATGTATATTCGTGAAATATTTAAGGTGTAATTGTTTTTTGTGAAATGTTGTTACTAAAATATTTTGAGTGAAACATTATCAGTGAAATTCACTTTTATTAATATTTTTTTTATGAAATGTTGCATCTTTTAAATATTTATCTCTTATTTCAGGAAATTAATACCCGTAAACTTATACTTAAATGGACAATGGGATGGTCTAGATTATGTTGATGGTTCACCGGTTGGGATACTAGTTTCTAAAAGGTTGAAACTTACAGGGTTGGTTGAATTGATATATCGAAAGTTTAACATTGACATTATACGATATGACATAGACAGCAGTACGGTCGCTTAAAGACTGAATTCTCAATCTTTCACTAACTTACATTTGACTAACTAATATTTCATTAACAAACACTTCACTAATCAACATTTCACTAACCAATATTATTACCAAACGTTTCACTAATCTACATTTCACTAACAAATCTTTCACTAACTAACTTTCGCTAACACATTCCATAACCATTAAAATTTCACAAAAATAAACCTTAATATCACCCAAATTCTTTCAATTACAAATCAAATACAATATGCAAATAAAATAAAAAAATAAAAAACTTAAAAAATTTATAAAATACATTCTAAATAAAATACAAAAAACTCCATAAAATTTTGTTGATATAATAGGCGTGTAAAACAAAAAAAAGAGAAAAAAATATAAAAAAAAAGGGTTAAAGTCAGCGTAAGGAAAGAAGAAAAAAATATTTTTGTTTTAATGTGTAAAATAAATTTTTTAATAATTTTTAATGAGTTTTTTTTTATAGTTTTTAATTTTTTGAGGTTTTTTTATAATTATTTAATTAGTGGGTGGTTGAAGGGTATTCTTATTTTTTTTATTTTAAAATAGCTAAAAACGATTATTCTTTTCATTTAATGTTAAAAATAATTATTTTCGCTTTTAATTTTGTCCCAAAATAAAATAATAGAGCATATTTATGTTTTACTCGCTGCATGGCGATTGTAATTTATCCCCAATCAAAATCACTAAGAAATCCTCTCGAGCACCAGAAACACGTGATGTATGTCTATTTATTATTCTTGTCGCCAGTGTGAGCAGCTTTTAACTTTCGTCCTTGTCTTTGAAAACAAATTTAAAAAAACAAAAAAAAATTCACTGGTCAAAATTCAAAAATCAAAACGCGAAAGCCGTGTATAAAAATGATAATCAATTCACCAACAAGTGTGGGGGCAAGGGAAATAAGTGGCCTGGCATTTTATCCAGGACTTACTATTAGATTCACAATAAAAGAAAGAGAAATTTCTTATTTTTGGGTGGTTCTAAAATAAAGTTGAATCTGGTCGATTGGCATTCAATATTGAAACAAAAGTGTTGTGGTCCTTGTGGAATTCTATCACAATTCACACATGTGTGATTCACCAACTAGGTCATTAATGAAATCGAAAGGAAACATATACTAAAAGAGAAATACTAAGAATAAGGTCAATGTAGCACTATTTTTTCATTTATGTAATAAAAAGTATCATATCAAATTTGATAAAATTTGATGTGATACTATTCATCACACTAAATTTTTTTAACTTTTATAACTTTTCATTTTACACTCATTTAGTTAGTTCAAACAAATTTTATTCTTTTTATATCCTTTTATCAATTTGATAAATAATAAAATTTATAAATTAAAATATTATAAAAAATATACTGTTCAAAAAATCTCGTCGAGATCTTCAAAATGAATTCAATATTATATATATAATTTATTTAATCTATTTTTTATCTCATCTCTTAATTTTTTATTTTAAATTAAATTTTTAATAATTATAATGTAAAAATACAATAATATAATAAAAATAATAATATTAAAATTAAGTAAAATTAAATACATATCTAAAAATAAAATATAAAATGCATTATAAAATGTGTTTGTGGGAAAATTAAAATATAAAATTAAATGAAATTAAATGCATTAATTGAACATTTATGGGAGCAATATAGTAATTCATAAAATTAGATGTGAAAATGTTTATGAGTTTAGTGAAAAAATGAATAAAATGTGTTTATTATATTACAAGCTTATGTGTTAAAGTATGTTCAACTATTAAAAAAAAAAATATGTGACTCATTATATGAATAATTACTTTTTAATATTATATAATTAATTATTTAAGTATATTAAATAAATTAATTAATTTTGTATAAGTTATTAAATAAAAATTAATAATATTATATCGATAATATTCTTAATTAATATTTTTTAAAGATGCTGTTTACTCAAATTTGATATTAATAACATTAAAGTGATAAAAAATTTGGTATAAATATATTTTATAAATATGTATTTTTAACACCAAAATGGTATAATATTTGGTGTTCTACATTGGCCTTACCATGAGTGACTGTTGGAGCACAGCCGCTCCTTAATATTGTTAGCTGGTTCCATGCATTCTAACATAAACCATTTTTCATATTATTTACAATATTGTCATCCCATTCTATTTACTTTTCACTTTTCATTTTTTCACCCATTTCTTCACGCCAATTACTAAACGGGTGGTCCGAATATCTACTCTCATAATATGAGACATCTACTCTCACAATAATGGGAGAAAACTACCCACACATACGGTAAATTTATATGGTATGGTGGGAATTGAACCATCACTACTGAAGTGGGAGGGATATACACTAACCACTTGAACTATAAGTGAATGTGATTTGTTGAAGTTTTTTTTCTAGTCAACATTCTCAATGTATTAATTTTGATTCAACAATACAAGATATGGAGAAAAAAAGTCTTTTCCTCTCGTTTCTTCTCTGAAGCAATAGTGTGTAAAAGTAGTCATCCCTAGGGCAGCTCTTCCTCCTTCATGGCGACAGAACTTTGTCCGATCTTCCCTTGTCTTCCCATATCCTTGTTCTGCTCTTATCGGCAAGAATATCAAACACCTTGTACTGCTAACAAGCCAACTTCAAAGAACAAATTAGCTAGACGCATAAGCTGAAATCAATTAGCTATCAGTGCTAAGCTTATGTGTTCACTATCAACTATAGGTCAGCACTCTTTCTATCCAGGTCAACCGCCATGTCATTCCTAAAAATCAGAGAGTTTTTTAGAAGTTTGTTAGAAGTTTTTGAGTTAGTTGGAGGCAAGATAATCAAACTAACTACCAGTTAGAACTCCCATGTAGTTAGGCCGTGAGGAATGTACTGAAAATTTCCTAATCATGGTATAGATGGCCAGTCTTTAATTAGGTCGGAAAAATTGGTCCGAATATCAAAAAAATAAAATAATAAAAAATATTTTTTACGTTACTTACTACATGGGGATTGTAATTTTACCGGGCCAAGAGAATAATAATAATAATAATAAAAAAGAGCTTTCTAGAGACTGAAAAGTATACCAATCAAAAGGGCAAAAAAAAAAAAAAAAAAAAAAGCATAGTGGCCTATCAAAATCACTAAGAAATCCTTTCGAGGACCACAAACACATGTGATTTGTTTATTATTCTTGTCGACCACGTGAACAGCTTTTCATTTTCGTCCTTGTCTTTGAAAACAATTGTGCGGAAATAAAAATAATAAATCATATCACTGACGCAAGAGTTGGGGCCAGGGAAATAAGTGGCCTGGGATTTACAGAGGTTTTATTATCACTTTCCAATGGGATTCAATGTTAAGAACGATCGTATGTCGAATTTGAATCGTCATCATTATATATGATATGTTAAAAATAAAAAAGAGATATCTCTTCACAAATATTATTTACTAGTTAAATGTAAGTGTCTGACTCAAAATTCTCTTGTCAAAATGAAAAAGAAAATAATACATAATTAACCCAACAAAAAACTTGCTTATTAATAATGTAATAAAGGTTTTTATTTTATTTTATTTCAAGGTTGCATGACAGTTACTATTAAAAATTTGCTAAGTCCGATGATTGTGGTCTCTTCTTGTCATGCCCTTCTTGCGGCTATAAATTAATTCTAATGCAAGAAGGTAAAGTGAGCATATTTGTGGCTGTTTGATATCATTTTCATAAATTTATAAATAGTAGAAAAGTGCTTATTTGATTAGAATGATTTCTTTTGAATGTGTGAAAATTTCATAAATAGTAAAACATATTTTGTATACTATCCAAGAAATAAGATTTGGGAAATAGTATATTTTGATGATTTTTAAGTCAGATATTTGGAAGTCTAATTAAGTAAAAATCTTAATGTAATTTCTTTTAGTTTTGATCACGTGTTACATTGGAGTCGGTGATAAATCCGCTGTATGTATTACCATTAAAAGTCAAAACCCAAAAAGTGACCAATAACTTATAAGAGCAATATATATATATGCCTCTTTGATGATATATTAAGATTAAATATTGTGATCTGCAATTGAATTTGTGCTTTTTTTTTTTTTGTTTATATATTATTTATTTTTGTAGTAGCTATTAGGCAGCGCTTTCACTTTAATGATGTTTTTCAATATAAACCATACATATTTATTAGTATGTGTCGGTAGTTTTCTTCCCTTATAGGGATAGATATCTCCCGTTACGAGAGTAGATATCCAGACCACACGTTTAGTGATTGATCTCGATAAGTCATAACAGACATATAATTAATCTTATAATTGTACAATTAAATAAATAAATCAAAATCTATTATAAACAAATTAGTAAGCAAAATCAATTGTTTGTTATTATTAAAATCAAGTATTGAAACCTTAAGACTAACGTGATTTATATAGCAATGAAAGTCACAAACCAAAATGATAGATAGTCTTAAATATCGTAAAGTTATTCAATATTATATATATCATTTCCAAAATATAAAAAATATTGTCAAATATAAAAACTTAATCAGTAACCACCACAACAATACTAAAATTTATGGAAAATAAAAAATAAAAAAATCTATGAAATAAATAAATGAAGGAAAATTTAGTACACTCCATTTTCAAAGCGGTCTTCCTCCAAATGAGTTGTGAAATCAATAGTCACATAATTTTGTGCTTATTCGGTGTCACGTCTTATTAATATAACTTCGTGCTAGATTTCAAGTCACAATCTTGAAAAAGGCGTCTTGGCTTCTTTTATAAGACAATTTCATTCCCAAAAAAATAATTGTATGGTAAAAATAGATAAATTATATGGAATAACTTGACGTCTGATCATATTATAATAAAATTATATTTTTTCTTAAACAACAATTAAATACCTCGAATAATTTTAATTTAATTCCTAATGTATTTAAAAATACAATTTTTTAATAATTTTAAAAATACATTTTGAAAGCAATCTTCCATCGAATGAGGTGTGAAATCAATAGCCACATAGTTTTGTGCTTATTCGGTGTCACGTCCTATTCATATAACCTTCTACTAGATTCCAAGTCACAATCTTGAAAAAGGCCTCTTGACTTCTTCTATAAGACAATTTGATTCCCGAATGCAAGAAATAAATTAATTCAAATGCAAGAAGGTAAAGTGAGCATATTTGTGGCTGTTTGATATCATTTTCATAAATTTATAAATAGTAGAAAAGTGCTTATTTGATTAGAATGATTTCTTTTGAATGTGTGAAAATTTCATAAATAATAAAACATATTTTGTATACTATCCAAGAAGTAAGATTTGGAAAATAATATATTTTGATGATATTTAAGGTCTCAGCCTCTCAGGTATTTGGAAGTCTAATTAAGTAAAAATCTTAATGTAATTTTTTTTTAGTTTTGATGGAATCGGTGATAAATCTGCTGCATGTATTACCATTAAAAGTCAAAACCCAAAAAGTGACCAATAACTTATAAGAGCAATGTATATTAAGATTATATATGCCTCTTGGATGATATTTGAACTTATTATTTTTCATGGACTGCGTTTTATTAAATTTTGAAGGTTCGAGAGTGAGAGAGAAATGAAAAAGAAAAAGAAAAAGAAAAAGAAAAGATGTTGATGAATGTAGAAAGAGTTTGATAAATATTTATCTATCTATCAGGATTTGATGAGATCAACTGTAAACAGATGTATGATAGCATTTTCTATGTCCAAATGTAAGAGCATTTTCCTTATACTTCGGGGTTTTATGAGCAAAGTTCAACCAATATAAGTGTAGACGTATAATCTAGATAGTACTTATTAAACACAAAGAAAAAGTTTGTTAATATAGATCTCTCTATACTTTATGATTTTAACAGCAAATATCAAATTCTATAAGCACGATCACGGAGAAGAGTACATAACAACTAAGGTCATCTCCAACGGTTCTCTATTTTTTTCATTAAAATGGAGATCCAAAATAGAATATTCCAAGAATATTTTATCTCGATAAATTTACAACTCCAATCATTCTACATTTTATAATATCCAAATAATAAAATATTATTATTTTTTTACTTTATAAATTATTTTTTATAACTTTTTGTTAATTATTTTAGATAATAATTTACTCATACAATATATTTACACATAACTATTTTACACCTAACATTATATATTCCACTATTATCATTACCTCCGTTTTTTAAACAAATTGCATTCTTCCCATATCCTTTTTAAATTTTTAACTAAAATCAATTAATTTATTATAACTTTTTATTTATAAATGTAATTAGCATAAAAATTATATCACTGGAAATATTTTATTAAGATCTTTCAAATGAGTATAATATTTACTATATTTTAATTATTTTTAAAATTTTTATTTATCACATTCATTTATTAATCACTAACTTAATAAGTATTTCATTTAAATTTATAGGCGTAAAATATTATGTGATTAAATTATTATCTAAAATAATTAAGAGAAAGTTTGAAAAATAATTTATAAAGTAAAAAAATAATATTATTTTATTATTTAGATATTGTAAAATGGAGAATGGTTGAAGTTGTAAATTTATAAAGATAAAATATTTTTAAAACATTTTATTTTGGATCTACATTTTTAAGAAAAAAATAGACAACTATTGGAGAAAGCCTAAACCACAATAATAAAATTATTTTTAAAATAATAAACTGTAAAAAGTTTAAAATATGAGTTTTGACTTTTAAACTTTGTCGATGAATGACTGAAGAAAAGAAGGGAAGATTATTATTTTTGGGTGGTTCTAAAATAACGTAGAAACATTAGTGTTGTGAAATTCTATCACAATTCACAAATATGTGTGGCTCATGAACTACTTGGTAACTTGTCAATTTGGTCAGTTATATACCGCTCATATTTGCCCATATTTAATTATAATAGTAAAAAAAAAACAATTTTGGTTATACTTTTATAAAAAGTGAATAAATGCTTAAACTTTAGGGAGCCGACAAGTTTTATAAATATTGGTGAAACCTGGCCTTATTGATAGTGACATTTTAACTAATTAACTTAAATGCCCAATAAAAAAGTGAAGATTTCTTGCACAGTTCCAATTGACAATGTGCTATAACTTGCTGAAGCGCAAGTCTGTTTGTCTCACACAAGACCTTCAAACAAGAAGCTACATTAATTGTTGTCAAAGCCCCTCAATTTTCCTTACACAGGAAAATGTCTTCACAGGTTTCAGAATTTCCTGGTTCAATCCAAACAGCTACATTCGACGTCGTTAAGCGTAACACAGCTAGTTATCATCCTACCCTTTGGGGAGATCATTTCCTCACATATGCTTCTGATTCTGAGGTAATATATATGTGTTTGCATTTTCTAGTCATTATTGAATTAATTAAAATCTTTATGGGGGGGGTATGTGTGTGTATGCACTCTTTCATCATCTCTCATGAATGTAGTATTTTTCCTTATTCAGTACTAAGTTGTTTTGTTCATGCATGCTATCGTATGGGTCTGGTAATGTTAATTGGACAATTAATATCAATTAACAATTATTTATTTAGTATATAGAGTTAGTTAATTGACTGGGAAATCTATGCATTAAACTAGGTCTTGCATGTAAAAAAAAATGCATGCAGCATGTATACTTCAAAGTTGTCAGTGAAGTGGAAATTTATGTGTTCTATTGTTCCATATATAGTCAACGAAATCTATGAATATTCTGTCAAATTGTTGTCTAGACAATTGATGCTACAACTGAACAAGAATTTGAAGGATTGAAACAAGAAGTGAGGAGGATAATAGTCTCCACAACGGAAAACGATTCCCGGAAATTGTGCTTGATCGATGATGTCCAACGCTTAGGAGTTGCTTACCATTTTACAAAGGAGATAGAAGATGAATTACAAAAGCTATACAATGACTCCAACGATGATGACAACAATCTCTACACTGTTGCTCTTCGATTTCGGTTGCTTAGACAAGAAGGATACTATGTTCCATGTGGTAAGTCCATTGTACACTTATCCTATATACTCTTTTTATTCTTATAATCCACATTTTGAAAGTAATTATAAAGAATTGTCAAAAAAAAGAAAGAAACAAATTAATTATAAAGAGAGATATATAGCCAACAAATTATATTTCATTGTGTGACAGATGTGTTCAAAAAATTCAAAGATGACCAAGGAAAGTTGAAAGAGTACTTACTTGATGTGCATGGCATGCTATGTCTGTACGAGGCTGCACATCTTGGCATACGTGGAGAAGATGTCCTGGATGAAGACCTAGCTTTCACTGCCTCTCATCTTGAGTCAATGGTATCTCATGTAACTCCTCAGCTTGCAGAGCAGATTATTCGTTCCTTGAATCGGCCCATCCGCAGAAACTTACCTAGGTTGGAGGCAAAATATTACATCGATATCTACTCGGGAGACGATTCAAAAAATCAAACACTTCTCAAGTTTGCAAAATTAGATTTCAACATGTTACAAGTACAGCACCAGAAGGAACTAAGCAGCATCACTGAGTAAGTTCAAGTTTACAAAATAATCAACAAAAGTATGTCCTGATTTTAGTAACATCCAGAACATGAAAATTAAATTCAAGGTCCGGATTTAATTTAAATTATATAGGATTTATGATTATTGAGGATCGTTGACAATAAAACTAATCCAATGAAGTTGCATCTCAGATGGTGGAAAAATATGGACGTCAAAGCGAAGTTTCCTTATGCTAGAGACAGATTGGTGGAGTGCTATTTTTGGATAATGGGAGTATACTTTGAGCCCCAGTACTCCTTCGCGAGAAGGATACTGACCAAAGTAATTGCCATGGCATCCATTTTAGATGATACATACGATGCCTATGGTACATACGAAGAACTTGAGATCTTTACCGATGCTATCCAAAGGTCCGTTTATAAATAAAAAAAAAAAACGATTGAATATTATTCAGCTTGGTTGATTACATTTAAAATTTCATCATTTGATTAAGATTTTACTTTGATCTCTCTTCGCTTGATTTTTAGGTGGGACATCAATACTATATATGTTCTTCCCGAGTACATGAAACACCTTTATCGGTCAATCTTAGATGTTTACGACGAAGCTGAGGAGGAGATCTCAAAGGAAGGAAGATCATATTGTGTTCATTATTCAATACAAGAGGTGAGCCATTTTCTAGTAGTATATATATTTTGTTACAATTTCTTACTTGATGAAAAATATATAAGCCATTTGCATTGAATAAATTTACATTTTTCTTTTGTATATATAAGATGAAGAAATTAGTGAAGGCCTATTGTGTGGAAGCCAAATGGTGCAATGAAAGCTACGTTCCAACAATGGAGGAGTATATGGACATTTCACTAGTGACTACTGGTTATCCAATGTTGGCAATCACTTCTTTCCTTGGCATGGGAAAAATTGCTAATAGGGATGTCTTGGAATGGAGCTCTAATGATAATTATCCTAAGATTATTAAAGCTTCAACAATTATTTGCAGACTCATGGATGACATAGTATCTCATGAGGTACAATCACAAAAAGATTTAAAATTAATTAGTTTGTTTGTTTTTTCAATTAATTAACCTCTGTATGTCTATGTGTACTACTTGTAGTTTGAACAGAAGAGGCAGCACGTAGTCTCCAGTATCGAATGCTACATGAAGCAACACGCTGGTGTTTCGGAAGAAGAGGTGATCAAAATGTTCCGCAAAGAGATATTCAATGCATGGAAAGATATAAATCAGGAGTTTCTGAAACCAACCGCTGCTGCTGCTCCGATGCCTATTCTTACGCGAATTCTCAATCTTTCTCGCGTAATGGATGTTATGCACAAGGATGATGATGGCTACACCAACTCTCATGTCACAAAACACTATATCGATTCACTGCTCTTGAACCCTTTTCCCCTTTAAAGCAAAAATCTTGATCTAGCTTCTCTGGTGATCAAGTGATTGTGTTGTGTGCACTATCTAATTAGTTGAAGTACTGATGGTTTAGTACTCTATCTAGCTACCTTCCTGTAATCTACATCAAATAAATTCTCTATAATTTTGTAACCTTATATATTTTGAGTGCCATAATGTCTAGTTATGTTTTATAATAAATAAGAGCCGTGCTTCCAAACACTAGGCGATGGTTGGAGGACACTCGCTCCAGTGTCGGCGTTTTAAGTTACAATTAAATCCAATATTTTCTCTTACAACATCTTTTTCCTACCTTCTACCATCTACTCACTATAAAGAAAAATTATGACTGCTGCATATACAAATCTGTAACAAATATATAGAACTTTAAGTCTTTTGTCAAGGAGGATTCGTGCCAAAAATTTTTTTTCAACAGTTATCTAGTATAAAAACTTTTTATCTCGAGAATATTTGCAACACCATTTTACCATGGAGAGTAATATTTTTCTTCCTATCAAAATATTACATTTTTTTTTTGTAGTGACTCTTTTCATACCAGCTTTTTTTTGTAGTCCAATTATGTGTTTGTGGAGTGCATGGATTGGATTTTTCCAATTCTATGCACTACCGGATTTATCCTATTCTTTCCCCTTTTTTTAATACTTTTTAAAAAAATTAAATTTATATATAAATTTTTAATATTTTAAAAATAAGATTATTTACAATATTTATTTTATTTAAAACTAAGTTTTAATCAAATTTAATTTAAATCTTTTAATTTTGTTAAATTAATTTAATATAATTTTATACTTATCAATTTCACACTATATAAATATAAGATATAATTATATTTTATTCTATTTCATATTAAACCAAATAAAATACGAGACTTGATAGTCCAATATTTTTATATCCTTTTAACTTTTTTTTTATATTTTTAATATTAAATTAATTACTATAATATATTTTATTTATAATTAATTTTAAAATATTTAATATAAATATATTTAATTTAATTATATAATATTTAAAAATAATTTTATTTTATGTGAAAATTAATTTAATTCAATATGATTTTTTCTATTATCATTCTATACCAAATAAGGGACAATACTATTTTTAATCTAATTCATACTTCACCAAACATATCATAGTACTAATTAGTCATATCTAATCCAATTCTATCATCAGTAATCTTTTCCACTCGTTTTTTCTCTGAAAAAACAGTGAGTAAAAGCAGCCTTCCTTCTTCGTGGAGGCAGATCGTGGTCTGATCTTCCTTGGCTCTCCAGATCTCCCTTCTGCTCTCATCGGTAAGAAGGAACTGGGCAGCTTAGGAGCACCGGAGTTCCGTCCTAGCAGTCCCCTCCCTTCCCTCTTCTTGGTGGGCTGCGATCGGGTCTGTTCTGGGAGGTTGTTGTGCTGCTGGTTTTGGTCCCGATCATCTCTATTCCGAGGCATCTTCATGCTGGCATGTGGGATCGTGTCTCTCCCAGCAGCTTCGTCTTCGATCCATTGACAGTGCGCACTTGTGCTGGTGGTGTGATCGGTTTCGCTGTGTTGATTATCTTTGCTCGATGTTAGGGGTTTGGGATCTCTAGCTCCTTGGTGAAGCGGGTTGGCGGGGCTTGTGGGTTTTTGCAGGGGTGTTGCTGTTTAGAGCTGTGTCTGTGATGTGTGTGTGTGTTGTTGTAGCTGGAATCGGGCTGTGGCGTTAATAGTTGTAGCTGGCTGCTGGTTGTGTGTGGTGCAGCGTCGGGTTTCTGGTTGTGTAGTAGATCCTTGCCTGTGGTGACGGGATCGAACCGTGGCAGTAAGGATCAGGTGTGTGGTGCTCTGTCTGGTTTTTGTGAAGAAGATCCAGTGAGTTTTTTATGGATCGAAGCTGGGCAGTGAGGGGTTGGGTTTGGAGTGGCTTTGTTTGAGTTTTGGGCGACTGGGTATATTTTTTTGGCAGTGAGTAGGTTCTTTTTGGCAGTGTGTGGGGTGTTGGCAGTGTGCAGGTTCTTCTTTGGCAGTGCTCAGCTCTCTTTGCTTTTGGTGGCTTGGGCGTGTCCTATACTGGGTACTGGTGCTGTGTTTAGGAGGTGTGGATGTTTGTGCTGTGACAGCCTTGCCTTCAAACGTGATCTTCGTGTAGCTGTTTTGCACCTTCAGTTTTGGTGTAGCTGATTTGAGCTGTTCAGATTGAGGGGGTGCGGTTTCATCCGAGTTCAGCAGCTTTGTTTGTGTTTGGTATTTGTTTGTTTGAGTTGTTAATTTGACAGGGGGTGGATTTCTTGGATGTGGAGTTTTTTATTCTTTTTGGGAATCACGGTGTGGGCTAGTGTTCATTTATTTTTTGGCAGTGGATTTGGTGTGGTGGCCTCTGTGGCTGTTTTGTACCTGGATTCATTTATTTGGCAGTGTGTGCTTTAGCAGGCAGTGAGTTTAATTTGTTTGGGTTCAGCTGTTCTGGTAGTCTTGGGTTTGATCTGTGTTTGTTGAGTGTGGATCTAGGTGTGGTGACCAGTGTTGCTGTAGTTGTTGTGTTTTCTCTTATGGCTACAGATGAAATTTTGAGGCTTTGTGAGGCTCTGTCCTTATCAGAGGAAGATGGCCCAGTTCTAGACATAGCAGAAGATGTTCAAGCTGATGGTATTAGAAGCGTTGAACAATGCTTGGTAGGGAAGATCCTTTCTCGTAGAAAGGTGAACCGGGAGGCCTTCCGTGGAACTATTGAACAAATCTGGGGTACTGTGGGCCGATTGGATATTGAAATGGTAGGTGATAATGTGTTTGTCTTCCATTTCCAATCCCTTGAGGATAAAGCGATGGTCTGGTCCAGGGGTCCTTGGCACTTCGATAAAAATCTCATTGTTCTTGAGAAACCAGTGGGGCCTGGTGCCATTTCTGAACTAGAATTCAAATACTCTGAATTCTGGATTCATATCTACAATATCCCCCTGGCGTGTATGAACTGCAAAGTGGCGAGATTATTAGCAGAGGAAGTTGGTACCATTGTTGATTTTCCGATTGATTCGAAAGATTTGTGGGGCAAATTTCTGAGAATCAAAGTTAGAATTGATATTACCAAACCTCTGAAAAGGGGTATCAGGTTGAGGTTGGCGAATTTTGATACTATGATTACGGCCCTCATTAAATATGAGAGGCTTCCAGATTTTTGCTATGGGTGCGGGTTTATCGGACATTCCTTCAGGGAATGTTATAACAGCGAGGTGAGGAAAAATATTATGGAAGGGGTCGAACCAAAATTTGGGGGGTGGCTTAGAGCATCACCTTTGGATCGGTCAAAGTTTCGGCATAAAGGGGAGGACATTTCAGAGGCTTCTCCGAAAGCCCAGGAAGACATTGAGCATGTGGACGGAGTAGGGGCAGTGGGTGCCAGCAGATCATTGTCCACTATCCCAACATCTTCTGATAAGCGAGGTGGAAAGTCTAGTAGGGATTTGGGGGTTTCTGAACCCAATAGAGCATTGATTGCTGTGGATGGTACCTCGACTCAGATTATCCAGCCAGTGAATCCCCCATCTAGGGAGGTTTTTACAGTAGCATCGACGGAAGATGGTCACTCAGAGGCGTTGGCTCGGATGGATGAGGAAATAGTGGGGTCAAATCTATGTGATGAAGGTGATGTTATGGTAGGGTCTTCTGGCGGTAAGCCTAACTCCAAGAAGTGGAAAAGATTAATCAGGGGGAGCCCCTTACAGAGGCTTATCCCAGGTTGTCCAAGCCCAATCCAGAAAATGCTGCTAGCTAGGCATTATGCCAGGAGGGATCGAAAACCAGTTAAGAGATCTCTGAGTCACAAGTTTTCAGGTACTAAAGCTGGAACATCTTTTTCTGAAGTGTTTGCTATAGATCCGGGTGGGAAACGAAAAGTTATGGAAACTGTAAGGGATCATCTGCCTGGGAAGAAACAGAAGTTCCTGGAATCTGATTTGTCGGCGGAGTCTGCTGAGCAGGCCCGCCGGGAGCCATGAGTATATTATGTTGGAATGTTCGAGGATTGGGGAGTCCCCGAGCATTCTTAGCTCTCCGGAAGGTTATCCGGAAACAATCCCCTAATCTAGTTTTTCTTTCTGAAACTAGATTAAAAGGCGAATGGGCGGCGAGAGTTAAGGTGCAGTTGGGTTTTTCGGGGGGTCTGCATGTGGATTGTGTGGGAAAAAGTGGAGGTCTGATGTTATTGTGGAATGATGTGTGGGATGTCTCAGTATTGTCCTTCTCCAGGGGCCATATTGATGTGGTGATTAAAATGGAGAACATCCTCAAATGGAGGTTCACAGGGTTCTATGGTTGTCCTGTCTCTAACCATAGAACCGATTCGTGGGAGCTTCTTCGACGGCTGAAGGCAGTCAACCGACTTCCTTGGTTGTGTGGCGGAGACTTCAACGAACTTCTTCATATAGAGGAGAAGCTGGGCGGGAATGAACGAATTGGTCCGGGTATGTTTAATTTTCGTAGTATTGTTGAGTTGTGTGATTTTGTTGATTTGGGTTTTTCAGGGCCTTTGTTTACCTGGAACAATAAGAGGGGGGGTTCTAGAAATGTTCAAGAAAGATTAGATCGTTTTTTTGCTACCAGTCAATGGGTTAATTTGTTTTCGGGGATTAAAGTTGAGCATTTAGGGTTTATGTTTTCTGACCATAGACCGATTTCGGCCAAGTTTGTGCGTGGTGGCCCTAGTGGTAGTGGTGGTGGAGATCGGAAGTTCAGATTTGAGCCGTTTTGGCTTAAAGACGAAGAGTGCTACTCTGTGATATGCACGGCCTGGGGAGGGTTTGACAGTGAAACTTCTGGTAGAGGTCTAAGAGATAAGCTGGGTTTGTGTGCTGATCGGCTGGAGAATTGGAGTAAAGTTAAGTTTGGATCGCTGAAAAAAGCCATTGATAGAAAAAGATGTGAGATCAATCTTCTCTACGATCGGAAGCAATCTGAACAGGTGCTTGATGATATTAAGTCTAGGGAGCGAGAGTTAGAAAGTCTCCTCTCGAAGGAGGAATTATACTGGAAACAGCGGTCGAGGGTCGATTGGCTACTCGCAGGGGATAAGAATTCTAAATTTTTTCACAGAAGAGCGACGGCCATAAAGAAGAAGAATCGGATTAGCTCTTTGCTGGATAGTAGAGGGGTTCGTAGGGAGTCAGAGCAGGGCATGTCCAGTGTGGTTTTGGATTATTTCTCAGACTTGTTTAGGTCTATCCAGCCATCATTCTCCGATCTCTCTGCTGCCTCCTCTTTTCTTGAAAGTAAAGTTAATGCCCAAATGGCAGGCAGACTTGGAGAGGCCTTCACTCGAGCTGAGGTACGTTCTGCAGTTTTCGAAATGGGTCCAAACAAGGCCCCTGGTCCCGATGGCTTCCATGCTCTCTTTTTTCAGAAATTTTGGAATGTGGTTGGCGAGGATGTCTCTAACGTGTGCCTTAAAGTTCTTAATGGTGGATGCTCAATTGAGGAGTTCAATACCACTAATGTTGTCCTGATTCCAAAGGTTAAAAACCCGGAGCGTATGACTGATTTCAGACCCATTAGTCTTTGCAGTGTTATTTATAAGACTGTCTCAAAGGTGATGGCAAATAGGTTGAAAGAAATTCTGCCCTTCATTATTTCTTCGGAGCAGAGTGCTTTTGTACCAGGGAGGTTAATTTTTGACAATATTATGGTTGCTTTTGAGCTTCTCCATTCTATCAAGAAACAGAAAAAGGGTAAAAGAGGGTACGCAGCAATTAAACTGGATATGAGTAAGGCTTACGACCGAGTCGAGTGGGGTTTCCTGGAGTTCATTATGAAGAAGGTAGGGTTTCCTAATCACTTTAGAGCCCTTGTTATGGACTGTGTGTCGACCTCCAAGCTTTCCTTCCTGGTAAATGGGAAGTCTGTGGGGGAAGTTTCTCCGCAAAGAGGGTTAAGGCAGGGGTGCCCTTTGTCTCCTTATCTCTTCCTTCTATGTGCAGAAGCTTTGTCTACTCTTATCAAAGGCAACGAATCTAATGGACAATCTTTGGGTATGAGATGTTGTCGCGGGAGCCCTCTAGTGAGTCATTTGTTTTTTGCAGATGATAGTATCGTTTTTTGCAGGGCTTCAGTTCAGAATTGTGAGAAGTTGAAACAGATCCTTAATGTCTATGAGAAAGCCTCTGGCCAGCGGATTAATCTGCAAAAGTCTAACATCACTTTTAGCCCGAATGTGGAAGATGACCGTTGCGCTAGTATCTTGAATTGCCTGGGCCTAGCTAATGCCCAAGCCCATGATATATATCTTGGCCTTCCAACCATGGTGGGGAAAAATAAACGGAAAACCTTTAGTGATATTAAGGAGAGAGTCTGGCGTAAGATCAGAGGGTGGAAAGGCAATCTCTTCTCGATGGGCGGGAAAGAAGTTCTTATCAAAGCAGTGGCGCAAGCTATTCCTACCTTCACTATGAGTATCTTCCAGTTGCCTTCTGTTCTGTGTAATGAGTTGTGCTCCATGATAATGGGCTTTTGGTGGGGGGCCTCTGATGGTCATAAGAAAATTTCCTGGGTTGCTAGGGACAAGTTGTGCTCTCCGAAAATCCATGGGGGGCTTGGTTTTAAAGATTTATCTCTTTTTAACCAAGCTCTTCTTGGCAAGCAGGCTTGGAGAATTGTTATGAATAGAGACTCGTTGGTATCTAGAGTTCTTAAGGCAAAGTACTTCAGGCAGGAGGATTTCTTATCTGTCACACTGAAGCAGGGGAGCTCTCATCTCTGGAGGAGTTTGGTTTGGGGTAGGAGTCTTCTTTTTAAGGGTCTCCGCTGGAGGGTTGGTAATGGGAAGGATATCAGGGCTTTTCAGGACCCTTGGATACCTAGGGCGTCCACTTTCAAACCTTTCTCGATTGCTCCTGTGGAGGATTTTAAGGTCGCATCTCTTATTTCCCCTTCATCCCATTCTTGGAATTTGGCTAAGCTTGATCAGGTCTTTGTGGCAGCGGATAGGGATTCTATTCTGAAAATTCCTCTGAGTTTAGGTGATTGTGCTGATTCCTTAATCTGGCATTTTGATAAGACTGGGGAGTATTCTGTGAAGAGCGGTTATAGAGTTGCAGCGCAGGAAAAACTCTCCCTTTCTGGTTCCTCCTCGAGTCCGGATTCGAAATGGTGGCTTGCACTTTGGAATCTCAACATTCCCCCTAAAATCAAAATCTTCATTTGGAGAGTTTGTCACAATGCCATCCCGTCCCTTTGTAATCTTTGTTCTAGGAAGATTGTGGTTGACCCGTGTTGTTCTAGATGTGGCGATGCTCCCGAGAGCTCAGCCCATGCCCTTTTTTGGTGTAGCTCCGTGCGCCCTATTTGGGAGTCCACTGTTTTCTGGGACGTCCTCAATTTGCAGCGCCATATCTCTTGTTTTGATTTGATTTTGTGGGTTTTTGTTAGGGCCAAGAGAGCAGAGTTCGAGGAGTTCTGTATGATTCTGTGGGGGGTTTGGTCTGATCGGAATGCCGTGTTTCATTCTAAATCCCCCAGGGTTAGTGCTGATTTGGTTTCCTGGTCTCTTTCTTTGCTTCGTGAATTTCAGGGCACCCAGAAGGTCTTTGGCTCTCCCTCTCAGCCTCCCAGGCAGCCTTGTTCTGCTTCGTGGTTGCCTCCTCCTGCAGGCTCCCTGAAGTTGAACACCGATGCAGCAGTGAAGTCTGGTTTTTCTGTGATGGGTTCTGGTGCTGTGGTGCGTGATTCTCAGGGCAAGGTTGTTGCAGCTTCTGCTAAGCCCCTATTGGGGTTCTTTCCTGCTGAGCTTGGCGAGCTGCTGGCGTTGCGAGAGGGGTTGCTGGTGGCTAAGGAGTTGAGCCTTATTATTGAGTGGGTTGAGTTAGATGCTGCTAATGCTGTGGCTAGGATTTCTAACTCGTGTCCTAGTTCTTTTATGGACCCTATTGTTTCTGATATCAAGGCTCTGTTTAGGGTTGTGGGAGTTTCCAACTGTCATGCCATTCCTCGTTCAAGGAATGGAATGGCACATTCTCTTGCTTCCCTTGCCTTTTCCTCTAAGGAGGATTTTTGTTGGTTCAATCCTGAACCTAGCTTTCTTGTTGGTCTTCTGTAATAGAAGTATTGTTGAAATCAAAAAAAAAAAAAAAAAAAAAAAAATCCAATTCTATCATATCCCATAAAAATAGTCTAATCCAATCCTGAACACCAAACATACCCTAAGGGTGCATTTGGTGCGTCGGATTAGATTGGATTGGACTAATTAGTACTGTTGTGTTTGGTGTAGTATGTATAAGACTAAAAATAGTATTGTCTCTTATTTGGTGTAGAATGAGATTGAATAAAATCATATTTGATTAAATTAATTTCATATAAAATAAATTATTTTTAAATATTATATAATTAAATTAAAATAAATTTTTTTATTATTTTGGTTAAAAAATATTTAGATTATTTTAAAGTAAATAAAATTATTCTAAATTAATTATTGAAATATAGTTTTTTTAAATTTTTAATAAAATATTTTAAATTAAATTAAATTAAATTAAATTTGTCCCACTGTGACTCATTAGTTCCGCCACAGTGGGACAAATTGCCTATCAAGGATTGGAGAAATTCAATCCTGTGTGGGCAGCACACATAGAATTGGATATGAAATAGTCCAATCCAATTCAGTTTTATGTAACGAACACCAGATAAAGGGGGAATTAGACTAATTTTAGTTCAATCTCCCGTTTGTGTGTTTGTTCCACCTGCTTCTTTTTTTTCCTCTTTTTTTTTTTTAATTTTAATAAAATATTTATATAAAAAATATTAAATTTATTTTTAAATTTTTTTATATTAATACTAAAAAATAATATAATTATTTTTATTTAATCTCATACAATACCAAATAAGGGATAATACTATTTTTAGTTCAATCCGTATTGTACTAAACACATCACAGTACTTATTTAATCAAATCCCATAAAAATAGTCCAATCCAATTCTGCCCACCAAAAGTACCCTAAGAGTTATTTAATTAACACAAGCATGACCATTTCTTACTAGTACAAACTAATGAAAAAGTCAGAACTGGTCCGAAGAGACATGTTCACATGACCAATTTATAATAATCATATGATTTTCAATTTTTCTTGAATTCTTCTTTAAATTACTTAACATGTATCTAAGTTTTGTGATGGGCATATGTGGTTTCAAGTGTCGTGCGTCCTGAAACAATATAGGGCGATAGAAGAGGAAGTTTATAACGAATTTCAGATACAAGTTAGAAATGCTTGGAAGGATATTAATGAGGAGTGCCTCCTACAAACCGCGGTGCCAGTGCCTCTTCTTACTAGAGCTCTCAATCTTGCTTGCGTTATAGACGTCGTCTACAACGACAAAAATCGCGGGCTACGCACATGCTGGAGTAATTCTCAAGGATTTTGTTACTTCTCTTCTCACCAATCTCGTGCCATTGTGAGCATGGAATCAATTAGGCTCAAGCTAAATTCTACAAGATATAATTGATATATATGTCTTTTATAATGATGTAAGACATTTATAAAAAGCCGTGAAACAGGCAAAATATAAACGATCTCAAATTTGAACCCATAATATGTTATTGTAATCATTTCGACAAGCCCTACAACATTCACGTGGTTTTATAACCGGTGATCCACAATAGTTTTTTCAGATTTCGATCGTTTAAGCTTCCATTTCTAAATTTTTTTCCTTTTTTGATTGTATTTTTCGGATCCTTTTTAATAAGGTTTATTTGTTAGACTCGTCAGGAAAGCTCTGTTAGAATTAGTCAACAAGTCAAAGTTTTTTTTTTTTTAAGTAAATTTCGATATTTCTTTGGGTGAATTGCACTAAGATACCTCAATTTTATCAATAATTACATACATAATATCAGTTTATCGTTTATTACACTTAAGTACTCTTGACCATGTTAACCACTGTTAACTTAACAGTGGTTTCAACATGAGAAAGGTAAAAAATTTATTTTCCCTTAAATAATTTCAGATATTTATTTTTTTAATTATTATATTTATTTAATAAAAAAATAATTTTCTCTTTGGTGAAATTGATTTTTATAAAAAAAATCACTCATCTCCTACAATCTTCATCAACCTTCCACAAACAAATTCCACCCTGAACTTTCTCTCACAAAAATAAAATGCCACCCAAATTCATCAATCTTCCATAAACAAATTCCACCAAAAATTTCTCAAAAAAAAAAAAAAAAAATTCCACCCAAAAAAATCATCCCATCTCCTTCAGTTTTCATTAATCTTCCACAAACAAATTCCACCCAAAACATTTTCTCACAAAAACAAAATTTTATAACAAATAATCCATATTCTTCAATCAAATTCAACATAAAATAAATAAGAGCAACTTCCACAATTCAAATCCAATTAAAAAAAAAAAGAAAAAAAAATATAAAAGATGGGATTAGAGATCTGCTCCTTCGCCTCCATTGCTGCGATGGAATAGAAAGCTCCATCACATATCTAATTATCTACAATGGAGCTCCAGCTACTCCATCGCATCTAAGATGAAGCTTTCTACATCATTGTAGCTACGACGGAGCAGCTGGAGCTCCATCTCTGCTAGCGATGGAGAGACTTTGTCGCCGACGAAGCTCCAGTTGCTCCATCAGATGGGGCAGATTGCTCCATTTTATGGAGCCTTTTTTTTTTTTTTTAAAGTTTGATTTTGAAAATAAATGGGAAGAGATCACTTCCCAATTTTCTTCTTTTGAAAAAAAATTATTGTCTTTTATTTTTTTAAAGGTTGAGATTGCTTAATGGATGAGGGAGATCTAATCTCCTCCATCCATTCTTTTTGTAAAAAATTAATTAAGTAATGAAATTATAATTGCTCAAATGACATTTATACTCTTCCCACGTTAAGATCACCGTTAAGTTAACGGTGGTCAATATGGTCAAAAGTACTTCAGTGTAGTAAACAGTAAACTAACATTATGCGTGTAATTATGAATAAAGTCAGAATACTTTAGTGCAATTCACCCATTAGGGTTCCGAATCCCTTTTAAAATAGGTTTAGTTTGCTATTTAAACTTGAGTTCGGCTGCTTTATTGTTAAATTTTATTATTTAAATAAAATTGTTTTTTTAGAGCAAGCTTCTGTCATGAATTCGACTTTACCATAGCTTTCATTTAATCATATACAAAAGAAAATACATAGGTTCAAATGCTACAGTTAAGTTTGTATGCTGAGGTTTATCAAATAAAATAAAAACTCGTGTTTTTCTTTTATTCAAGATTTAAAAACGCCCACCTCCCCTGAGATTTTACCAACTATAAACAGAGTGAACTTTATCATTTATTGACAACGACCTCCCTTGTCTTTAGTTAAATTCTGTTAGATTTAACGGTTGACCAGATTTAACTATTAAAAAGACTAAAATACCCCTAAAATAATATTTAAAATTATTAATTTTGCTAAATAAAAAAATAAAAAAAAAAGTTTAGATCTCCACCGTCCATCTCAGGTGAGATGGACGGTGGAGATTTTTTCTTTTTTTGAAAAATAAAATTATTATAAAAATTAATTTTCAGATCTTCATCGTTCATCTTTAAATAAAAGGTGGAGATCTGAATTTTTTTTTCAAAAAAAAAATGTGGTAGGAAGAACTCAGAAGGTTTCGAACCCTTCTGGGTTAGTCTAAAAACTCAGATCTGGATTCTTTAAAAAATCTAGATCTGAATTATTCGAACGAACTCAGAAGAGCGCAACAATTTTAAGGGAACATATTATAAATATTGAGGGCTCAATATTTTTATATACCTTTTATATATATATATATATATATATATATATATATATATATATAGGGCTGACTTTCTTTTTTTTTTCCAATAATTTTGAGGGCCTTATATATATATATATATATTTTTTATCTAGGATCATAAATAATTATGAACACACCCTGATATGGATTGTCATCATTTTTTTTTTTTTTTTTTTGGTGAGTCTCTAGATCTTCGTGTTACTCTCCATGTGTTGCATGCCTGGGTCCATCATGAAAAACGCGAAGCATACGAAGTGTCATCTCTTTCAGTGAAGTCTCTGGATCACCCCACATCGACAACCATTTTTTTATTGTGGATGATTTCTGATGATGACTCCTAGCCTATTACAACGTTGTACAATAATGGCGGTGCTTGTCCTTTCTGATGATCCTCAAAGTCAAAAGGATGGGAGAGTACTCGAAAGAACGATAGCCACTCAAAAACTGCTACTACCTCTCTCAAAAATTAGAAAATCTTGAAGATATCTCTCAACTCTCCTCCACAATATAAATTTGTGCATTCTTGAAATAGTTTTATATCGAGGATCACCAAAATAAGTAAAAAGAAGCTATAAATCTATATAAGAATATAGTCTACTCGTATTTAAGTTGTTTTATACTTTTCTTATCATATATGTAATAAAAATTTGAGTCTTATATTTACCAATAAAATTATAAATTACAGAAAGCTTTCTCTTTTTTATGGGCGTACATATAAATTATTGACCATAAATGATGATGGTTTTAGTGTGTCATTACTCATTATATTGGCATTTTCTAAATTTTATACACATGGAAAGTGACAAAAGCTGACACTTAACTAAAATATTTTATGATATTGAATCAAACTACATTGAATTAAAAAGTAGTAATGTTAGAGTGTTTAAATTAGTGATAATATATATATATATATATATATATATATATATGTATGTATGTATCATGTATATATGTACATTTACCACACTATCTTATAAATTATATGACGGTTACAATTTACATGATATATAATATTCTAATAAATATTAGGATAAATTATAATGGAATAATCTGATATTTGACTATATTACAAGCGTTTAGTCTTAATTACACATTACATCAATGACAGATTTATGTGTGTTAATTTTTTAATATATTTTTACCCTCTTATATTGAAAGAAATTACAAAAAGAAAAAAGAGACTCATGTGATCGTTGATTGAAGACATGGCTGGAGCTCAACCATTTGATCTGATCAATGGTGGATAAATATTTGAGCATTTAATGTCCATTGAATTTAATGTTGAAATTCAGAACACGACTCATCAATTTAGAGATTGACCCATGCTCGTTTACTGATCATAATTTCTAAATTTATTTTAATTAACATGTTAATTTTCATATAATAATAGTGTTTAAGTTACTGAAGATCTATTATCTTAGTGGTTGAAGATTTAAACTCTTTTAAGTTACTAAGCTTCTACACTTAAATAGTATATATATTATTTTTATCATTGTCTATAAAAGCACAATTATATAGATAGATCTCTTCCGGTATTGGGAGTAGACCTATCCCGTTTTTGAGGATATATGGCTTCCGAAATGAAAGTAGATATCCAGACCGTGCTCGTATAATTTAATCTCGATAAATTTCGATAGTTCTCTAATCTGCAAAGTGTCTAATTAAAAAAAATATATTTAAGTTATTTTTTTAAGTGAGCTAGCGTTACTCATATGATAGAGAAAATGTAAAATAAAATAAAATTTCTTAATAAAAAAATGATGGAGCGAAATATTTAAAATATTATAAGGAAATTTGAGTCAATTTGATTCTTTTTAAAAAGTATAAAAAAGAAATTATTAAATAAACTTAAATTTTGAACTTCTCCTAATAAATATAGAATAATTTTTTTAATATTAAAAAGCTCTTCTTAAATGGATGCAAAAAAATAAAAAAAATTTAAAAGACCATTTGGTATTAAAAAAATCTTTTGACGGAGAAAAATCATAACAAACACACTCTTGTCTAGGGGTGGACACAAAATCCGTATCCGAATTGTAATTTGTAGTTTGAATCGGTTTTGGGTTTGAATTCAATTCGGTTCGGTTCTAAATTTAAAAACTGTATTAAATTCAGTTTGATTCGGTTTTAACAGCCCAAAATCAATTTGAACCATATAAACCGTCATGTAAAAAGAAAAAGAAAAAGAAAACCTAACCTAATTTCTCATTAAGTCACAAGTCACCACTACTATATTTCATATCTATTTCTATTACATTTGGGGCCACATCACATTTTAGCTCTTTAATTAATTTTCTACTCAAAGATCCGGTGGAGTGAAAGAATCAATATTTCATCAATCATGATTAATAATAGTGTATAATTAGAAGATTATAATAACATTCTAATCAAAAACTAATTTCAAATCTAAAATATCATTATCTCCCATTTCAAGTTCACGCATGGCAGCACCACTTTACTTGGACATTTATCTGAAAATTAAACAGTTGACCCACAATTTCCTACCTTAGCTTAATAATTTTGTCATTATCATAAACAGTTGGTGTTAAGCAATAACAATTTTCTGTATTCATTTTTATTTTTCTGAAAAGTTTAGTATTTTATTTCAAAGCTTACTGTTTACTTTTTTTTCTGGACTGTTGTTAAGCAGCAGCAAATTGGAAAGTTTAATTTTCTAGATAATTTTATTTAGGAATGAGTTTACTGTTTAATTTTTTAGAGTGTTTAATTTTCTTCTGGACGTTTAATTTTCATATCAATAATTTTGTGATTAGAGCAGTACATTGGTTGGATGGATTGAAATCAATTACTGTTTGTACATGGTGCTTGAATTTTTTCACTTAGGTTTGAAATATAATTTCATTTGTATAAAATTCATATCAGTGGACAATATTAATTAAGTGATATACATGATTAATATACTGTTGAAATAAAGTTTGAATTCTAAAATCAATGGCCCAAAAACTAAAACTATAGTCCAAATTAGCATTTAAAACTTATTAAAATTTCTACATGAAAAAGGCTCAATAGGCTCAAAACTGTAGTGAACCGAATTGAATCGAACCTTATTACTTTGATTCGATTCGGTTCGATTTACACCTTTAATTCGGTTTGGTTCAGTTTTAATTTTTCAAAAACCATATAAATTTCGAGTCGGTTTGATTTCACCCAAAACTGTACCGATTAGAACCGTGCCCACCCCTACTCTTATCCTTACAAGGAAGAATTTCATTTGAGCCCCTACATTTTGAGCATTTCTTTATTTTTCAACAATGTTTCAAGTTTTGATTCGCGTGACGCCTAAAGTTTTCAAATCCAATTAGATTAGTTTTCTAACCGAATTTTTAACGATTAAAGGTAACAGAAAAGTCAAATTGATATTTTTGCCAGACATTAAGTATTAAAATTGAAGACGCATATGGACTAATAGTTATACTTGAAATTATAAATTTGCCCTCCTTTTATTTACTAAAAAAAATATACAAAAAAAAGTATAAAAAATATCTTTCCTTTTTTTTTTTTGAGGAAAAAAAATATATCTTTCCTTGAAAATCACTTATTCAAAACATTCAACATCCAAAACTTTATACAACAAAAACTTTCAAAACATTATAAAGAAATATTAAACTAAAAACACTATAAACTTCTAAAAAAAATATAATTCATTAAACTAAAAACATTATAAAGAAATCATGTGAGTGTAAATGGACGAGATTTATAGAAAACAAAAACAGAAATATAGCAGCTGACCAGACAAAATACCAAATGGCCACGCTTGTACGCCTTTAAATAGGCATGAACTTGTGACCGATGCAAAGCAATTGTAAACTACACCCAACGGTCGAAAAATCAGATATTGAAAAATCCTTCGGTTAGTTTCATCATAAACTCTTTTATATGGTACAGGACACTTGGTAACTTGTCAATTTGGTCCAGTGATATACCCCTCGAGGTTGTGAGTTCAAGTTGTGTCCCTCCTTAATTGTAATAATTCCAAAAAAAATTTTGATTAAGGGTTTTTTTTTTTTTTTGAAAGGGGCACAAGTACAACATTAATAATTGTCGGGACCTGCCGAGATTAATCACTAAATGCGTGGCCCAGATATCTACTTCCATAACGGGAGAAATCTACTCACACAATAAAGGGAGAAAACTACCCACACATGTTGGTATGTGTATGGTGGGAATTTAACCCCTCATCACTGAAATGAGAGGGAGATGCAATATTCACTTTACTATAAGTGGATGTGCGGTTAAGGGTATTTTTATAAAAAGTAAATAAATGCTTCAACCTTAAGGAGCCCAATGAAATTATTTCTAAATTAAATGCATTATCAATAATCTATACCCGGTCTTACTCATAGTGACATTTTAACTAATTAACTTAAATGCCTAATAATTTATTAATTTTACCATTGTATAATGTGGCTTAATGTTATGAGGTTCATTCAGCCTGAGAATATTTTACGTTTGAAAAGTCATCCCAACAGTATTATGTCAAAAATAAAAAATTTATGTATTTCTAAACTTGGTATAATAAAAACACATTTTACATAATAGGTGATTAATCAAGCTTTTTTTTTTTTTCGTGGACCCCATCTTGTGTACCGAGAAGTGAATAATTCTGCACAGTTCCAATTGACAATGTGCTATAAATTGCTGAAGCGCAAGTCTGTTTGTCTCACACAAGCCCATCAAACAACAAGCTACATTATTTGTTGTCAACGCCCCTCAATTTTCCTTACACAGGAAAATGTCTTCACAGGATTCAGAATTTCCTGGTTCAATCCAAACAGCTACATTCGACGTCGTTAAGCGTAACACAGCTAATTATCATCCTACCCTTTGGGGAGATCATTTCTTCACATATGCTTCTGATTCTGTGGTAATATATATGTGTTTGCATTTTCCAGTCCTTATTGAATTAATTAAAATCTTTATGGTGGGGTATGTGTGTGTATGCACTCTTTCTTCATATCTCATGAATGTAGTGTTTTTCCTTATTCAGTACTAAGTTGTTTTGTTCATGCATGCTATCGTATGGGTCTGGTAATGTTAATTGGACAATTAATATCAATTAACAATTATTTATTTAGTATATCGAGTTAGTTAATTGACGGGGAAATCTATGCATTAAACTAGGTCTTGCATGTAAAAAAAAAAATGCATGCAGCATGTATACTTCAAAGTTGTCAGTGAAGTAGAAATTTATGTTCTATTGTTCCATATATAGTCAACGAAATCTATGAATAACCAACAAAACAACCAACAAAGTTTGCAAAGTTAGATTTCAACATGTTACAAGAACAGCACCAGAAGGAACTAAGCAGCATCACTGAGTAAGTTCAAGTTTACAAAATAACCAACAAAAGTATGTCCTGATTTTAGTAACATCTAGAACATGAAAATTAAATTCAAGGTCCGGATTTAATTTAAATTATATAGGATTTATGATTATTGAGGATCATTGACAACAAAAACTAATCCAATGAAGTTGAATCTCAGATGGTGGAAAAATATGGACGTCAAAGCGAAGTTTCCTTATGCTAGAGACAGATTGGTGGAGTACTATTTTTGGATAATGGGAGTGTACTTTGAGCCCCAGTACTCCTTCGCGAGAAGGACACTGACCAAAGTAATCGCCATGACATCCATTTTAGATGATACATACGATGCCTATGGTACATACGAAGAACTTGAGCTCTTTACCGATGCTATCCAAAGGTCCGTTTATAAATAAAAAAATGATTGAATATTATTCAGCTTGATCGATTATATTTAAAATTTCACCATTTGATTAAGATTTTACTTTGATCTCTCTTCACTTGATTTTCAGGTGGGACATCAACACTATATATGTTCTTCCTGAGTACATGAAACACATTTATCGGTCAATCTTAGATGTTTACGATGAAGCTGAGGAGGAGATCTCAAAGGAAGGAAGATCATATTGTGTTCATTATTCAATACAAGAGGTGAGCCATTTTCTAGTAGTATATATATTTTGTTACAATTTCTTACTTGATGAAAAATATATAAGCCCTTTGCATTGAATTAATTTACATTTTTCTTTTGTATATATAAGATGAAGAAATTAGTGAAAGCCTATTGTGTGGAAGCCAAATGGTGCAATGAAAGCTATGTTCCAACAATGGAGGAGTATATGGACATTTCACTAGTGACTACTGGTTATCAAATGTTGGCAATCACTTCTTTCCTTGGCATGGGAAAAATTGCTAATAGGGATGTCTTCGAATGGAGCTCTAATAATAATTATCCTAGGATTATTAAAGTTTCAACAATTATTTGCAGACTCATGGATGACATAGTATCTCATGAGGTACAATCACAAAAAGATTTAAAATTAATTAATTTGTTTGTTTTTTTCAATTAATTAACCTTTGTAAATCTATGTGTACTACTTGTAGTTTGAACAGAAGAGGCAGCACGTAGTCTCCAGTATCGAATGCTACATGAAGCAACACGCTGGTGTTTTGGAAGAAGAGGTGATCAAAATGTTCCGCAAAGAGATATTCAATGCATGGAAAGATATAAATCAGGAGTTTCTGAAACCAACAGCTGCTACTGCTCCGATGCCTATTCTTGCGCGAATTCTCAATCTTTCTCGCGTAATAGATGTTATATACAAAGATGATGATGGCTTCACCAACTCTCATGTCATAAAACACTATATCGATTCACTTCTTCTGAACCCTTTTCCCCTTTAAAGCAAAAATCTTGATATAGCTTCTCTGGTGATCGAGTGATTGTGTTGTGTGCGCTATCTAATTAGTTGAAGTATGGATGGTTTAGTACTCTATTTAGCTACCTTCCTGTAATCTATATCAAATAAATGTTGAAGTATAAACTTGTTTTAGGCCCAAACTATGTGAAGCTCTGAACTATTATGGGAGCCCAAACCCAAGCCCAAATGAATTAGAGTTCAAGTCCATAAATAAGGTCCAAGCCCTTTATCTAGAATTCTCTAGGGTTTGGTAATTGGACATAAAAATCATGTGGTCAATTAGAAGGGTGTGGAAGGATGTAGAAGGATGAGGTGTATGGTTATTATAATTTTGGATTAGTTTATTTGTGTGGTCTAAAATGATTTGTAAGTAGTATAAATACCCCCTCCCCATTTTGGTTTAGGCATCAAGAAGAAGCAAAGCTTCTAAGTGAGTGAAGAAGAAGTAAAGAGTGAGTGAGTTCTTGAGTGAGAGTGTTCTTGTAATATTTGTTTTGAGTTTTAATAAAAGTTTTTGAGTGTTTTATTTCCAACAAAGTGGTATCAGAGCCGAGTTGGAAGGTGTGCACTATAGCATATTAAAATTGAAGTTCTCAACGAGACGAAGCCGACGCCGCAAAAATCGCCCCAATCGGAGTTCAAACGAGCCGCCACGGGCCACCGGAAGTTTGCTGCCAGAGAGTGAGTTAACTCACCGAGTCCAAGCCGAGTCAGCCGAGTTGGAAGTGAGTCCAGCCAAGTTGGAGCCGAGTTGACCGAGCCACTAAGCTTGTTGACCGAGCCGCCAAGCCGTTGACTGTTGATCAGGTTAGGTTGACCGTTGACTTTGACTTTGACCATAAAAATCGATTTTTTTGTCTGAGTTCATCTTAAGGTTTTTCGACATTCTGAGTTCATCCGTGTAGTCAGAATTTCGAAATTCTCACCATATTGAGAGTTATGGCTAATGGTATGGCGTCGTTTCAAGTTCCAACACTCAAGAATGAAAACTATGATAATTGGAGTATCAAGATGAAGGCTCTCCTTGGAGCACACGATGTCTGGGAGGTCGTAGAGAAAGGCTACACCGAACCAGAAGATGAGTAAACTCTATCCCAAACTCAAAAGGATAGTTTAAAAGACTCAAGGAAAAGAGACAAGAAGGCTCTCTATCTCATCTATCAAGCCTTAGATGATGATGGTTTTGAGAAGATTTCGAGTGCAAGCTCCGCTAAGCAAGCGTGGGAGAAGTTGCAAATCTCTTACAAAGGAGTCGAAAAGGTAAAGAAGGTCCGTCTCCAAACATTAAGAGGTGAATTCGAATCCTTACACATGAAAGCATCTGAATCTATTTCAGATTATTTCTCAAGAGTAGCAGCCGTTTCTAATCAATTAAAAAGAAACAGTGAAAAGTTAGAAGATGTAAGAATAATAGAGAAGATACTCCGATCATTGGATCCCAAATTTGAGCACATTGTGGTGACGATAGAAGAAACTAAAGACCTGGAAGAAATGACGATCGAGCAACTCCAAGGATCATTACAAGCATATGAAGAAAAACAGAAAAGGAAGCAAGGGATCAACGAGCAACTCCTCAAGATACAACTGAAGGAGAAGGAAGAAAGTCAAGGCCAAGAGAGAAGCCAGCGTGGTCGAGGTAGAGGCCGAGGCCGAGGACGAGGTAGAGGCCGTAGCCATGGACGAGGTTGGAATTCTAACAGCAGCAACCTCAACAACTACGAGAATGGAGAAAGCTCAACAAGAGGCCGCGGGAGAGGCAATTCAAACTCGAGGTACGATAAATCTCAAGTTCAATGCTATAATTGTCAGAAATTTGGGCATTATGCTTCGGAATGTAGAGCTCTCAGCAGTAAGGTTGACGAAAGGTCCAATTATGTGGAAGTCAAAACCGAAGAGAAGGAGACAGTGCTACTAGCTTGTAGAGACAATGATGGAGACCAAGAAAATACTTGGTACCTCGACACTGGTGCAAGCAACCACATGTGTGGAAGAAGAAGTATGTTTGTAGAGCTAGATGAATCAGTGGCTGGCAATGTCTCATTTGGAGATGATTCAAAAATATCAGTGAAAGGAAAAGGTAACATTCTTATCCGCGCTAAAAATGGTAGTCATCAATTAATCTCAAATGTCTACTATGTGCCCAATATGACATGCAACATCTTGAGTATGGGTCAACTCTTAGAAAAAGGCTATGATATTCATATGAAGGATTGTAGTCTTTTTATAAGAGATGGCAAAGGAAATCTAATAGCCAAAGTAAAAATGTCAAAGAATAGATTATTTTCTTTGAACATTCAAAACGATGTTGCAAAGTGTCTGAAAGCCTGCTACAAAGATGCATCTTGGTTATGGCACCTTCGATTTGGGCATCTCAATTTTGGAAGTTTGGAGCTACTATCTAAGAAGGAAATGGTGAGAGGACTACCATGCATCAATCATCCTGACCAACTTTGTGAAGGATGTTTACTCGGGAAACAATTTAGAAATAGCTTTCCAAAAGAGTCAGACTCAAGAGCCAAGAAGCCACTCGAGCTAGTCCATACCGATGTGTGTGGTCCGATCAAGCCAAGCTCTCTCGGTAACAGTAATTATTTCCTTCTCTTCATTGATGATTTTTCAAGAAAAACATGGGTTTATTTCTTGAAGCAGAAATCAGAAGTCTTTGGAGTATTCAAGAAGTTCAAAGCCGATGTGGAAAAAGCGAGTGGCCATAAGATCAAGGCACTGAGATCCGATAGAGGAGGAGAATTCACATCCAAGGAATTCCTGGAGTTTTGTGAAGCGAATGGAATTAGACGTCCTCTAACTATTCCCAGATCCCCTCAACAAAACGGAGTTGCAGAAAGGAAGAATAGAACAATCCTGGATTTGGCGCGAAGTATGCTCAAAAGCAAGAAATTGCCCAAGGAGTTTTGGGCAGAAGCAGTGGCGTGTGCAGTCTATTTGTCCAATCGCTCTCCAACAAGAAGTGTGTGGGGAAAGACACCTCAAGAAGTATGGAGTGGTAGAAAGCCCGGCATCTCCCACCTAAGAGTTTTTGGAAGCATAGCTCATGTTCATGTACCAGATGAGAGAAGAACCAAGCTTGACGATAGAAGTGAGAGTTTCATCTTCATCGGCTATCCTGCTTATTCGAAAGGTTACAAGCTATACAACCCGAACAACAAAAAGTTTGTGATCAGCCGAGATGTGATATTTGATGAAGAAGGAGAATGGGATTTTGGATCGCATGTAGACAACTTCAACTTCACTCCACAATTTGAAGAAACAGAGCAGACGCCAGTGGAGCAACTAGAAGAACCTCAACAAGAACCCACTACACCACCAGCATCACCAGCTTCAACAAATAATGGAAATTCACCACCATCATTTTTACAAGAAAGAGCAATGGAGCGAACAAGAGGTCTTCAAGATTTATACGAGGTAACTGAGAGATCTGATAATCTTACTCTTTTTTGCCTCTTTGCTGATTGTGAACCAGTAAGTTTTGAAGAAGCTGCTCAAGAAAAGAAGTGGAGAGATGCGATGGATGAGGAAATCAAGGCCATTGAAAAGAACAACACTTGGGAACTTGTTCCACTTCCAAAAGGACACAAGGCAATTGGTGTCAAATGGGTGTACAAAACAAAGCGAAATTCTAAGGGAGAGATTGAAAGGCACAAGGCAAGGCTAGTTGCGAAGGGCTACAGTCAAAGAGCTGGAATAAACTATGATGAGGTATTTGCTCCAGTTGCTAGATTAGAAACTATAAGACTAATCATTTCTATGGCAGCGCAAAACAAGTGGAAGATACATCAGATGGATGTAAAGTCTGTCTTCCTAAATGGAGTTCTTGAAGAAGATGTCTACATTCAACAACCACTGGGTTACGAAGTTAAAGGCCAAGAAGACAAAGTTCTGAAGCTGAGAAGAGCTCTCTATGGGTTAAAGCAAGCACCAAGGGCATGGAATAGCAGAATTGACAAGTATTTCCAACAAAATGGCTTCACCAAATGTCCCTACGAGCACGCCCTATATATCAAGATCATGAATGGAGATATTCTGGTAGTATGCTTGTACGTGGATGATTTGATTTTCACCGGCAATAACCTAAGCCTAATTGAAGAGTTCAAGAAAGCAATGGCCAAGGAGTTTGAGATGACTGACATCGGATTAATGGCGTACTATCTTGGTATTGAAGTCAAGCAAAAGGAAGAAGGCATCTTTATCTCCCAAGAAAATTATGCAAAGGAGATACTCAAGAAGTTCAAGATGAATGATTGTAAGCCGATAAACACTCCAGCAGAATGCGGAATCAAACTATCGAAGCATGGTGAAGGTGAAAGCATAGATCCAACATTCTTCAAGAGTTTAGTTGGAAGCTTACGCTATTTGACGTGCACAAGGCCAGATATTCTTTATGTTGTTGGACTTGTGAGTCGATACATGGAGAATCCAACAACCACCCATTTCAAAGTCGCTAAGCGAATCCTCCGTTATATCAAAGGTACAATTGATTTTGGTTTGTTTTATTCAGTTTCTAATGATTACAAGCTTGTGGGATATAGCGATAGCGATTGGGGTGGAGACATAGATGACAGGAAGAGCACCAGTGGGTTCGTGTTCTTCATGGGAAACACAGCTTTCACATGGATGTCAAAGAAGCAACCGATTGTCACCTTATCTACTTGTGAAGTTGAATATGTAGCTGCTACTTCAAGCGTCTGTCATGCAATATGGCTCAGAAATTTGCTGAAGGAATTGGGTTTGCCACAAGAAGAGCCAACTGAGATTTGTGTCGACAACAAGTCAGCCATTGCCCTAGCAAAGAATCCAGTGTTCCATGATCGAAACAAGCATATTGATACTCGTTACCACTACATAAGGGAGTGCATAGCGAAAAGGGATGTGCAAATGGAGTACGTGAAGTCCAAAGATCAAATTGCAAATATTTTCACTAAGCCACTCAGGTTTGAAGATTTTTCAAGATTAAGAAGTTTGCTTGGCATGGTAAAACAAGTTTAAAGGGGGGTGTTGAAGTATAAACTTGTTTTAGGCCCAAACTATGTGAAGCTCTGAACTATTATGGGAGCCCAAACCCAAGCCCAAATGAATTAGAGTCCAAGTCCATAAATAAGGTCCAAGCCCTTTATCTAGAATTCTCTAGGGTTTGGTAATTGGACATAAAAATCATGTGGTCAATTAGAAGGGTGTGGAAGGATGTAGAAGGATGAGGTGTATGGTTATTATAATTTTGGATTAGTTTATTTGTGTGGTCTAAAATGATTTGTAAGTAGTATAAATACCCCCTCCCCATATTGGTTTAGGCATCAAGAAGAAGCAAAGCTTCTAAGTGAGTGAAGAAGAAGTAAAGAGTGAGTGAGTTCTTGAGTGAGAGTGTTCTTGTAATATTTGTTTTGAGTTTTAATAAAAGTTTTTGAGTGTTTTATTTCCAACAATAAATTCTCTATAACTTTGTAACCTTATATATTTAATTTTAGTGCCATAATGTCTAGTTATGTCTAGTTATCTTCCAAACGCTAGACAGTGGTTGGACACTCGCTCCAGTGTCGACGTTTTAAAAAATTTACTGTTGTACTAAGTTATATAATAAATATTTGATCATATTATTTTTAGTCTAATCCCTAATCATTTCAAACATAAGATTGGACTATTTTAGTCATATCCCATATTATACCAAACAATAGATTGGACTATTCTAATTTTATCTCATGTTACACCAAACAATAGATAGTATTATATCTAATTCAATCCGATCCAATCCAATCTCAGTCCAATCCAATCCCATAAAATAATTCAATCTAATCCCGCGCACCAAACGGGGCCTAAGGGTGTGTTTGATGCGCGAGATTGGATTGGATTATTTTTATGGGACAGGATAAGATTTGATTGGACTAGACTGGACTAGTTAACACTGTAATGTGTTTGGTACAGTATGGTTTGGAGTAAAAAAAGTAATATCCCTTGTTTGGTGGTAAATGGGATTGGAAAAAATGATAATTGTATTTTATGTTTGATACAGTATGAGATTGATCGAACTAATCTATATTTAAAATCAATTACAAGAAAAATATAATTATTTAAATATTTTAAATTATATTAAAATAAAATTGGTTAAAAAATTAAATTTACATTAAATTAAATTAAATCAAAATTGGTTAAAATTTTAAATTAAATTATTATATATAATATGAAAATATTTAATTTTTGAATAAAATAAAAAAACTAAATTATATTTTAAAATAAATAAAATTATTTAAAATTAAATCTTAAATCTTAAATACAATAGTAATATGTTTTAGTTGATATTAAAAATATTAAAATGTTTTAAGAAAATATATTTAATTAATTTTTAAAACACGTTAAATAAATTTAACTTCATATATAAGTAGTTTAATAAAAATATAAAGAATTTCTCTTAAGAAATTGAGAAAAGACAAAAGAAAAGAGAGAAAGAGAGGATAATTTAAACCTTTACTTTTGAAGGGGTTTCATTTGTCCTGGGCTGAGGGGATAAAACAAGTTCTTGGACTAAATTGTCCACTGTCACTTGGTGACTCCAAAGAAGGCATTGGACTATTTTTTGTCCAAACCTAATCTCATTCCATGCAACAAACATGTCATAAGGACGCTTTTGGCAACCGGAATAAGGATATAATTGTACTAAAATTAGTACAATTCTGTGTTTGGAAACAAATTAAGATTGGACATAATCAATCCCAACAGTTTCACTTAAAGTGGTGACTGTCCTGCTGTAGTCCCGCCTTAAGAGATGGGACAAATTTTTGTCCCATCTCTCTTTTTTTTTTTTATTTAATTAAATTATTTTTATATAAAATATTTTTTTTATATATGATATAATTTATTAAAATATTATATATCTTTAATACTAATAAAAATTAATTTTAATAATTTCAATAATTTATTTTATTAAAATATTTTTTCACTATATTTAATTTAAATTATTTTATTATTTATTTATTTTAAAATAATTTTATCATATGTGAAAATTAATTTAATTCAATATGATTTTATCCAGTCTCATACTACACCAAACATGAGACAATACTATTTTTAGTCTAATTCATACCACACCAAATACATCACAGTACTAATTTAATCTAGTCCAATCCAATCCAATCATATTCTATCCCATAAAAATAGTTCAGTTCAATCCCACATACCAAACACACCTTAAGAGTTATGTAATTAACACATGCATGACCATTTCTTACTAGTACAAACTAATGAAAAAGTCAGAACTGGTCCGAAGAGACATGTTCACATGACCAACTTATAATAATCATATGATTTTCAATTTTTCTTGAATTCTTCTTTAAATTACTTAACATGTATCTAAGTTTTATAAATTCGGTTTGAGCAAAAGATGGGCATACGTGGCTTCATGTGTCATGTGTCATAAAACAATATAGAGCGACAATATATTAATGAGGAGAACTCTAACGAACAATATGTGTCATGTGTCATGAAACAAACAATCTGTGTCATGCGTCAACAAACACACCCTAAGAAGAAGTCTGTAACGAATTTCAGATACAAGTTAGAAATGCTTGGCAGGATATTAATGAGGAGTGCCTCCTACTAACCTTGGAGCCAGTGCCTCTTCTTACGAGAGTTCTCAATCTTGCTTGCGTTATAGATGTCGTCTACAAGGACGAAAATCGCTGGCTACACACGTGCCGGAGTAATTCTCAAGGATTTTGTTACTTCTCTTTTCATCAATCCCGTGCTAAATTCTACAGGATACATTGATATAAGTCTTTTTATACTGATGTAGGACATTTATAAAAGCCCGCGATACAGGTAAAATATAAACAATTTTATATTTGGACCCATAATATATTATCGTAATCATTTCAACGAGTCCTACAACATTCATGGAGTTTTATAACTGGTGATTCGCAGTAGTTTTTCCAAATTTCGATCTTTTAAGCTTTCATTTGTAATTTGTTTTTCTTTTTTGATAGTATTTTTTGGACCTTTAAAACTTTTGGTAGAAATTTTCATTTTTAATAAGGTTTATTTGTTAGATTCGTCAGGAATGCTCTATTAGAATTAGTCAACAACTCAAAATTTTCATTTTCAATAAATTTCAATATTTTTTGGATAAATTGCACTAAGGTATATCGTCTTTATCCATAATTATAAGCATCATACTAGTTTACTGTATATTATACTGAAGTACCCTTAACCACGTTGATCGTCGTTAACTTAACGGTGGTTTCAACATGAGAATGGTAAAAGACCTATTTGCCCTTAAACAATTTCAAATATTAATTTTTAATTATTATATTTATTTAATAAAAAAAAATAATTTTCTCTTTAGAAAAATTGATTTTTATAAAAAAATTATTATAAAAAAAATCATCTCATCTCCTTCAATCTTCATCAACCTTCCACAAACAAATTCCACCCAAATTCATCAATCTTCCACATTCAAATTCCTCCCAAAATTTCTCTCCCAAAAAAAAAAAATCATCCCATCTCCTTCAATCTTCATTAATCTTCCACAAATACATTCCACCCAAAAAAATAAAAACAACTTCCACAATCCAAATCAAATTAACAAAAAAATAAATAAAATAAAAGATGGAGTAGAGATCACCTCCGTTGCTGCGATGGAGCAGAAAGCTCCATCACAGATCTACAATAGAACCTTTGCTCCATCGCAGCTGCGATGGAGCTCCAGCTACTCCATCGCATCTGAGATGGAGCTTTCTGCTTCATCGTAGCTGGAGCTTTATCGCTGCGAATGATGGTGCGACTCCATCGCCAATGGAGCTCCTGTTGCTCCATCAGATGAAACAGATTGCTCCATTTTATGGAGCCTTTTTTTTTTTTTTTTTTTTTTAAGTTTGGTTTTGAAAACAAATGGGAAGAGATTTGGAAATTTTCCAGACCTCTTCCCAGTTTTCTTATTTTGAAAAAAAAAATTATTTTCATTTATGTTTTTTAATGGTTGAGATTGCTTAATGGGTGAGGGAGATCTAATCTCCTCCATCCATTCTTTTTGTAAAAAAATTAATGAAGTAATGAAATTATAATTGCTCAAATGACATTTATACCCTTCCACGTTAAGATCATTGTTAAGTTAACGGTGATCAATATGGTTAAGGGTACTTCAGTGTAAAAAATGGAAAACTGACATTATGAGTGTAATTATAGATAAAGTCAGGATACTATAGTGCAATTCACCCTTTATGATTCCTAATCCCTTTCGAAATAGATTTAGTTTGCTATTTAAAAATTACTGTTTTAATGTTATCTTTTTATTTTAATAAAATTGTTTTTTTAGAACAAGTTTCTGTCGTGAATTCGACTTTACTGTAGCTTCCACTTCATCTTACACAAAAGAAAAAACATAGGTTCAAATGCTACAGTTAAGTTTGTATGCTGAGTTTTATCAAATAAAATAAAAAATCGTGTTTCTCTTTTATTCAATATACAATTTTTTTCTAATTAAAACATTCTTCATTATCTTTGTTCTACAGAAAAATTCAAGTAAATATTGTAAAGCAAATCAATATCATTTGGCAAGTAGATTACATCTTGACCAAAAGGATTTTAATATTTTTTTGTGAAATACAAAACCCATTTTGGAAATAGAAGTCTTATGTGATAATTGTCCTGCAAGTGCTTTCTAGAATTATTTTTATCAACTAAATATATACTTGTTGATTTAGTCAGATCTAACTTTCACTTGCTATCTTCAATAGTATATATGATTCATAACTTTTCTTTTTTTTTTTCCATTTAGACTTAGAGAGATTTGCAAACACCTCCCTAATTTTTAATTTAGGTATACAAAAAACACCTAATAACTTTAAAATTAATTAAAAATTCCTCTGATCTTGTATTAAAAAGAAGAAAAAAAAACTCCATATAGGGGATTTTTGTCTAAATTTAAAACTAAGTAGTTATTTCTTAAAAATAATTAGAGCTCAAGAGTTTTTTTTTTTTTTTGAATCTCCACTAGATCGATCTATTCAACAAGGACATATCTTCAATCTAGGCCCGTGTATGCATTAAAACAAAGCATACAGATTGTCATCTCTTTTCAGTAAAGTCTCTAGATCTCACTGTTACTCTCCATGCGCTGCATGCTATATATGTCATCTCTAGATCTCTCAGTTACTCTTCAATCTGGGTCCATGCATGAAAAACGCGAAGCATACGAAGTGTCATCTCTTTCAGTGAAGTCTCTAGATCACCTACAACCATTGACTCCTATTACAACGTTGTACAATAATGGTGGTGCTGGTCCTTTCTGATCATCCTCAAAGTCAAAAGGATGGGATAGTACTCGAAAGAACGATAGCCACTCAAAAAACTGCTACCACCTCTCTCTAAAATCAGAAAATCTTCAAGATATCTCTCAACTCTCCTCCACAATTTAAATTTGTGCATTCTTGAAATAGTTGTATAGCGAGGATCACCAAAATAAGTAAAAAGAAGCTATAATTCTATACAAGAATATACTCTGTATATGAGCACACTTACTCGTATTCAGGTGGTTGTATACTTTCCTTCACATCTATAATAAAGATTCAGATGTTATATTTATCTATAAAATTATAAATTTTAGGAAGTTCCTCCCTCTTTTGTGGGAGTTGATATATAATTGGTACAGTCTTATAACTGTACATCTAAATTATTGACCATAAATGATGATGGTTAGTGTGTCATTACTTATTATATTGGCATTTTCTAAATTTCAGACACATGTAAAGTGACAAAAGTTGAATCAGACTATATTATTTGTGTAAAATTAAATTAGTAATAAATAAAATAATATATATATATATATATATATATATATATATCATCCACCACATTATTTTATAAATTATATAATATTTACAATTCACATTATATATTTTTTGGGTAAAGATTTAGACAGCCTAGTAATATTCTAATAAATATAGTATCCAGAAAATAAATTAATTTGAAAATTAAATTTCAGACAAGGTAAGAGAGGGTGAATTGTGTTTCAAAATAATTTTCTAACTATAAAATGCAATTTTATAATGTTTGCGCATGTGTGTAACATAAAAACATATAATAAATGTAAATAAGTATAAATTAGAGTAATGATTAAGTGAAGTGTAAACTCTACAGTGGTTTGGCTAAACCTAGGTCTGTCGGGGATCACAAGTCAATATATAGCCACATATTTTCTTGATGCGAGCAAGGTTGTCACCTTCCATTCATTTAGGTTTTATAAAAGTAAAATAAAATTACATAAACGTACTTAAAATCTTTTCCACTCATTTTTTCTCTAAAAAAATAGTGAAGTAAAAGCAGCTCTTCCTTCCTCGTGGAGGTAGACCTTGGCCCGATCTTCCTTTGGCTCTCCATATCTTCCTTCTGCTCTTATCTGTAAGAAGGAATCTGGGCAGCTTAGGAGTATTGGATTTCCTTTCCAGCAGTTCCTTCCCATCCCTCTTTCTTGGTGGGCTGAGATCGGTTCTGTTCTGGGCTGTTGTTGTGCTGCTGGTTTTGGCTCCGATCGGCTCTTCTCCGAGGCATCTTCATGGTGATAGGTGGGATCGTGCCTCTCCCAGTAGATTCTCCTTCGATCCACTGACAGTGCGCGTCTGTGTTGGAGGTGTGATTGATTTTGCTGTGGTGTTTTGCCTTTGCTCGAGGTCGGGGGTCTTGGATCCCTAGCTCCTTGGTGAAGCTGGGTTGGTGGGGTTTGAGGTTCTGTAGGGGGGCTGCTGCTAGGATCTGCGTTTGTGCTGTGTGTGAGTGTGGCTGCAGATGGGTTCGAGCTGTGTTGCTCCTGGCTGAAGCTGGCTTGTGGAAGGTGTGTGGCGATGTCCTGGGATGCTGTTGTGAAGTAGATCCAAGACAGTTGATGGTATGAAATCGAGACAGTGAAGGATCTGCGTGGTGTGGCTTTGTATGATTCTTAGGTCTTGGAAATAATTTCTGACAGTGGGTGGTCTTCGTGGGGCAGCCCGTGGGTTTTTAATTTGTTTTTGTGTGGCCTTGAGATGGGTTTGGTGTTGTAGGGATCGGGTTTGAGTGAAGCAGGGTGGATCGGTCATCCAGTGAATTAATGGAGCTGTTTTGGGGTGAATTGGTGTTGTAGGGATCGGGTTTGACTGATAACTTCCTCGATCCTCAACCTTGGTGTGCTTGTGTTTTGGGTGCTTCTGCTTTGCTTAAAGGTGCTGCTTTTGTGTTCTTCTCAGATCTGATTTTTTTGGGGTGTTGTTGGTGCTTCGTTTGGGTTCAGTTGCCTTTCCTGATTAGATAGAAATTGGGCAGTGCAGATTTGGGTAGGTTGAGGTGGTGTGGTTGGACTGGGGTCAGTGGCATTTTTTTTTTTGGGTGTGGTTTATTTTGATTGGGCAGTCCAATTTGGCAGTTGTGGTTTTTTTAAGTTCTGGTGCTTTATCTTGGCTTTGCTGTGGGAGTTACTGAGTGGGTCTGGGTCTGTAAATTTTTGGGTACGGATTTGGTAGCGGAGGCCAGTGGTGTTGTAGTTGCGGTAGTACTCATAATGGCTACCGATGAAATCTTGAGGCTTTGCGAGGCCCTATCCTTATCAGAGGAAGATGGCCCAGTGCTAGATATAGCAGAAGATGTTCAAGCTGATGGCATTAGAAGCGTTGAACATTGCTTGGTAGGGAAGATCCTTTCTCGTAGGAAGGTGAATCGGGAGGCTTTCCGTGGAACTATTGAACAAATCTAGGGTACTGTGGGCCGAGTAGAAATTGAAATGGTAGGCGATAATGTGTTTGTCTTCCATTTTCAATCCCTTGAGGATAAAGCGATGGTCTGGTCCAAGGGTCCCTGGCATTTCGATAAAAATCTTATTGTGCTTGAGAATCCGGTGGGGCCTGGTGCAATTTCACAACTTCGATTCAAATTTTCTGAATTCTGGATTCACATTTATAATATTCCTCTGGCGTGTATGAACTGTAAAGTGGCAAGATTAATAGCAGAGGAAGTTGGAACCATTGTTGAATTCCCGATGGATTCGAAATATTTGTGGGGCAAATTTTTTAGAATTAAAGTTAGAATTGATATTTTAAAACCTTTGAAAAGGGGTATCCGGATGAGGTTGGAGAATTTTGATACTTTGATTACGGCTTTGATCAAATATGAGAGACTTCCGGATTTCTGCTATGGTTGTGGTTTTATCGGACATTCTGTCAGGGAGTGTCACAACAGCGAGGTGAGGAAGAGTATTATGGAGGGGGTTGAGCCAAAATTCGGGGTGTGGCTTAGAGCACCACCTCTAGATCGTTCAAAGCCTAGGCATCGGGGGGAGGATACATCAGAAGCAAAACTGAAGGCCCATGTAGACATTGAGGATGTTGACGGAGCATGTGCAGAGGGTGCCAGAAAAACCTTTATTGCTGTTCCAACATCTTCTGACAAACGTGAAGGAAAATCTAGTCGGGATATTGTGGTCTCTCCAACAGCTCTGAGTAGTGCAGCGAGACAGAAGGGTGGTATTTCGATTCAGGATAACCAGCAGGTAGATCACCCATCGAGGGAAGTTCTTGCAGTAGCACCGACTGAAGATGGACATTCAAAGGCGTTGGCTACAATGGATGAGGAAATAGTGGGGTCAAATTTATGTGATGAAGGAGATGTAGTTATGTTTGGGTCTTCCCTTGGTAAGCCTAGCTCCAAGAAATGGAAAAGACTAATTTGGGGGAGTCCTTTACAGAAGCTTATTCCAGGCTGTCCAAGCCCAATCCAGAAGATGTTACTAGCTAGGCATTATGCCATGAGGGGTCGAAAGCCAGTGAAGAGATCCCTTAATTAGAAGTTTTCTGGTATTATTGCTGGTATATCCCCCTCTGAAGTGATTGTTATAGATCCTGGTGGGAAGCGTAAAGTTGTGGAAGTTACTGGGGAGAACCTGGTGGGGAAGAAACAGAAAGTGCTAGAGACTGATATATCGGCGGAGTCTGCGGAACAGGCCCGCCGGGGGCCATGAGTATCATTTGTTGGAATGTTCGAGGGTTGGGTAGTCCTCGGGCGTTCTTGGCTCTCCGGAAGGATATCCGGAAACAATCCCCGAATCTAGTTTTCCTTTCTGAAACTAGATTAAAAGGTGAGTGGGCGGCAAAGATTAAGGCTCGGTTGGGTTTTTCGGGTGGTTTGCATGTGGATTGTGTGGGAAAAAGTGAAGGATTGATGTTACTATGGAATGATGTGTGGGATGTTTCAGTATTGTCCTTCTCTAGGGGCCATATTGATGTGGTGATTAAAATGGAGAATAACCTCAAATGGAGGTTCACAGGGTTCTATGGTTGTCATGTCCCTAATAATAGAACCGATTCGTGGGAGCTCCTTCGACGTCTGAAGGCAGTCAACAGACTTCCGTGGTTGTATGGCGGAGACTTCAACGAACTCCTTCATATTGAGGAGAAGTTTGGAGGGAATGAACGAACTGGTCCAGGTATGTTTAATTTTCGTAGTATTGTTGAGTTGTGTGATTTTGTTGATTTGGGTTTTTCAGGGCCATTGTTTACCTGGAATAATAAAAGGGGGGGGGGGGGGGGGGGGGGGTTCTAGAAATGTTCAAGAAAGATTAGATCGTTTTTTTGCTAACAGTCATTGGGTTAATTTGTTTTCGGGGATTAAAGTTGAGCATTTAGGTTTTATGTTTTCTGATCATAGGCCGATTTCGGCCAAGTTTGTGCGTGGTGGTCCCAATATTAGTGGTGATAGAGATCGAAAGTTCAGATTTGAGCCTTTTTGGCTTAAAGATGAAGAGTGCTATTCTGTGATTTGCTCGGCCTGGGGAGGATTTGATAGTGATACTTCTGGTAGAGGCTTAAGAGATAAGCTGGTTGTGTGTGCTGAGCGGTTGGAAAACTGGAGTAAAGTCAAGTTTGGATCTCTGAAGAAAGCCATTAATAGAAAAAGACGTGAGATCAATCTTCTCTATGATCGGCAGCAATCTGAACAAGTTCTCAATGTTATTAAGACTAGGGAACGAGAGTTGGAAAGCCTTCTCTCTAAGGAGGAATTATATTGGAAACAGCGGTCGATAGTGGACTGGCTACTCGCAGGGGACAAGAACTCTAAATTTTTTCACAGAAGAGCGACAGCCAGAAAGAAGAAGAATCTGATTAGCTCGTTGTTGGATGGTAGAAGGGTTCGTAGGGAGTCTGAGCAGGGTATGTCCAGTGTGGTTTTTGATTATTTCTCAGATTTGTTCAAGTCTATCCAGCCATCATCCTCTGATTTTACTGTTGCCTCCTCTTTTCTTGAGCGTAAAGTTGATGCCCATATGGCTGGCAGACTTGGAGAGGCTTTCACCCGAGCAGAGGTGCATACTGCAGTGTTTGAAATGGGTCCAAATAAGGCCCCTGGCCCCGATGGCTTCCATGCTCTCTTCTTTCAGAAATTTTGGAATGTGGTTGGAGAGGATGTTTCTAGTGTGTGCCTTAAAGTTCTTAATGGTGGATGCTCAATCGAGGAGTTCAATGCTACTAATGTTGTCCTAATTCCAAAGATTAAAAGCCCGGAGCGTATGACCGATTTCAGGCCTATTAGCCTTTGCAGTGTTATTTATAAGACTGTCTCCAATGTTATGGCAAATAGGTTGAAAGAAATTCTGCCCCACATTATATCTTCGGAGCATAGTGCTTTTGTACCTGGGCGGCTAATTTTTGATAACATTATGGTTGCTTTTGAGCTTCTCCATTCTATCAAGAAACAGAAAAAGGGTAAAAGAGGGTTTGCAGCTATTAAATTGGACATGAGTAAGGCTTACGACCGTGTAGAGTGGAGCTTCCTGGAGATCATTATGGAGAAACTAGGGTTTCCTAATCATTTCAGAGCCCTTGTTATGGATTGTGTGTCAACCTCCAAACTTTCCTTCCTGATAAATGGGAAGTCTGTGGGGGAAGTCAGCCCGCAAAGAGGGTTAAGGCAGGAATGCCCTTTATCTCCTTATCTCTTCATTCTCTGTGCGGAAGCTTTATCTACTTTTATCAAAGGCAACGAATCTAATGGGCAATCACTGGGTATGAGATGTTGTCGCGGAAGCCCTCTAGTGAGTCATTTGTTTTTTGCAGGGCTTCAGTTCAGAATTGTGAGAAGTTGAAACATATCCTCAATGTCTATGAGAAAGCTTCAGGCCAGCGGATAAATCTGCAAAAGTCCAACATCACCTTTAGTCCAAATGTGGAAGATGAACGCAGCGTTAGTATCTTGAATTGCCTGGGTCTAGTTAATGCCCAAGCTCATGACAAATATCTTGGCCTTCCAACCATGGTGGGGAAAAACAAAAGGAAAACCTTTAGTGACATTAAGGAGAGGGTATGGCGTAAGATCAGAGGGTGGAAAGGCAATCTCTTCTCGATGGGCGAGAAAGAAGTTCTTATCAAAGCAGTGGCGCAAGCTATTCCTACCTTCACTATGAGTATCTTCCAGTTGCCTTCTGTTCTGTGCAATGAGCTGTGCTCTATGATTATGGGCTTTTGGTGGGGTGCCTCTGACGGTAATAAGAAAATTTGTTAGGTCTCTAGAGAGAAGTTGTGCTCCCCAAAAATATGCGGGGGGCTTGGTTTTAAAGATTTATCTCTTTTTAACCAAGCTCTTCTTGGCAAGCAGGCTTGGAGAATTGTTATGAATAAAGACTCGTTGGTTTCTAGAGTTCTTAAGGCTAAGTATTTCAGGCAGGAGAATTTCTTATCTGTCTCGCTAAAACAGGGGAGTTCTCATCTCTGGAGGAGTTTGGTTTGGGGTAGGAGTCTTCTTATTAAGGGCCTTCGTTGGAGGGTAGGTAATGGTAAGGATATCAGGGTTTTTCAGGACCCTTGGATTCCAAGGGTGTCCACTTTCAGACCCTTCTCGATTGCTCCTTTGGAAGATCTCAAGGTCGCATCTCTCATTTCCCCTTCTTCCCATTCTTGGGATTTGGATAGGCTTGATCAGATCTTTGTGGCAACGGATAGGGATTCTATTCTGGAAATTCCGCTGAGTTTTGGTGATTGTATTGATTCCTTAATCTGGAATTTTGATAAGAATGGGGAGTATTCTGTGAAGAGCGGGTATAGAGTTGCAGCGCAGGAAAAACTCTCCCTCAAAGGTTCCTCCTCGTGTCCGAATTCGAAATGGTGGCTTGCACTTTGGAATCTCAACATTCCTCCAAAAATTAAAATTTTCATTTGGAGAGTTTGTCTCAATGTCATTCCGTCCCTTTGTAATCTTTGTTCTAGGAAGATTGTGGTTGATCCGTGTTGCTCTAGATGTGGTGATGCTCCCGAAAGTTCAGCCCATGCCCTTTTTTGGTGCAGCTCTGTGCGCCCTATTTGGAAGTCCACTGTTTTATGGGACATCCTCAATTTGCAGCGCCATATTTCTTGTTTTGATTTGATCTTGTGGGTTTTTGTTAGGGCTAAGAAAGCAGAGTTCGAGGAGTTCTGCATGATCCTGTGGGGGGGTTTGGTTTGATAGGAATGCTGTTTGTCATTCTAAATCCCCCAGGCTTAATGCTGATTTGGTCTCTTGGTCTCTTTCTTTACTTCGTGAATTTCAGGGCACCCAGAAGGTCTTTGGCTCTCCCCTCCAGCCCCCCAGGCAGCCTTGTTCTGCTCCGTGGTCGCCTCCCCCTGCAGGCTCCCTGAAGTTGAATACCGATGCAGCAGTGAAGTCTGGTTTTCCTGTGATGGGTTCTGGTGCAGTGGTGCGAGATTCTCAGGGCAAGGTTGTTGCAGCTTCTGCTAAGCCCCTCTTGGGGTTTTTTCCTGCTGAGCTTGGCGAGCTGCTGGCGTTGCGAGAGGGGTTGCTGCTGGCGAAGGAGTTGAACCTGATTATTGAGTGAGTTGAGTTAGATGTTGTTAATATTGTGGCTAGAGTGTCTAGCTCTTTTCCTTGTTCTGTTTTGGACCCTATTGTTTATGATATTAAGGCTCTATTTCGGGCTGTGGGAGTTTCCAACTGTCTTGTCATTCCTCGTTCAGGGAATGGCATGGCACATTCTCTTGCTTCCCTAGCCTTTTCCTCTAAGGAGGAATTTTGTTGGTTCTATCCTGAACCTAGCTTTCTTGTTGGTCTTCTGTAATAGAAGTTTTGTTGCAATAAAAAAAAAAATTACATAAACGTTCAAACATCTCAAGTGATTTATGATCAATTATTAAAAAGTACTGTTGACGGTTCCGTCCATGCTTAAAGTCTATAATTACCTCTAATGAGATTGGTATGATAAAACATCTCCAATAATTGATGATCAATACTATTAATTGTCCCGCCAATGAAGAGTAACAACAACCAAGAGGCTTATCTTAGTAGAGTAAATACATGTAGCTTCAAGCAATCCAACACTTCCAATGAAAGCAGCAGCGGATAAAGCTCCTAGCGGCAGCTTGCTAGGACATGACAACATCAGCAGCAGTTTAAAGAGGTGATCAATACTTGGACAGATCAGAATTGAAGGATTACAAGAATGGTAGTAGCTGTATTACTCAATGTGCTCACATAGAACAACTACCGTATAGCTCAAGCAATAACCATACATTGAGTCTTTGTAGATCAAGGAGATACAAAAGTAACCAATGTCATGATCAACTGATCTGTAAAGATAATTAGCAAATTGATAACAAGTTGATTAGCTGATTATAAATCTGTTAGGAGAGACTGCTGATCTGGCATTAATTAGTTATAAGTTGATTGGAGTTTGTTAGTGCATGCTTTTGACATGACTTGAAAGTTGAAATGTATATATAATGAGAAATAATAAAAAAAAAACTTCATTGATGGAGCTCTAGCTATCTTCTTCCGTACATGTTCACGAAAGACTTCTTTGAAGCATTTTATCAAATACTTGTTTACTTTTATCAAACACTTAGCATAGAACTTTTTCTAGTTGTTTTTCATTGAATTTTCACACCGTCTATACTAAAGGTCTATAATTACTTCTGTAATTATCTCTAATGAGTTTGATATGACAAATCAATAGCATATTTATGTGTGTTAATTTTTTAAAATTTTTTAATATATTTTTACCTCTTATATTGAAAGAAATTAAAAAAAGAAAAAAGAGACGCATGTGATGGTTGATTGTGTTGGGAGTATTACTCCCTCAAGTTCAGCAAACCCAACAGCTGCATTGACAGCCAACACACATGTTGCATGGCCTGCATGTGTATCTCAAAAGAATGAAGTTGTAGCACCAACTTACCAATGCAGCCTGGCTGAGTTTCAATGTGCGACAGAAGTGATGCACAATCTAGCAAAATCAAGAGCTCAACTTAATCAGAAAATGTGGCCTTTATGATGATCAAAGTGAAGTGTATTGATTAGCTTAGTTAGTGACTTGATTAAGTGAGTGCACGCCTAGATAGAGTGTGCCTTTGCTCTTAATTATTACTTGTGATAGTTAGTTACATTTTTCAGTTAAGAATCAATGGTGTTGATCTTAGTTTGTTAGGAATCAACAGCCATGATTTCTTCTTGTATTTGTATACATTGTTGCTGATTATTATTATAAACTAATCAATGAAAAAGGTGTGACTTTTCCCTTCAAAAATAACTGAATTCTCTCTCACATCAATTCCATTGATGGAGCTCGAGTAGCTCTTGCTACTTCTGTTGGAAATAAAACACTCAAAAAACTTCTATTAAACTCAAAACAAATATTACAAAAACACTCTCACTCACTCTTTACTTCTTCTTCACTCACTTAGAAGTTTTGCTTCTTCTTGATGCCTAAACCAAAATGGGGAGGGGTATTTATACTACTTACAAATCATTTTAGACCACACAAATAAACTAATCCAAAATTATAATAACCATACACCTCATCCTTCTACATCCTTCCACATTCTTCCAATTGACCACATGATTTTTATGCCTAATTACCAAACCCTAGAGAATTCTAGATAAAGGGCTTGGACCTTATTTATGGATTTGGACTCTAATTTATTTGGGCTTGGGTTTGGGCTCCCATAATGGTTCAGACCTTCACATAGTTTGGGCCTAAAACAAGTTTATACTTCAACACCCCCCTTTAAACTTGTTTTATCATGCCAAGCAAACTTCTTAATCTCGAAAAATCTTCAAACTTGAGTGGCTTGGTGAAAATATCTGCAATTTGATCTTTGGACTTCACGTAATCCATTTGCACGTCCCTTTTCGTTATGCACTCCCTTATGTAGTAGTAACGAGTATCAATATGCTTGCTTCGATCATGGAACACTAGATTTTTTACTAGGGCAATGGCTAACTTGTTGTCGACACAAATCTCAATTGGCTCTTCTTGTGGCAAACCCAATTCTTTCAGCAAATTTCTGAGCCATATTACATGACAAACGCACGAAGTAGCAGCTACGTATTTGGCTTCACAAGTGGATATGGTGACAATCGGTTGCTTTTTTGACATCCATGTGAAAGCTATGTTTCCCATGAAGAACACGAACCCACTGGTGCTCTTCCTGTCATCTACATCTCCACCCCAATCGCTATCACTATATCCGACAAGCTTGTAATAATTAGAAATTGAATAAAACAAGCCAAAATCAATTGTACCTTTAATGTAACGGAGGATTCTCTTAGCGGCTTTGAAATGGGTGGTTGTTGGATTCTCCATGTATCGAGTCACAAGTCCAACAGCATAAAGAATATCTGGCCTTGTGCACGTCAAATAGCGTAAGCTTCCAACTAAACTGTTGAAGAATGTTGGATCTATGCTTTCACCTTTATCATACTTCGATAGCTTGATTCCGCATTCTACTGGCGTGTTTATTGGTTTACAATCATCCATTTTGAACTTCTTGAGTATCTCCTTTGCATAATTTTCTTGGGAGATAAAGATGTCTTCTTCCTTTTGCTTGACTTCAATACCAAGATAGTACGCCATTAATCCGATGTCAGTCATCTCAAACTCCTTGGCCATTACTTTCTTGAACTCTTCAATCAGGCTTAGGTTATTGCCGGTGAAAATCAAATCATCCACGTACAAGCATACAACCAGAATATCTCCATTCATGATCTTGCTATATAGGGCGTACTCGTAGGGACATTTGGTGAAGCCATTTTGTTGGAAGTACTTGTCAATTCTGCTATTCCATGCCCTTGGTACTTGCTTTAACCTATAGAGCTTCAGAACTTTGTCTTCTTGGCCTTTGACTTCGTAACCCAGTGGTTGCTGAATGTAGACATCTTCTTCAAGAACTCTATTTAGGAAGGCAGACTTTACATCCATCTGATGTATCTTCCACTTGTTTTGCGCTTCCTTAGAAATGATTAGTCTTATAGTTTCTAATCTAGCAACTGGAGCAAATACCTCATCATAGTCTACTCCAGCTCTTTGACTGTAGCCTTTCACAACTAGCCTTGCCTTGTGCCTTTCAATCTCTCCCTTAGAATTTCGCTTTGTTTTGTACACCCATTTAACACCAATTGCCTTGTGTCCTTTTGGAAGTGGAACAAGTTCCCAAGTGTTGTTCTTTTCAATGGCCTTGATTTCCTCATCCATCGCATCTCTCCACTTCTTTTCTTGAGCAGCTTCTTCAAAACTCACTGGTTCACAATCAGCAAAAAGGCAAAAAAGAGTAAGATTATCAGATCTCTCAGTTACCTCGTATAAATCTTGAAGACCTCTTATTCGCTCCATTGCTCTTTCTTGTAAAAATGATGGTGGTGAATTTTCATTATTTGTTGAAGCTGGTGATGCTGGTGGTGTAGTGGGTTCTTATTGAGGTTCTTCTAGTTGCTCATCTGGCGTCTGCTCTATTTCTTCAAATTGTGGAGGGAAGTTGGAGTTGTCTACATGCGATCCAAAATCCCATTCTTCTTCTTCATCAAATATCACATCTTGGCTGATCACAAACTTTTTATTGTTCGGGTTGTATAACTTGTAACCTTTCGAATAACCGGGATAGCCGATGAAGATAAAACTCGCACTTCTATCGTCAAGCTTGGTTCTTCTCTCATCTGGTACATGAACATGAGCTATGCTTCCAAAAACTCTTAGGTGGGAAATGCCGGGCTTTCTTCCACTCCAAGCTTCTTGAGGTGTCTTTCCCCACACATTTCTTGTTGGAGAACAATTAGACAAATAGACTGCACACGCCACTGCCTCTGCCCAAAACTCCTTGGGCAATCTCTTGCTTTTGAGAATGCTTCGCGCCAAATCCAGGATTATTCTGTTCTTCCTTTCTGTAACTCCATTTTGTTGGGGGGATCTGGGAACAGTTAGAGGACGTCTAATTCCATTTGCTTCACAAAACTCCAGGAATTCCTTGGATGTGAATTCTCCTCCTCTATCGGATCGTAGTGCCTTGATCTTGTGGCCACTCGATTTTTCCACAGCGGCTTTGAACTTCTTGAATACTCCAAAGACTTCTGATTTTTACTTCGAGAAATAAACTCATGTTTTTCTTGAAAAATTATTAATGAAGAAAAGGAAATAGTTACTGTTACCGAGAGAGCTTAGCTTGATCGGACCGTACACATCGGTATGGACTAGCTCGAGTGGCTTCTTGGCTCTTGAGTCTGACTCTTTTGGAAAGCTATTTCTAAATTGCTTCCCGAGTAAACATCCTTCACAAAGTTGGTCATGATGATTGATGCATGGTAGTCCTCTTACCATTTCCTTCTTAGATAGTAGCTCCAAGCTTTCAAAATTGAGATGCCCAAATCGAAGGTGCCATAACCAAGATGTATCTTTGTAGCAGGCTTTCAGACACTTTGCAACATCATTTTGAATGTTCAAAGAAAATAATCTATTCTTTGACATTTTTACTTTAACTATTAGATTTCCTTTGCCATCTCTTATAAAAAGACTACAATCCTTCATATGAATATCATAACCTTTTTTCTAAGAGTTGACCCATACTCAAGATGTTGCATGTCATATTGGGCACATAGTAGACATTTGAAATTAATTGATGACTACCATTTTTAGCACGGATAAGGATGTTACATTTTCCTTTCACTGATATTTTTGAATCATCTCCAAATGAGACATTGCCAACCACTGATTCATCTAGCTCTACGAACATACTTCTTCTTCCACACATGTGGTTGCTTACACCAGTGTCGAGGTACCAAGCATTTTCTTGGTCTCCATCATTGTCTCTACAAGCTAGTAGCACTGTCTCCTTCTCTTCGGTTTTGAATTCCACATAATTGGACCTTTCGTCAACCTTACTGCTGGGAGCTCTACATTCCGAAGCATAATGCCCAAATTTCTGACAATTATAACATTGAACTTGAGATTTATCGTACCTCGAGTTTGAATTGCTTCTCCCACGGCCTCTTGTTGAGCTTTCTCCTTTCTCGTAGTTGTTGAGGTTGCTGCTGTTAGAATTCCAACCTCGTCCATGGCCACGGCATCTACCTCGTCCTCAGCCTCGGCCTCTACCTCGACAACGCTGGCTTCTCTCTTGGCCTTGACTTTCTTCCTTCTCCTTCAGTTGCATCTTGAGGAGTTGCTCGTTGATCCCTTGCTTCCTTTTATGTTTTTCTTTATATGCTGGCAATGATCCTTGGAGTTGCTCGATCGTCATTTATTCCAAGTCTTTGGTTTCTTCTATCATTACGACTATGTGTTCAAATTTTGGATCCAATGAACGGAGTATCTTCTTTATTATTCTCACATCTTCTAACTTTTCACCATTTCTTTTCAATTGGTTAGAAACAGCTGCTACTCTTGAGAAATAATTTAAAATAGATTCAGATGCTTTCATGTGTAAAGATTCGAATTCACCTCTTAATGTTTAGAGACGGACCTTCTTTACCTTTTCAACTCCTTTGTAAGAGATTTGCAACTTCTCCCATGCTTGCTTAGCAGAACTTGCACTCGAAATCTTCTCAAAACCATCATCATCTAACGCTTGATAGATGAGATAGAGAGCCTTCTTGTCTCTCTTCCTTGAGTCTTTTAAACTATCCTTTTGAGTTTGGGATAGAGTTGACTCATCTTCTGGTTCGGTGTAGCCTTTCTCTACGACCTCCTAGACATCGTGTGCTCCAAGGAGAGCCTTCATCTTGATACTCCAATTATCATAGTTTTCGTTCTTGAGTATTGGAACTTGAAACGACGCCATACCATTAGCCATGATTCTCAATATGATAAGAATTTCGAAATTCTGACTACACGGATGGACTCCGAACGTCGAAAAACCTTAAGATGAACTCAGATAAAAAATAGATTTTTATGGTCAAAGTCAACGGTCAACCTAACCTGGTCAACAGTCAACGGCTTGGCGGCTCGGTCAACAAGCTTAGCGGCTCAGTTAACTCGGCTCCAACTTGGCTGGACTCACTTCCAACTCAACTGACTCGGCTTGAACTCGGTGAGTTAACTCACTCTCTGGCAGCAAACTTCTGGCGGCCCGTGGTGGCTCGTTTGAACTCCGATTGGGGCAATTTTTATGGCGTCGGCTTCGTCTCGTCGAGAACTTCAATTTGGATATGCTATAGTGCACACCTTCCAACTCGTCTCTGATACCACTTTGTTGGAAATAAAACACTCAAAAAACTTCTATTAAACTCAAAACAAATATTACAAGAACACTCTCATTTAAGAACTCACTCACTCTTTACTTCTTCTTCACTCACTTAAAAGCTTTGCTTCTTCTTGATGCCTAAACCAAAATGGGGAGGGGTTATTTATACTACATACAAATCATTTTAGACCACACAAATAAACTAATCCAAAATTATAATAACCATACACCTCATCCTTCCACATTCTTCCAATTGACCACATGATTTTTATGCCTAATTACCAAACCCTGGAGAATTCTAGATAGAGGGCTTGGACCTTATTTATGGACTTGGACTCTAATTTATTTGGGCTTGGGTTTGAGCTCCCATAATAGTTCGGGCCTTCAAATGGTTTGGGCCTAAAACAAGTTTATACTTCAACAACATGAAGCAACACACTGGTGTTTTGGAAGAAGAGGTGATCAAAATATTCCGCAAAGAGATATTCAATGCATGGAAAGATATAAATCAGGAGTTTCTAAAACCAATAGCTGCTCCGATGCCTATTCTTATGTGAATTCTCAATATTTCTAGCGCGGTGGATGTTACATACAAGGACAGTGATGGCTGCACCAACTCCCATGTCATAAAACACTACATCGAATCATTGCTCCTGAACCCTTTCCCCCTTTAAAGCAAAAATCTTGATCTAGCTTCTCTGGTGATCAAGTGAATATTGTGTTGTGTGTACTATCTAAGTAATTGAAGTATTGATGGTTTAGCATTCTATCTAGCTAGCTATTGGAAATAAAACACTCAAAAAACTTTTATTTAAACTCAAAACAAGTATTACAAGAACACTCTCACTCAAGAACTCACTCACTCTTTACTTCTTCTTCACTCACTTAGAAGCTTTGCTTCTTCTTAATGCCTAAACCAAAATGGGGAGGAGGTATTTATACTACTTACAAATCATTTTAGGCCACACAAATAAACTAATCCAAAATTATAATAACCACACACCTCATCATGCTACATCCTTCCACACCCTTCCAATTGACCACATGATTTTTATGTCTAATTATCAAACCCTAGAGAATTCCAGATAAAGGGCTTGGACCTTATTCATGGACTTGGACTCTAATTTATTTGGGCTTGGGTTTGGGCTCCCATAATAGTTCGGGCCTTCAAATGGTTTGGGCCTAAAATAAGTTTATACTTCAACACCCCCCTTTAAACTTGTTTTACCATGCCAAGCAAACTTCTTAATCTCGAAAAATCTTCAAACCTGAGTGGTTTGGTGAAAATATCTGCAATTTGATCTTTGGACTTCACGTACTCCATTTGCACATCCCTTTTCGCTATGCACTCCCTTATGTAGTGGTAACGAGTATCAATATGCTTGCTTCGATCATGGAACACTGGATTCTTTGCTAGGGCAATGGCTGACTTGTTGTCGACACAAATCTCAGTTGGCTCTTCTTGTGACAAACCCAATTCTTTCAGCAAATTTCTGAGCCATATTACATGACAAACGCACGAAGTAGCAGCTACGTATTCGACTTCACAAGTGGATAGGGTGACAATCGGTTGCTTCTTTGACATCCATGTGAAAGCTGTATTTCCCATGAAGAACACGAACCCACTGGTGCTCTTCCTGTCATCTATATCTCCACCCCAATCATTATCGCTATATCCCACAAGCTTGTAATCATTAGAAATTGAATAAAACAAGCCAAAATCAATTGTACCTTTAATGTAACGGAGAATTCTCTTAGCGGCTTTGAAATGGGTGGTTGTTGGATCCTCCATGTATCGACTCACAAGTTCAACAGCATAAAAAATATCTGGCCTTGTGCACGTCAAATAGCGTAAGCTTCCAACTAAACTCTTGAAGAATATTGGATCTATGCTTTCACCTTCACCATGCTTCGATAGTTTGATTCCGTATTCTGCTGACGTGTTTATCGGCTTACAATCATTCATCTTGAACTTCTTGAGTATCTCCTTTGCATAATTTTCTTGGGAGATAAAGATGTCTTCTTCCTTTTGCTTGACTTCAATACCAAGATAGTATGCCATTAATCCGATGTCAGTCATCTCAAACTCCTTGGCCATTGCTTTCTTGAACTCTTCAATTAGGCTTAGGTTATTGCTGGTGAAAATCAAATCATCCACATACAAGCATACTACCAGAATATCTCTATTCATGATCTTGATGTATAGGGCGTGCTCGTAGGGACATTTGGTGAAGCCATTTTGTTGGAAGTACTTGTCAATTCTGCTATTCCATGCCTGACACGCTCAAACGCGTGGGAATAAATCCCAAGTGCAGGATGTGTCGAAGTAATAAATTTCCGTGAGTACGGAGTCGAATCCACAAGGAAGTGGTGGAACTAATTCTATACACTAGAGATTATAATAGTGCGGTAAAGTAAATCAAGGTTTTGGTTTTTGGGTTTTTTAATTAAAATATAATTAACTACTAAAGCGATAAATAAAGCGAGACGGATTAAATGAAGATGATGCTAGGTAGTCTCACGGTTCTAATTCCGAATAAGGAAATATATTGACTATTATGAAGCACGTTATTAACAGGATAAGAATAATTCAACTAAGGCCACACCACATTATATTGCTCCCGCAATGGTATGGTATGTGAATTCGGTCAACCACACCTATTGGTCCTAGAGTGCAATTAATCGGAAACCATAGTTAATCTAATGCCTAGGTTAATTAAGTAATTTCTTATCAAAACTAACCCAGTATTGATTTTAGAGTCAATTAAGCTCGATTGCAATCTCAATGATTTCTCATATAATATTACAATAAATATTAAATCGATTATCATCACGGGGCATGCAATCTACTTTCGCAATCGCAAAACACCATAAATCAAACACAAAGTAATAATATAATACACTCAAAATCAATATAATCTCTGACAGTAAATATCAAATCGACTATCATCACGGGGCATGCAATCTACTTTCGCAATCGCAAAACACCATAAATCAAACGCAACAAGATAATGCTCAAATAATCTCAGTAACAATATCATGAAATAATATACAAAATATATTCGTAGTCAATAAATCTGAACCCGTTCATAGTTCCGAAAACTACCTAACAACAAATCTAATCACTCATACAATCGATTAAACATAAAGATAGGAAAAAGGGAAGTAATACAACCCATTCGATGAAGTCAAGAATCGAAACCCGCTTGTTTCCCGCTTAGATTCCTCCTCCTTCGTTCTTCGTCTTCTCTCCGATGAATTTTCGATGTAATCGCAAACTAGAGATGTGTTGGTGTTGTGTGATGTTGGGTTGTGTTTGGGAGGAGCACAATGGGTGAAGGATCACCCTTAGAGGCAGCCAAGACTCGCCTCCTTGCTGTCCTCTACCATCTCTCCCTGCAAGCTGCTGTCATTTTCATTTTATAGACAGCCCAATTAGGGCGTGTTTTTCTTCACCGCGACCAGTGGTCGCGGTGGCTTGGTCGCGGCCTTCACTGGGCCGCTGGGAATGGCTGGAGCGCGAGCAGCATCGCGAGAAGGACAGGTCGCGGTCGAGCTCGCCACCTTCACTGCTGCCATTTTCTCCTCCATCGCGAGCTTCTCGCGAGCAGCTGTGGTCGCGGTCTTCCTCGCCATGCTCACTGGTCTGGACTGGGTCATCATCGTCGCGAGGCGGAGGTCGCGAGCTGGGGCTGGTCGCGCGAGGCTCGCGCTGCTCGCTGGTTGGCCGCGGTCGTCTTCATCGCGAGCGATGGCACGAGGAAGGCGAGCTGGTCGCGGTCTGCATGGTTTGTTTCTTCTTTGGCCAAAACGGCGTCGTTTTGGACCAAAGCATTGGTCCAAAACGGCGCCGTTCCACTTAAGTCCCAATTCCCTTGGTGCAAAACGCACCGTTTCACTTAAATTGGTGGAACTTTCTGAAATTTCAGTTTTGCCCCAGAAGTTTGCTATTCTTTCACAAATGCCCTTCCCTAAAGTTACTGAATTTACACGTTTTCCCCATAAATATTCAAAATCATCACTGAGGTCCCTAAACCTGCAAACTCAAGGAAAACACATCAAAAGCACCAAAAATACTTAAGAATACAATTAAAAGATACGGTTTAGGGGTCGTAAATATGTAACAAATATTGATCGATCAAATACCCCCAAACCTATCTTTTGCTTGTCCTCAAGCAAATTGGCACACACCACAATGAAAAGCAAAACAAAAACAAAACTAAAACTTAACAAACAAAAACAAACTAAGCTATATCCATTTTCATAGGATGAAACGATGACACTTAGCATGTGCCACAAGCCTTTAAACCCCTAGGTGACCCTAGTGGACGAGTTATAGTCTCGTGAGGGTTTACCAGCTACGATACCCACAAACGTCCTAAGCTAACCACATACAAAGCTAAATATCAAATTAAGTATATACACAAATACAAATGCATAAGAATAGCACAAAATCAGAAATCCAAAATGCTGTCAATTAGTCTAATACACCCTATATCATACAGGACACTGACATGCAACGCATTTATAATAGTGAATCCTTCCATACCAATAAACCACTGATGTAATTCGCCTCGACTCTAGTCTCACCAGTTTTCACTCAATGACACTCAGAACCTAGGCAATCACACTTTCAACTGCATACGACTGGAATTTATGAGCAAAGAATTTCAAAGTTTGTCGTATGCATCAATAATTAGAAAGAACGCACATATTAAGCAAAGGACCTTATGAAAGATATCAAATGCTAAGAACAGAAAAATCATTATACATACATGTCAAATATTACAATTAAGTTTCCTAAGGAGATCAACAGGTCTTTTTCAGGTTGTAATGGGGCTTTGGGGTGATTGGCTCAAAAAGAATGGAAATCGGGTTCAACTCACTTGGAAACCTATTGAGAGACTTCATAAAATTTTCAATTTGTGCATTTTCTCTCACGACTACCAAATTCATTCAACTTTTCTTCCAAATCTTTTTCTCGCCTTTCTCCTTCAAACTCTTTTTCAATTTTTACTTTGTGCATCATACTTCTTTTCTCATTTAGCCAACTCTTTTCATATATGTATTTTTATATTTTCTGTTGGCTATTATTTTATTTTTCTGCACATTTCCACATCCATTTCATCTTTTCTACTCCACTCCTTTTTCTCACTCAACACTTACACATTCCCTCTTTAATTGTCTCTACTTTCCAAGCATCAAAGGTAACGTCTTACAATTTCGGCTAGGATTTTTGGATATGTAGTTCATACAATAAAAGGATAATATGTGAGTGTTTGACCGCGAATGGGATAGGAAGCACACAATTTAAGGACAGAAAATCAAGCTATTTAGGAGTTCACACACAATGCCTGGATCATATCTCCAAAATCTACTAAACTGAACATTCAAAACATACATACAAGATTTTTTATAATGCAGTTCATTAACATCCAATGCAAACCTATAGAGATCAATCTACTGACAATAAAGCTCAAGAAAGTGTTTAAGAGTATAAACAAAAATTCCCTCATAATGAATATGCAATAAGCTCAAAACTCACTAAGGGTAGTCTCCACTATTAATCAGGACTACTAATTGGAAGTTTTCACATATTACAATGCAAATATGTCAGACTTATATGTTTAGATGCAAAGACACTACCAACATTATTCTAGTTAACAACTTTGTACACTCAAATGACCTAAGCATTTACATATTATTACTTAATTATCTATAAAGCATGCATATGATTTGCTATCCTAAAATAAATAAAACAAAACATGAAAAATACAATAAAAGACTCAAAATTGGTGTACGTGGCATTGTTATACCTAAGTCTTCCAAACGCAATGCGTATGAGGAAAGTCTAGGTTTCCAGCCTATATACACCAACAAGACTCAAAAGCACACAAAAGACAAAAATAGAAAATACCCCCAAACCTAAGATAAACATTGTCCTCAATGTTTAAAATCCTGGATTCAAAGGAAACAACAAAAACTCACAAAACATGAACATAGAACAACAGTCCTAGTATCCACAACTAACAATCCTAAATATCCACAACTATCACTTCATCCAACCTCACTCTCCGTACTTCGTTTTCTCAACACAAGGCATAGCACTTCAATTGGAAAAGCAAAATTGAATGAAAATGATAAAAAAAACACAATGAAAACAAAGAGAAATGAAAATAAAGGGTTACCTCCCTCCTAGTGCTTTATTTAACGTCTAGGCAAGACGCCGTACTCGAGCTATCTCTCAAAATACATCCCAGACTTTGCTTTCTGCATGACCTGCAATCAGCTCATGCCTGCATGATTGTACATGCTCTCTATGGACCTGAAATAATAAGGAGAATAGATTTTTCAACTTAAAGCAATTTCCATCATCTCCATATTTAGTCCCGTTATCAGGTAGCTCAGTCGAAACGGGTTTGGGCTCCTCTTAAGGTTTGATTTCCGTTTTAACCCCCAAACCTGTTTTCACCGCTACTCTCACCTGCTGAGTACCTGTACCTGCAGCAACATTAACAGAATCAGAAAGTTCATCCTCAACCCTATCAGTAACTGTCATACCATTCAGAGGAATGGTACTCTCCTCTGTTTGCTCTAGCTGGTTGGAGAACTCTTCTGGCACTCTATTTTGCAATGCCTCGATCAGTTGGCCGAGTTGTGCCTCTATCCTGTCAGTTATCTGATTGTTTTGCTGCATCTTTTGCATGAGTTTGTCAAGCATATCATGTTGTGATGTTTGAACCTGCTGAGATGATTGATCAGCCGGTTGATCAAAATAACTTTGTGCATTGGGCTGGTACTGGTACTGATGCAGTGGCTCAAACCAACTCTGTTGTTGGCACTCCTGATACTGCCATGGCTGCTGCTGACTATCTCTCCAGGAGGAGTCTGGATAATTACTCCATCCTGGATTATAGCTGTTGGAGTATGGATCATTCCCTGACCACGGAGGATAATAATTAAGCGCCTGTGCTTGTTCATACTCATACTCCGGGAAGGTCTCCCTGGATGGACACACAGAAGAACCGTGTCCACCAACTCCACATATATAGCAAGCAAGCCCTGCGCGGTTTTGCCTAGTCTTAGCGGCCAACATCTGCGACTGTCTAGATTGCATGGCTAATGGCTCGAGCACCTGACAAATAAAAATAAATCAAAAGAAAAATAAAAGCAAGAAAAACTAAAAAAAATACAACCACGAAAATAGAAATAAAATGATAACTAAAAAAACCTAAAAAATCTCTAATTTAAAGAATAAGCTACCGAAACACTTCCCCGGCAACGGCGCCAAAAACTTGACACGCTCAAACGCGTGGGAATAAATCCCAAGTGCAGGATGTGTCGAAGTAATAAATTTCCGTGAGTACGGAGTCGAATCCACAAGGAAGTGGTGGAACTAATTCTATACACTAGAGATTATAATAGTGCGGTAAAGTAAATCAAGGTTTTGGTTTTTGGGTTTTTTAATTAAAATATAATTAACTACTAAAGCGATAAATAAAGCGAGACGGATTAAATGAAGATGATGCTAGGTAGTCTCACGGTTCTAATTCCGAATAAGGAAATATATTGACTATTATGAAGCACGTTATTAACATGATAAGAATAATTCAACTAAGGCCACACCACATTATATTGCTCCCGCAATGGTATGGTATGTGAATTCGGTCAACCACACCTATTGGTCCTAGAGTGCAATTAATCGGAAACCATAGTTAATCTAATGCCTAGGTTAATTAAGTAATTTCTTATCAAAACTAACCCAGTATTGATTTTAGAGTCAATTAAGCTCGATTGCAATCTCAATGATTTCTCATATAATATTACAATAAATATTAAATCGATTATCATCACGGGGCATGCAATCTACTTTCGCAATCGCAAAACACCATAAATCAAACACAAAGTAATAATATAATACACTCAAAATCAATATAATCTCTGACAGTAAATATCAAATCGACTATCATCACGGGGCATGCAATCTACTTTCGCAATCGCAAAACACCATAAATCAAACGCAACAAGATAATGCTCAAATAATCTCAGTAACAATATCATGAAATAATATACAAAATATATTCGTAGTCAATAAATCTGAACCCGTTCATAGTTCCGAAAACTACCTAACAACAAATCTAATCACTCATACAATCGATTAAACATAAAGATAGGAAAAAGGGAAGTGATACAACCCATTCGATGAAGTCAAGAATCGAAACCCGCTTGTTTCCCGCTTAGATTCCTCCTCCTTCGTTCTTCGTCTTCTCTCCGATGAATTTTCGATGTAATCGCAAACTAGAGATGTGTTGGTGTTGTGTGATGTTGGGTTGTGTTTGGGAAGAGCACAATGGGTGAAGGATCACCCTTAGAGGCAGCCAAGACTCGCCTCCTTGCTGTCCTCTACCATCTCTCCCTGCAAGCTGCTGTCATTTTCATTTTATAGACAGCCCAATTAGGGCGTGTTTTTCTTCACCGCGACCAGTGGTCGCGGTGGCTTGGTCGCGGCCTTCACTGGGCCGCTGGGAATGGCTGGAGCGCGAGCAGCATCGCGAGAAGGACAGGTCGCGGTCGAGCTCGCCACCTTCACTGCTGCCATTTTCTCCTCCATCGCGAGCTTCTCGCGAGCAGCTGTGGTCGCGGTCTTCCTCGCCATGCTCACTGGTCTGGACTGGGTCATCATCGTCGCGAGGCGGAGGTCGCGAGCTGGGGCTGGTCGCGCGAGGCTTGCGCTGCTCGCTGGTTGGCCGCGGTCGTCTTCATCGCGAGCGATGGCACGAGGAAGGCGAGCTGGTCGCGGTCTGCATGGTTTGTTTCTTCTTTGGCCAAAACGGCGTCGTTTTGGACCAAAGCATTGGTCCAAAACGGCGCCGTTCCACTTAAGTCCCAATTCCCTTGGTGCAAAACGCACCGTTTCACTTAAATTGGTGGAACTTTCTGAAATTTCAGTTTTGCCCCAGAAGTTTGCTATTCTTTCACAAATGCCCTTCCCTAAAGTTACTGAATTTACACGTTTTCCCCATAAATATTCAAAATCATCACTGAGGTCCCTAAACCTGCAAACTCAAGGAAAACACATCAAAAGCACCAAAAATACTTAAGAATACAATTAAAAGATACGGTTTAGGGGTCGTAAATATGTAACAAATATTGATCGATCAATGCCCTTGGTGCTTGCTTTAACCCATAGAGAGCTCTTCTCAGCTTCAGAACTTTGTCTTCTTGGCCTTTGACTTCGTAACCCAGTGGTTGCTGAATGTAGACATCTTCTTCAAGAACTCCATTTAGGAAGGCAGACTTTACATCCATCTGATGTATCTTCCACTTGTTTTGTGCTGCCATAGAAATGATTAGTCTTATAGTTTCTAATCTAGCAACTGGAGCAAATACCTCATCATAGTCTACTCCAGCTCTTTGACTGTAGCCTTTCGCAACTAGCCTTGCCTTGTGCCTTTCAATCTCTCCCTTAGAATTTCGCTTTGTTTTGTACACCCATTTAACACCAATTGCCTTGTGTCCTTTTGGAAGTGGAACAAGTTCCCAAGTGTTGTTCTTTTCAATGGCCTTGATTTCCTCATCCATCGCATCTCTCCACTTCTTTTCTTGAGCAGCTTCTTCAAAACTTACTGGTTCATAATCAACAAAGAGGCAAAAAAGAGTAAGATTAGTAGATCTCTCAGTTACCTCGTATAAATCTTGAAGACCACTTGTTCGCTCCATTGCTCTTTCTTGTAAAAATGATGGTGGTGAATTTCCATTATTTGTTGAAGCTGGTGATGCTGGTGGTGTAGTGGGTTCTTGTTGAGGTTATTCTAGTTGCTTCACTAGCGTCTGCTCTGTTTCTCCAAATTGTGGAGTGAAGTTGAAGTTGTCTACATGCGATCCAAAATCCCATTCTTCTTCTTCATCAAATATCACATCTCGGCTGATCACAAACTTTTTATTGTTCGGGTTGTATAGCTTGTAACCTTTCGAATAAGCGGGATAGCCGACGAAGATGAAACTCTCACTTCTATCGTCAAGCTTGGTTCTTCTCTCATCTGGTACATGAACATGAGCTATGCTTCCAAAAACTCTTAGGTAGGAGATGCCGGGCTTTCTACCACTCCATGCTTCTTGAGGTGTCTTTCCCCACACACTTCTTGTTGGAGAGCGATTGGACAAATATACTGCACATGCCACTGCTTCGGCCCAAAACTCCTTGGGCAATCTCTTGCTTTTGAGCATACTTCGCACCAAATCCAGGATTGTTCTATTCTTCCTTTCTGCAACTCCGTTTTGTTGAGGAGATCTTGGAACAGTTAGAGGACGTCTAATTCCATTAACTTCACAAAACTCCAGGAATTCCTTGGATGTGAATTCTCCTCCTCTATCGGATCTCAGTGCCTTGATCTTATGGCCACTCGCTTTTTCCACAGCTGCTTTGAACTTTTTGAATACTTCAAAGACTTCTGATTTCTGCTTCAAGAAATAAACCCATGTTTTTCTTGAAAAATCATCAATGAAGATAAGGAAATAATTATTGTTACCGAGAGAGCTTGGCTTGATCGGACCGCACACATCGGTATGGACTAGCTCGAGTGGCTTCTTGGCTCTTGACTCTGACTCTTTTGGAAAGCTATTTCTAAATTGCTTCCCGAGTAAACATCCTTCACAAAGTTGGTCAGGATGATTGATGCATGGTAGTCCTCTCACCATTTCCTTCTTAGATAGTAGCTCCAAACTTCCAAAATTGAGATGCCCAAATCGAAGGTGCCATAACCAAGATGCATCTTTGTAGCAGGCTTTCAGACACTTTGCAACATCGTTTTGAATGTTCAAAGAAAATAATCTATTCTTTGACATTCTTACTTTGGCTATTAGATTTCCTTTGCCATCTCTTATAAAAATACTACAATCCTTCATATGAATATCATAGCCTTTTTCTAAGAGTTGACCCATACTCAAGATGTTGCATGTCATATTGGGCACATAGTAGACATTTGAGATTAATTGATGACTACCATTTTTAGCGCGGATAAGGATGTTACCTTTTCCTTTCATTGATATTTTTGAATCATCTCCAAATGAGACATTGTCAGCCACTGATTCATCTAGCTCTACGAACATACTTCTTCTTCCACACATGTGGTTGCTTGCACCAGTGTCGAGGTACCAAGCATTTTCTTGGTCTCCATCATTGTCTCTACAAGCTAGTAGCACTGTCTCCTTCTCTTCGGTTTTGACTTCCACATAATTGGACCTTTCGTCAACCTTACTGCTGGGAACTCTACAATCCGAAGCATAATGCCCAAATTTCTGACAATTATAACATTGAACTTGAGATTTATTGTACCTCGAGTTTGAATTGCCTCTCCCGCGGCCTCTTGTTGAGCTTTCTCCTTTCTCGTAGTTGTTGAGGTTGCTGCTGTTAGAATTCCAACCTCGTCCATGACCATGGCCTCTACCTCGTCCTCGGCTTCGGCCTCTACCTCGACCATGCTCGCTTCTCTCGTGGCCTTGACTTTCTTCCTTCTCCTTCAGTTGCATCTTGAGGAGTTGCTCATTGATCCCTTGCTTCCTCTTCTGTTTTTCTTCATATGCTTGTAATGATCCTTGGAGTTGCTCGATCGTCATTTCTCCAGGTCTTTAGTTTCTTCTATCGTCACCATAATGTGCTCAAATGAACGGAGTATCTTCTCTATTATTCTTACATCTTCTAACTTTTCACCGTTTCTTTTTAATTGATTAGAAACGGCTTGTAACATCCCGGATTTCGGGTGATGAATTTTTGATATATATGAAATATGTGAAAAATAAAATTTTACTATTTGGGTACTCGATTGAGCTTTAGTACAGCCTTCCATCCGCAGACAGACGGACAATCCGAAAGGGTGATTCAGGTGCTTGAAGATATGCTCAGAAGTTGTGTAATTGAGTTTGAAGGCAGTTGGGCGGATCATCTTCCATTGATTGAATTCGCCTACAACAATAGTTACCAGTCGAGCATAGCTATGGCACCGTATGAGGCACTGTACGGAAGGAAATGCAGGACTCCATTGTGCTGGACAGAGTTAGGAGAGGACAGGTTAGTAGGTCCAGACTTGATTCGACAGACTGAGGAGAAGGTGAAGATTATCAAGGATCGATTGAAAGTTGCTTCTGACCGACAGAAATCCTATGCGGATTTGAAAAGAAAAGAGATAGAATATGATGTCGGTGAGAAAGTGTTTCTGAAGGTATCTCCGTGGAAGAAAGTGCTTCGATTTGGTAGAAAAGGTAAGTTGAGTCCTAGGTTTATTGGGCCATACGAAATCATTGAACGTGTGGGACCAGTAGCCTATAGACTAGCTTTACCTCCAGAATTGGAAAAGATCCATAATGTGTTCCATGTATCGATGCTGAGGAGATACAGATCTGATCCTTCCCACAGAGTGCAGGCCGAAAGTATTGAGATCCGACCAGATTTGTCATATGAAGAAGAACCAGTGCAGATTCTTGATCGGGAGATCAAAGAACTTAGAAATAAAAGAGTGCCACTGGTAAAAGTTCTCTGGAGGAACCATAAAGTGGAAGAGGCTACCTGGGAGAGTGAAGAAACGATGCGACAGCAATATCCCCAACTGTTTTACTAAGGTAAAATTTCGAGGACGAAATTCCTTAAGTGGGGGAGAATTGTAACATCCCGGATTTCGGGTGATGAATTTTTGATATATATGAAATATGTGAAAAATAAAATTTTACTATTTGAGGGGGTGTAAATGTAATTAAATGTATGGTTATTTTATGATTTCCAGCGGACCGAATTGAATAGTGAAAAATGAATGAAAAATGAAAAATTGGAAAACTGGACCAGAGAGCATCGCGACCTGGTCACCGCGACCACAGGTCGCGACAGCTCGCTCGCGGTGAAAAACGCAAAAATCTGGCAGTGAGTACCGCGACCAGTCACCGCGACCACAGGTCGCGCTGGCTTGCTCGCGATGAAAATGGCAAAACCTGGCAGTGAGCAACGCGACCAGCCACCGCGACCACAGGTCGCGATGGACTGCTCGCGATGAAATTGTCAAAAAACAGGCAGAGAGCAACGCGACCAGTCGCGCGACCAGGACGCGCTCGCGACGAAGGCGGTGCGCGCACTCCAGTGAGTGCCGCGACCTGGTGCCGCGACCACAGGTCGCGACGGCGGTCGCGATGGCGAAAAAAATATAAAAAAAAGAAGAAGTTTCTCGCGAAAGCGAGAAACACACAGAACACAGAACAGAAGAGAAAGAGAGTGAGAGGTCGAGAGAACAGAAAAGAGAAGAGAGAGTGACCGAGAAAAAGGAAGAAGAAGAAGAGAGAAGAAGAAGAAAGAAAAGAAAAGAAAAAGAGGAAGAAGAGGAAGAAGGAGATAGGAAAGGGGAAGGAAAGACGAAATCGTAGAACCGCGATTGTCGAACGAAAAATACGGATTCGAGGTAGGTGTACTCTCGTTTTCGAAATCGTTTCGAGAAATAGTTCGTTTACTTTTTCGTTTTAGTTTTCGATTTCGTTTCTCGTTTTTGTTTTCGTTTTCGATTTCGTTAGAAGTTTTCGATTCCGATTATTCGTATGAAAAATGTTTATATTATATGTAAAATCGATGATTTGTGGATCTATGGTTGATTATTGTTGATTTCGATATTTATATGATTATTGTTGATGCGTTTGAATATTTATATGATTATTGTTGATTTCGTTACATGTTGTTGATTTCGGAAAGATTCGGAAAGATTTTATATTATGTCGTATTTGTTTGTGAAAATCGTTTATCGAAACGGCCCTAGGATACGTAGACATAGAAGTGGATATAGGAGGTTGGTATACCAGCTGGGTTTTATTGAGCAGTACTGCGCCGATAGTGATTGATTGATATTGATGATATTGATGTACCTCCTCTTGGATTCGTCCAGAGGCTGGGAGATACGTACCTCCTCGGGATTCGTCCCGGGGGTTGGGAGTTAATGTACCTTCCCAAGGATTCGTTCCTGGGACAGGGAGCTATGTACCTCTCTAGGTTCCGTACCCACGGTCCTAGAGTTGGGAGACACGTACCTCCTCAGAATTCGTTCTGGGGGTTGGGAGCTTGACCCATATTCCAGTCCGTATATGTTTAGTATTCTAGTGGGCCAAAATTGATAGAATTGAAAGTGAATTGAATGATTTTATTGATCGAATTCTTATGATGATTTCATTATTGTACTTCGAGAAATTGAAATTGTTTAATGATTTAATTTTGGAAATTCAATTGTTTTGAAATCGATTAGTGATGAAAATGTTTATCTTGTGGTTTATTGCTTTTTAAAGACTAATTATATTGTAGTTTATTTAATTGAGATTTTAGTACACCCACTAAGCTTTATGCTTAGCGCGTTAGTTTTGTGTCTAACGCGTAGGTACCAGGAATCCGGACGAGGCAAAAGACTGAAGAACTGGAGGAATTGCAGACCGAGTCACAGGATTGTACAGTTGGGTAGCTATATTTTTATTATGTGTATATAGATTCGGAAAGCATGCATATACAGGGAATTTGTAAATAAGTTTTGTAAAACGTTTTGTAATTAATTATTTTATGATTACTGTCTTTTATTATTTAAATGTCAATAGTAAAGTTTGATTTGTTATTATTTTATAAACTATTTGTGAAAGTCGCACTAAACGGCAGAGTGCGCAATTGATTGAAATTGACATAGAAGTGTTTGTGAGGAATGTGTGTTTGAATTTGAATTGATTTGTGTAAACGCAGGTTTTTGGGAAGTCCGAAAAACAAACGGCACTCTGCCGAATTTTCGCAAAAAGTTTAAAATGTTTTATGGGCTCACAACGATTTTAAAACGAAAAATGAAGTTTTGGAAAAGATGTGAAAGTCCGAGTAGCGCTTCCCGGATCGGTCCGGCCGGATCGGGTCGGGGGGGGTGCTACACGGCTGCTACTCTTGAGAAATAATTTGAAATAGATTCAGATGCTTTCATGTGTAAGGATTCGAATTCACCTCTTAATGTTTGGAGACGGACCTTCTTTACCTTTTCGACTCCTTTGTAAGAGATTTGCAACTTCTCCCACGCTTGCTTAGCGGAGCTTGCACTCGAAATCTTCTCAAAACCATCATCATCTAACGCTTGATAGATGAGATAGAGAACCTTATTGTCTCTCTTCCTTGAGTCTTTTAAACTATCCTTTTGAGTTTGGGATAGAGTAGACTCATCTTCTGGTTCGGTGTAGCCTTTCTCTACGACCTCCCAGACATCGTGTGCTCCAAGGAGAGCCTTCATCTTGATACTCCAATTATCATAGATTTCGTTCTTGAATGTTGGAACTTGAAACGACGCCATACCATTAGCCATAACTCTCAATATAGTGAGAATTTCGAAATTCTGACTACACGGATGAACTCAGAACGTCGAAAAACCTTAAGATGAACTCAGACCAAAAAATCGTTCTTTATGGTCAAAATCAAAGTCAACGGTCAACCTAACCTGATCAATAGTCAACGGCTTGGCGGCTCGGTCAGCAAGCTTAGCGGCTCGGTCAACTGGCTTGGTAGCTCGGTCAACTCGGCTCCAACTTGGCTGGACTCACTTCCAACTCGGCTGACTCGGCTTGAACTCGGCTTGGACTTGATGAGTTAACTCACTCTCTAGCAGCAAACTTCCGGTGGCCCGTGGCGGCTCGTTTGAACTCCGATCGGGGCGATTTTTGCGGCGTCGGCTTCGTCTCGTCGAGAACTTCAATTTGGATATGCTATAGTGCACACCTTCCAACTCGGCTCTGATACCACTTTGTTGGAAATAAAACACTCAAAAAACTTTTATTTAAACTCAAAACAAGTATTACAAGAACACTCTCACTCAAGAACTCACTCACTCTTTACTTCTTCTTCACTCACTTAGAAGCTTTGCTTCTTCTTGATGCCTAAACCAAAATGGGGAGGGGGTATTTATACTACTTACAAATCATTTTAGACCACACAAATAAACTAATCCAAAATTATAATAACCACACACCTCATCATTCTACATCCTTCCATACCCTTCCAATTGACCACATGATTTTTATGTCTAATTATCAAACCCTAGAGAATTCTAGATAAAGGGCTTGGACCTTATTCATGGACTTGGATTCTAATTTATTTGGGCTTGGGTTTGGGCTCCCATAATAGTTCGGGCCTTCAAATGGTTTGGGCCTAAAACAAGTTTATACTTCAACACTAGCTTCCTGTAATGTAATATCAAATAAATTCTCTATAATCTTGTAACCTTATATATTTTGAGTGCCATAATGTATTGTAAGGTTGTATAATAAATAAGAGCCATATTTGCTACCAACACTAGTCGATTGTTAGAGGACAGACGCTCCGGTGTCTTGTTGATGTTCTCCTATTAGTACATGGCCATATAAACAAGTTGGAATAAAAATTGAAACATTAACTTGAATAACTAAATTGTTGGCTTCTTCTCAATTCAAAGATATATATTAAACAAAAACACAATGACGTATGTCACGATAAACTTGTTCAAAAATATTAATAATAGAAAGAAAAAAAAATCTTGATATCAGCCACCAAGCATATTTCTTCATTAATAATTACTAGCTTCTAAATTTTATACTAACCAAATTAAAAATAAATAGTAGTATATGTTAATACAAAACTCGTTTTTGAATTTTTTATAATTACGAAGCGCGAAGAGTCTCGTCTCCTGTATCAGGAGTTGTTTTTAGAACCATACTTGTATGAGTTGATTTCGTCAACTAAAATAATAATTTAGTCTCTAATGTTTGATAAAATATTATTTTTTTACTTACTTTTTCTTTTTTAATTCGCATGGTCCTCACGTTTTCTAAATAAATCAAATTGATCGTTTAATCAACTATTTGACGATCAAATCATTATTCAACAGTTTTGCCCTTGAAGAATTAATAGAACTACAATTTTACCTTTCAATTAAAATATAATAAAAATAAATAAATTTAAAAAATGAATTAAATTACATTAAACTAAATTATAAAACCTCCTAAAAAATATTTAAATTAAATTATGTTATTAGAAAAATTAACATTTAGAAAATAAAATAATAAAAAGGTTAAAAATTGCTAGAAAATAAAATAAATAAAATTGAGAATTGAAAAAACTGAAAGAAATATTTAAAAAAAAATAAAAATAAAAACATTTCCTTTAATTTTTTAATTCTCTATTTATTTTATTTTATTTTTATTTATTAAACAATTTTTAATCTTTTTTATTATTTACTTTTTTAAATATTAATTTTTCTAATAAAATAACTTCATTTAAATATTTTTTAATACGTTTTATATTTATAAATTTCTATAATTTAATTTAATATTATTTTATTATATTTTAATTGTAAGGTAAAATTATAATTTTATTAATTAAATTCTTCAAGAGTAAAACTGTCTTTTAAAAAAATATGATGAATGACCATTAAATAGTAAAAAATATGAAGAACCATGCGAACTAAAAAAAAATAAATAAAAAAATAATATTTTATCAAATGTTAACAATTAAATTAAAATTATATATCTATATATATATATATATATATATTGAGCTATTACAATATATTTTAAAGTTTGGAGGAAAAAAATACTACTAGAATTTAAAATCTTGTAACGTGGATGTGAGGTTTACCATTCAACAAAACATATTTCGTAAAAAAAAGAATATAAATATATTATGAAGGTTAGACATGAAACAAAAGTGAAGACAATGGGTTCGGGTTTAGGCCCGTGTAAGTTTGAGTCCAATCCATATCAGACTAGCCTATTTATTTAATCTTTGAAAGTCGTGATTTTCTCTTATTTTTCGTGAACACATGGCAACTCTATTTTGATTTTGTCAGTTTGGACTCGTTTCACGAAGTTACTATTTGATTTTAGGCGAATTGCATTAAGTTACCGTGAGTTTAAGCGTAATTACACCAAGAATGCCAGTTATTTTAAAATTGCACATAAATACTTTTGATTTCGTTGACCACCATTAAAATAACTGTAATTTCGACGACCTTGCCCCTACACATTTTTAAATGCTGTCTGACAGTTACATCATCACAATAATGTTGAACAAATACAAACTAAAATTACTATAATGCCCTCTATAGACATCCCTAAAAATTGGAAATGCAAGTACCATCCTAACGGTAACTTATGTGGTAGTTTTTTCAGTTAAGGTGGTTGCAATTAACTATCCTAACTTTTATTTGGATTGAAAATAGAATATGATTATTGTTGTTATTATAGTTGTCATTATATGGTTACTGCTGGGTAAGTAATATATATTTATTTGTAATATATTTGTTGTGACCCTAGTGAATTGAAACAAAAATTCAAAATGCACTTCCCTTTATGTGCCATAAGCAATCACATGTATAAAAGCAATAAACACAAGTAACTGAACAATAAGCAATTTATAATTGCATATTCTATATGGTATTAAACATTTATTGTTGTATATGTACTAGGTCTAACAAGATTTTTCTGACCTTGTACATTGGACAGCAAAAATGTAAAGTTACAACTGTTAAACATGGGAATTAACCACCTATGTTAAGAATAAATAAAACTGTGGCCAAATAAACAATTCACACATACTAGCCATGTGTGTCTATCTATACACCCATGTACACATATACCCATCTGCTGTCATACAAAAAGAAGCAAAAGTGATACCTACAAATCCTGCACCACATTTCTAAAGCCCTACAATCTTTCCATCTAATAAAGTCTACCTTAAACCTGAAACAAACCAATCTCCATGAATTCATTACCCAATCCACAATAATCACCTTCATAGCTTCTGCCAACAAAACCATCTTGAAACATTCTGTATGAAGTGGGAGGGTGGAACACGTATACATATACACATCGGCCCAGATGGTGGCCAATGTGTATATATAAGGGTCTTTGACAGTAAACTCCATTTGAGTGCCAAGAAATTTGGCACTGATTATGAAAGAGTCCATACCTGTAAAATCAATAAAAAACAGTTACATTGCGATCAAATTACTTCAAAAACTCTGTGATAATGCAAACAATTAAACTAAAAGTCCTTAAATGAACAATCTATTTCTGCATGACCATATTATAGCCAGACTGTAAATATCCATTGCCCATCGGTATTATATTTCCATCCATTTTAAAAGTATATAAGATTCCATATCAAACCAATAAAACTTGTATAAACCCCTAATATTTGGTCGAAATCGAAAAACCACCTGAGAATTTTAAAATTAGATAACAGATCAAGAAATGTGAGATAAGATGTACTACTTCGAAAAATATGTACTATTCATAAACATAAAGAAATGTGAGATGAGATGTGAATTTTAGACATTTTTTTTTTTACAGAAAAGGAACAGTTTGTACTCAACTATTCCACACAAAACAAGTATATGTTTGAATTATCAAACTTCAGAAAAAATCACAAAAACTTGGCTAGAAAACTTTCTACAAAAGAGTTATTTTCTTCTACACAAATTCGAAGGGCCAATAAAGAAATTCAAACAATTAAACAGCAAGTTGTTTGAGTAATGAAGCAAAGATGGTATTCACAAATTCGAAGGGCCAATATGTGAGAAGGACAAAGTGATTAAGTAAGAAAAATAATAAAACCAAAATCAGCAAGTTCACATAAAAACAGTTGATGAAAGGCAAAAGATATGGACGAATAAAGCTAAGGATACTGGTAATACAAACAAAAAACTCTACCATAATGCAACCATCACATATCAAACACTGGGCCATATAGAAATAAAGATTATAAGGAAAATGAAAGCAAATTGAAAGCAACAGAGCATTTGAAATTATCACCTAAATTATTCTTAAAAGCACAAATTATCACCCAACAGAAGATCAAGAGGAAGATCATAAACAGCGAAACTTAGAGCGAACCTCGAAGAGGAAGACCCCACAATCTCACAGACAAAAAATCCCACACCCTACAATAAAAAAATAAATAAATAAACCAAAGAAATGATTTTTTTATATGGCTTACCTTCACTTTAACAAAAGCTTGCTTCGCATGCAACAATGGAGATACTTTTTGCCCTAAAAAATCAGCAGGTCCAAAATCGATTTTTGAGAGCAAACTGGATGACTTTAGGTGAGAGAGGTTTAGTCAAAGTAGATAAGAGAGGAGGGTTAAGTCGGTTAAGATGAAAGAGGTTAAGTTAACCCAATGCCTGAAATGGTTAAGTTAACTAATGCCTAACCTTTCGCCCGAAGATCATAACACAGCACAGTAAAGGACGCCAAAATCAGCTGTTAAAGGAAGAGATGGTGAAGGACGTGGCAGGGACGAAAGGACAGGGCATGTAGAAAAGATAGGTTGAGTTTTTTTTTAAATGGTTTTTATTTCCCAAGGCCTAAAAAAAAACTTTTACCCTTGATCCGTTAAAACCACTGTCACTTTAACGGTGGTCAATGAAGTCAAAAGTATTTATGTGCAATTTTAAAATAATTAACATTCTTGGTGTAATTACGCTTAAACTAACGGTACCTTAATGCAATTCGTCCTATATTTTATTCGAACTACAAGAGGCCGTCGTGCAATTCTTTATTTTATTTAAATTATTAGATTAAAATATAACAGTCTGGACTCGTTTAACGAAGATATTGATTGATTTTAGATTATATTTTATTCGAACTACGAGAGGACGTCGTGTAATTCTTAATTTTATTATATATATTAGTTAATTACACTCGATCTCCCTGAGGTTTGACCAATTACACTCGAAATTAAAATTTGTATTAATTGACACTAACCTCCCCTCACGTTAACTTTGACCGTTAGAATAAATGTTGACTTTTGTCAAATTTATTAAATGACCAAAATACTCTTATTAATTAATATTATCAATTCCTTTTGAGTTAATTACACTCAACCTCCCTGAGATTTGGCTAATTACATTCGGAATCAAAGTTTGCATTAATTGACACTAACCTCCCCTCACGTTAACTTTAACCGTTAGAATAAACGATGACTTTTGTCAAATTTATTAAATGACCAAAATACCCTTATTAATTAATATTATCAATTCTTTTTACTCTTTATTAAAAAAAATTGATGGTAGAATCCAGATTGGATCTCCACCAAGAACACAAAAAAAAAAAAATTGAAGCTTGAATGTCTGGGTTCGTTCGAACCCAGACTTCGAACCCTTTATGGGTTCAATTTGAACACACAAGGGTTCGAAGACCAACCCTTTTGGGTTCATCTTCGAACCCTCTAAGTTCGTGGAACCCAGATCTAGGTTCCACGAACCCAGAAATCGAACCCTTCTGGGTTCGATTTGATCTCGAACCCAGAAGGGTTTGAAGATCGAACCCTTCTGGGTTCTTCGAACCCTTCTCGGTTCAAAAAGGGTTTGAATCGAACTCTCTGGGTTTGTGGAACTCAGACATTCAAGCTTAAAAAAAAAATTTTTTTTTTTTTTTTTTATTCTTGGTGAAGATCCAATATGGATTCCACTATCAATTTTTTTTTAATAAAGAGTAAAAAAAAAATTGATAATATTAATTAACAAGGGTATTTTGGTCATTTAATAAATTTGGCAAAAGTCAACGTTTATTCTAACGGTCAAAGTTAACGTGATGGGAGGTTAGTGTCAATTAATGTAAACTTTGATTCCAAGTGTAATTATCCAAACCTCAGGGAGGTTGAGTGTAACTAATTCAAAAAGAATTGATAATATTAATTAACAGATGTATTTTGGTTATTTAATAAATTTGGTAAAAGTCAACGTTTATTCTAACGGTCAAAGTTAACATGAGGGGAGGTTAGTGTCAATTAATACAAACTTTAATTTCGAGTATAATTAGCCAAACTTCAGGGAGGTTGAGTGTAATTAACTTATATATATATAGTAAAAGAAAGATTTCTACAGTATTCAAAGTTGAGGTGATCAGAAAGTAATTTGGATGTCAAATTTTTTATATATATATTTTAAATTTAACATCTTTATGGATCAGAAGATTATCGATCGGAACCAACCGAGATTAAATAATATAAGTACGATCCAAACAACTACTTTCAGTAACAAGATACGAGTTGTTAAGACCTCCAATCATCAAGACAATAAATTGTGTATTTAAATATCGAATATTATTATAATAAATGAGTGTTTTTTTATTATTAAGTTAAAAGGTGATTATTTACTAAATCAATTATTATTTACATGACCTTATACATTTAAATAATATTACTCTCCATAAAATTATTCTATATGATAAATTAAAAAAAAAAATGCACATGACAATTAAAGATTATATTTGTACATCCACTTTTGATATGAGAAGTGTACACTTCTTGTTCATAGTTATTATAATAAATATGCAAGTGTCACGCGTATTTATTAAAATATGAGAACAGATTTTTCCTTTGTATTTAATTAAATAAATATACATCAATATATCATGTTATTTAGATTAAAAACTTAAAATGACGAATTAAAGATAATGTAAAAAATCTAGAAAACTTATCAACTTATAAAGATTCTATTAAATTTATAAGAATTTATTAAATATTGTTTTACATAAATAAATTAATAATGTACATGAAAAAAAAATGGACATACCAACAACAAATATAATTGATCAATAATTCACCATAAAACAGAAATTTTATCTAATAATTACGTAATATATTAAAACAAAATAACCTTTAAAAAAAGGGTGAATTGCACTCAAGTACCCTGACATTTATCATAATTGCACGTTTAATGTCAGTCTTACCATAATTGCACTCTAATACCCTGTAATCCGTTGACCACCATTAGAGTAACGGTTGACCAAACGGATTCAGGTAAAATGACGAAACTGCCCCTCAAAGGAAAAAATAAAAAAAAATTAAAAATTAAAAATCAGATGATCTTCGAACCCAGATGAACTGGGTTGGCGATCAAACCCAGATCACTGGGTTCGATCGCGAACCCAAATTTCTGGGTTCCATTGCGAACCCAACTGGGTTCGCGTTCGAACCCAGATCATTGGGTTCGCGATCGAACCCAGCTGGGTTGGAACGCTAACCCAGTTGGGTTCGATCGCGAACCCAACTGGGTTCGATCTCGAACCCTGCTGGGTTCGAAGGCGAACCCAGCTGGGTTCGATCTGGGTTAGCGATCAAAATTTTTTTAAAAAAAATATTTTTAATATGACGTGGCATATTCTTATTGGTTGGATGATTTTTTAAATTTTTTAAAAATAAATTTAAATGTATAAAACCAATTTACCCCTGAATCCGTTTGGTTAACCGTTACTCTAACGGTGGTCAACGGATTACAGGGTATTAGAGTGTAATTATGATAAAACTGATATTAACGTGCAATTATAATAAATATCAGGGTACTTAAGTGCAATTCACCCTTAAAAAAATGCAATTAAAACACTATAAAATTTGAATTCGATTAAAATCTTCTCTAAGGCCTTACAACTTTGAACGAACTTGTTTTTCCAAAAAGGCTGCGTTGGTGCCAAAATCAAGGGCTGCATTACCCTCCACGTTTCACTAACGGCACGCATCCTATTACTTTTGCAAAATGACATTAATACCCTCATTTAAACTATATAAAGTTATGCCTCTAATTAACTTCAATTTTCAGACATCCGCCACCACCTTAACGTGCGGCCTCGAAACACAGAAGCTTTCGAAAAACATAAAAAACATGACAACGCCCATGTCAGCTTCCGGTCCGGAGAACGGGACCTCTCTCCGGTCACCGCTCCTCCTCCCTCCACTAGCCAAACAGAATCCCGAACCCGAGTCGGCGCCGGAGAAGCTCCTGATAGACGACATGCTCCAGAGATGCTGCGGCGAGTTCGGTCCGTGGCAGCTCCGTCATTTCGTGCTCACCAGCCTTGCCTGGGCTCTCGAGGGATTCCACGTGATGGTCATGATCTTCGCCGACCGCGAACCGGACTGGACCTGCCTCGGGCCGGGCTGCGACCCCCTCGCCAAGAACGTCTGCAGGTTCGAACCGGATTCGTGGACCTGGATTGGTGGTGCGAAATCCTCCACCGTGTCTCAGTGGGGTCTCTTTTGTGAAGACAAGTACAAAGTTGGTCTTGTTCAGGCCTTGTTTTTCTGTGGCTGCTTAATCGGTAAGTTTTCAATTCCTTTATGGTTAATTAGTTATACGTGTGTTCGTCCTCACTTTATTTATTATCAATATCATATTTCAGCGATTTAGAAAGCAGATTATAACGTTACATTAAAAATGAACAAGTTGACTGGAAAAAATAGCAGACAAGACATAGCTGGTTCAGGGCTTCATGCAATTAATGTAATTGACATATTTATTATTGTTTAAAATTACGTGTGGGGTAAGAGGTGAGTGGTCGGTCTACTTTGTATGATTATACGAAATATTGTATTTTACTGTGAAATTGGTTTATTGTAAAATATGGATACGAAGACAAGGCAGACACAGCCAAGAATCTTGTCAGTGTTGTGCCTATCTCTTGCAGATTTATTAGTGATACCATTAATTAATTAGCTAAAAATGTAGTCAGAAATTAGATTATGAACCATTAATAGGTGGGTTTAAAAGAGTTTTTTTTTTTTTTTTTGTCTATTTATGTTGAATATAGATGTAAAACATCAGAGGTTGTCAAGTAATAAAACTCAACCAGAAGATTGAAGATTGAAAATGTAAGTGATTATCTTAATAACTAGTAAATTAATTAATCTTAATCATTATCCCTTTAAATTAGCTCTTCTTATACGTATCTTATTACCACCACCACCATTAGTATGTGTGCCCACTTTCAAAGACTGAGACAGAGAGGGATATGCATTGGTTCAAATTTGTATTGAGGGAATATTCTATTCTATTGTCATTTTGAATTGGTCTCCAAGGTCTTTGTCCACAAAAGTCAAATTTTATTTTACCTTCTTTCCATTTTTATTTTTTTTTTTTGACTTCTTGTGCTTATTATATGTAGTGTTTTTGTTCTCACTCTCTCCTTTCACTAATTTTTTTCCTAAAAGTGTTTTTTTTTTTTAAAATTATGTCTACACACACCAGATTTCGAAAAAGGGTTCTGGTTTATATATCAATTGGGTTTCTTTTTATATTTTAAAAAGAAGAAGAGAAATCGTGTTAGTACAACGAATCAATCCAAACAAATCTTTTACTTTAAGATATGTACACATTTGTTTGTAGCGGTGCAAGTAGACAGTAGGGGTCACATGAAGATCACTTTCAAGAAAGATGCAATGCAACTAATTTTTCTAGATAGAAAACTTTGTTTGATCAGTTCCAGTCCATTCACTTTTTTTCAGTTTCTTTTTTAAAGTCTTCTAAAGACTACACTCCTTGGACAGGGCAATGATGTGATCCACCAAAACGGTCCCTCGTTACTCCATGCTCATGTGAAACGTGTAATAAAGTTGTCAGGGATGGGTTTACACATGCTTCACTTTATGATTATAAAATGATTTGAAGTAACTTCTAGATTGTGAGTTTTTTTTTTTCTCATGAAACAATTAGTAGAATTTTACATGTTTTTATATACATTAGTGGCCTGGACCAGCCCACCTTGGTTGACTGTAGACTTGTCTCGTAACCGGCCCATGAGTCAGGTCTCTTAACCAACTTGAACATGTAATTAGATGAAACTGTCATGAGTATATGGAATTGTTGTGAAAAGACAATAAGTTGTTGGGTGGAATTTTCAGGTGCAGGAGTGTTTGGCCATCTATCAGACTCGAAACTAGGAAGAAAAGGCTCTTTAACGATAGTTTGCATCTTGAATGCCATCTTTGGTTGCTTAACAGCATTATCACCAAACTACTTAACCTATCTCCTACTTAGAGTGCTTACTGGCTTCAGTACCGGAGGCGTTGGCCTTTGCGCCTTCGTTCTCGCCACTGAACCCGTTGGTCCAACGAAGCGCGGTGCTGCAGGCATGTCTACATTCTACTTCTTCTCAACAGGAATAGTTATACTCTCATTCGTCGCTTACTGTTTTCGATCATGGCGTGAACTTTATATTGCTTCCTCCATCCCCTCGGTTTTGTTTGTTGTATTTGTTCTTCCTTTTCTCTCTGAGTCCCCTAGATGGTACCTGGTTCGCGGAAGAGTGAATGAAGCCATGAAACTCATGCGTAGTATCGCAAAGTCTAATGGAAAACACCTGCCTGACGGGGTTATCCTTTCACTTGATGAAGAAGAAAATGATGATTCAAATGGTAAGCAGAATTACAAGGAAGAATTTGAACCGAAGGAAGCAATAACAGGTTCTGTAATAGATGTGATTAGGTCACCAGTCACTCGGATACGCTTGATTTTAGCAGTAGTCATTAACTTCTTATGCTCAGTTGTATATTACGGCCTCAGCTTAAACGTTGTCAACCTCGAAACCAACCTGTACCTCAACGTGGCCCTCAATGCAGTGGCGGAAATGCCAGCTTTCTTAATAACAGCACTTTTGTTGGACAGATTTGGGAGGAAGCCATTGGCAATAGGTACAATGTGGTTCAGTGGAATATTTTGCTTGGTGGGTGCCCTGGTGAGAGGTGGTGGGATATGGAAGACAGTGAGAATGGTTTGTGGGATTTTGGGAATTTTTGGCATGGCTGGCACTTACAATTTGCTCTTTATATACACTACAGAGTTGTTCCCTACAGTGGTGAGAAATGCAGCACTTGGTTGTGCAACACAGGCAGCCCAAATGGGAGCAATATTGGCGCCGTTTGTGGTGGTCTTGGGCGGTACCCTGCCATTCACGGTGTTTGCAGTATGCGGGATTGTGGGAGGATTGTTCGGGTTTTACTTACCGGAAACGCTAAATAAACCGCTGTACGACACACTGACCGGAATGGAGGACGGTGAAGATGTTTAGATATAGGTTGTTTTGAAGCCTTGATAAGGTGTTTTTTAGGTTCCAACTCTACTCCCTCCATTTCAATAAGCATATATACAAGATGAGATTTTTCAAGTCAGATTCTTATTTATTCCTGTGATAATAATAATAATGAATATCAGATATTTTGGCTGAGAAAAGAATCAAATTAGACTACAAAGAACATAATATTTCGTGCTATTTCTTTCCGGGTTAAATTTCATTGTATATGTAAGGATTCACCAAAATTACTTGAAAAAAGAATGTAAACCTTTAGCTTTTGGAAATCATATATGATATAATTCCTGCAAACTCATAATATACAACATATATATGATGCTGCTGCTGCTTCTTAATCACAAAAATCAAAAGACCCTTTTTGGAAGATCATTGATTATAAAATACATGAGATATTTGTACATTAATTGACTTGTAAATCCAGTCATGGTTTTTTGACTGACTGGAATATCAAGTGGAAGCCATCAAAACATGAATGGAGTTGCAGAGAACGTTGGAATAATTGTTGACATTGAATTTCCCCTGAAAAAAAAAAATACACACCACCACCCAATTAATTATAAATTAACTTGTTCAATATGCGAAAAAAAAAATCATATAAAACACATATAGCAAAATCAATATATATATATATATATATATATATATATATATATATATATATATTGAGTTTAAGCAGTATCTTTTCATAAGCTATTTTAAATTAATAATTTTTGAATTTTTATACAATCCAAATTGTTGCTACACTATTAGGTTTGTAAGTGATTTTTGAAGTGAATTTTACTTATAATCCTAAAAATTATTTAAAAAAATTTAAATAATAAAATAATATTAAAACTATCTGAACTTTGATGAATTACGAATTAAAGTTTTTAAAAAATTTATAACTGAAACCCGTGGCTTTAATTTTGACAGCTAAAATGTATATTCAACCCTTTTTTGATTTGCAAATCAAGATGGATCACAGATCTTTCACTCCTTTTTTTACTCTACTTTTTATTTGTTATCTTTTTTCAAAATCAAACTAATGTTAAAAAATTCAACGTTAGTTTATGTTATTTGTTGGTTATTTAAAACAAGATAAGGAAAAAAAAATTTACGGCGTCGATTATAATCTCTACAGAACAAAAACAACATTTCAACGACAAACAGAAACCTCGGACAATCAAAAGATACTAAAAAAACAAATAATAATAATTAAAACAAAATAAAAAAAAATGAAAAAATGAAATTACCGGAATTCATGGCTATAGCTACGGACACGAGCTCTGTCTTTGTGAGACCCACCGCTCTTCCTCTTCGCTACTCTCTCCGTTTCGCTTTTGTCCTTCTCCATGACAACGTTCTCCTCCGAGATCACGCACAGCGACGGCTTCCACTCGGCCGACCCCGACGCAACGCCGCCTGACCTCCCCCGCCCCTTCCGGCGGTAGCTCCGGCGCACAGACGCCACCAGCGACCTCGTCTCCTCCGTCCTTGGCTCCGGAGGAACCTTCGTCTCGACGCCTCCTCCCGATTCCTGACACCCACAACCACAACACGACACGAGCTCCAACAAAAACTTCATGCGTTACTGTTGTTTTCCAAGTTTCGTGCCCGTGTTTGTGAGCCCGAAATAATAATAATAAGAATAATAGTAATTTATTATTATTATTTGTTTTGTGTGTTTCGGAAAAACAGAGAAAGCAGAGCTCAGTCGTTGAAGTTTGTTATGGTTTTTGTGGATAATAGTAATCCAAGGTGTTGTTTGGTTCTCATTTATTTATAGAGCTTTTTTGGATAATATTTTGCCTCTGTTTTTATGGGATTCTTCCAATCTTTTTATTTTTTATGATTCGATCGACAGCTACCACACTCAGTTTCCACTCCACTTGATTCGGAAAGTTTACTTTTTATTTTTATTTTTTTAAAAAAAATATTTTTAACGATTTCTTTTTACAAACAAAATATATATATATATATATAAATATAAATTTCTTATTTAATTTTTATTTTCAAGACATTGGAATCATAATAATTCATACAACCGTTGTAAGATTTATGTAAAATTATAATTGAATTGTATAATCATTCGAGATTTAATGTTTAAATTAAAAGAAAAACAATATTCAAACTCAATTAATAAACATCATCAAATATTTTGATTAAATTTAAAACTATTAGATTGATAAGTTATACAATTTTAATGAAATTTTAATTTAAAACTAAAAGAAGCCTTTTTTTTTTTGACAAAAAAGATCTTTTTTAAATATATTAAGTTTTAGCTTTTTCTCCCCATCAATCTCATATATATAAATTATTATTAATTGATAAAATGAAGGAAGCTAATATGAATTATAAATTTAAATACTTTGACACGTACAAAATATCAAAATATTATACTTGTTTAACTTTATATTAATTTTATGATGAGAATTACAATTATCAATATAAAGATCTTCACTCCCTTTATAATTTTTGTTATTTAAAATGTTTTCATATATATATATATATATATATTATATATATATATTGTACTATTACAATTAATTTTAAATTTATGGATTCTAAATTTGGAGAGGGGGATACGAGTCGAACTCACACTTTAAGTGTACAAGGTATACTACCGGACAACTTCATCTTGCTATAAAATATTTTCATATATTAATTACCGGACAACCTCCTCTTGTCATAAAATATTTATATATATAACAGAAGACCACTTACCTCGGTGGTTGGAGGCTTAAACCCCTCCAAGCTACCAAGATTTAACACCTAGTGTATGTAAATATATTGTCCCACCATTGTCTATAAAAATACAATTGTGTGGGTAGACCCTTCCTATTAGGGAGTAGTAGTTCGGGCCGTTGGTCTCGATAGTTCTTGTCTCCCGTTACTAGGAGTAGTTGTTCGAACCATACTTATATAATTTAATTTTAGTTGGTTCCGATAGTACTCTAATCTAAAAGGTGTTAAATTTAAAATATATATATATATATATATATAAATAAAAATAAAAGGTGGGTTGTCAACTGTCAAGCTGTGACCAACTGAATATATATATTTTTTTTTTCTTGAAGGGCAATGAAGGAATATACTAATGGGTTGGACTTTTTTTTTTTTTTTCATGGACAATCTACTCACTCAACTACCATGATTTTTTTTTTTTTTTTTTTGAAAGGGGTCAACTACCATGATTTTTAATTTCTAATAAAATATAATAAATATTTTATTAAAAAGAAGAAAACTATTAATATAAACTATAATCAACATTTATGACATCAACAAACAAACATAAAATGCTTCCTAATTTTCGTTTCCAAATTTCATTCAACATATTTTTTTTATAATTTATTTATTTTTTATTATTATTTTACCAATTATCAAAAAAAAAAACTTTAAAATTGGATTTACCTGCACAAGCACACGTTTAAGAACAGAAAAAAAAAAAAAAACATACTTATTTGATGGGTTAAACAAATTGTTATGAATTTGATCCCATCACAACTAAAATTTAACTAATTTTATTAATTTATTGTCATGTTCAAGTTATGATAACCAATCGTGTAATTAGTTACAAAATACTACGAAGAACACAAATTATTTTTTTTCCCTCCAAAATTAAGAGCTTTACTTAGTGTCGGCCTCTCACCAAAAATCATATTACTCATGAAAACCTAACACGTATTATTTTCTCTGGAAAATTCTTCCAAATTTTATCAAGAAAACAACCAATCAAGCACCTAAATAACTTCAGAATTTGACAGAACAAAACCAAGTTTTGTCTTGTACAAAAATAGAAAAAGTTGAGAAACGAAGACGCATTAAATTTTATCACTATTTGGTTTCCCCACGACTAATCTCATCAGTCATCACATCCTGGAAGACGATCTGTTTGTCCCAATACATGACATTGTATAAATATCGAGGTGTCAAGTTACTTTCAGGACAAGCCAAGCTGCGATCAGTTTGCTTCCAGGGCAAGGCAAGTGCCCAGATACCATTGGGCCTGTTTTCAGGAAAACAAAGTTGGTGTGTTTCAGGCCACCTGTTTTGTAGCAATTAATATGCAGGAAGTGGCTAGCTGTGATGAGAATGTAACGTGGGTCGCTGTAGTTAATGCGGACACTTTGTTTTCTTGTAAAAAAATAGAGAGCAAAATGTCATAATCACATGATGCTATTGCTAGTGACATTGAAGCAGAAGTGGAAATGGAAATTGAAAATTGCACGTGGTCCACACAGGATTTTAGAATTATTTGATGACAATAATTTTTTTTTTTTGGGATGAATTGGGTTGTGAAGATTAATGGGTTATTGGTGTAGAATTAGAAATGGTTGACTTGTAGTTGAAAGATAAGATAAGGTTGATCAAGATTTAATCCACTTTGTGTATAAATTGACTTATAATTCAGCTATATAATAGCATGATTTTTTTTATAATAATTATGACTTGTCATTTTGAATAACATTTTGCTAAATTAAATGAAAATTACTGGTACTGTTTAATTAAGTGGGTGACAGTTTTATCAAACTCATAAACACAAATAAAATTTAAGAAAAAATGGTGTTATAAGGACAAACTGAACCAAACACTAGAAACGAATACAGTCTGAGATTTCCCAATAAAAAGATCGCCTATCATATAATAAATAGAAAACTTTTCACACTTACACTTTATAAATAAAGTGAGACTTAAACCAAAGTTGTGGAGTAGAAGTGCAATCAATACAACTACTTTTTTTTTTTTTTTCTCTTTTTTAAGAGATTGAACTAAATCAAATCAATGAAAAAAGATAGAATGATGGATATTATTGTTTTCATGATTCATCCTAGAAAAAGAAAAAAAAATTGTATGTCTATCGAGTCAAAGATGTAAAAGTCTGTCTGAGAATCATGTTTTTGTTAAGAAATTGAGGTTTAATATACACTTGTCATGAAAAATGTCTAATAAAGAAAAAAAAATCTATCAAAAAAGCTTCTTCCAGAAGAGGTTTTTGATTATATCACTTTTTGTATCAAGGGTTTTCATGAAATATCAAAATCAAATTGATTGTTTTCCAAAATGTGTCAGATCTAGAGAGGGTTCTCAATTCTATCTAACAAAAAGGAAAATGCTTTAAAAAAATAATAAAATTAACCAACTAGAGGTAATTCATTCTAAATGAAATTTATATATATATAACTTTTGAAATTTCTTTATAGTGTGACTCCAACTTAAAATATTATCATATTAAATAAATATTATTTATTATCAAGTCATATTAGGTTGTAGTTATAAATTTTAAAGTTAAGTGATTTGTATTCCTTGATAATAATAATTTGATAACTCCCAATAAATGTTGAGATCTAAAATTTTCGAAATTAAGTGTATGGACGTAAATAAACTTCCAAAAATATTTTCAGCAATAATATTATTTGTAAGCTTTTTTTTAAAATAAAAAAATATTTAAATTAAAATTCACAAAAAAAATTGAAAAAAAAAAAAACTCAAATCACTTTTTATTTTTGAACTGAATTCCAAGAGTATATCTTAAAACCAACCAAATAACTCTTTTTTTTTTGTTGATTTATTTATTTATTTATAAATCAATAAAAGAACTTGTTTAAAGTTATAATATTACTTAGTTTTAAAAAGCAGGAAATTAGAAATATATCACAAACCAAATACACTATGTGAATTATATATGATCTACTTGATTCAATAACTTTTGAGAAAATATATCGTCCACAAGATTACTATAACTGACTCTTTAACTGCTATTAGTTTGTCGATCAATGATGTCAAATTCTAATCATATTCTTTACAGTCTGATTTGTAGCTGTAAGGAGTTGAACAAGAGGGATTAGAGCTATGATGTTAACATATTTTAGAGAAAGCAACAGAGTTGCCAATGGAATGGCATGTTTAGGTAAAGGCATCGAGCTTGGTATTAGGTTCTTTGAGGAACCTCCTCCTGAGATTGTTAGCTTGTTGTTGGATGATTTTGTTGGTGTTTTGATTGCTAGGTGTGTAGTGGTTTAGTTTGGTTTCTAGGCGTTTAACCCTCCACTGTACCAAAAAAAAAAAAACATTTATACTCTTAAAGAACATTCTCTTTCTCACTCGAACCTAGATGGCCTTTTCTTACATGAAGTGAAGATAATGCAAAGCTTTGAAAGGAGATCTATTTCCATACAGAGACAGGATACATGTTCCCAGATGGCTGCATTCATGGTGCTCTAGGTCTTGCATACTCCGCAAATATAACCCTACCATTAGGGGCGGAATAAGAAACCAAAGGTGAAGGGCCAAAATATACTTATCAAACTATTTACGACATATATGATAATTAATTAAAAAAATAAATACTTATATAAAAATGTACATATAAAATAATATATTTAATAAATACTTAATGTAAGAAAAATGCAACAATATCCAAAATAAAGAGCCACTTTCATGTGTTCATAATATTTTGACACAAACGTGGATCATGTTTATAATATCTACAATTTGTTATTATAAGTTTTTATCTTCACTTTATCATTTAGTCAAACACTTGGTAGACACATATATAATATAAACTAGCAATCATAAAATTATTATTTGTTTCCCTTCAATTTCTTAATAAGTTCTAATAAAAAATTAATTTGTATATTATGCGGTCCAAACAAAACTAATTGTTAAATTAAGAGCTCAGCACAAATTATTCATATAAAATCAACAAATAATATTCAAATAAACTAAATAAATATAAAAAAAATATAAATTACTTTGAAAAATGTATAAGTATCAAGTATTGAATTATAAGAGGTTAGCAACTAACAATGAAAAGTGGCCAATTGGTTAAAGACTTGACGGCTGAAAACTTGATTTATTTCGATGAAAAGCCTAATTCATCTTTTGTATACAGGCCATCATTTGTCAAAAGCTTTTTCATCTGTCTGTTTGTGTACAGGCCTGTATACAAAAGATGAAATTTTAATTTAAGGTTATATTTGTCTCTTTATTATCCCAGGACGTTAAAGGTATTTATATTATATAGTTATTAATAATAGTGTAATAATATTTTTACTTTACCAATTTATTAAATTTAATTATCTTATTTATATATATTATTCCATTAACATTTTAAATTTCTATATGTCAAATTTCATTTTATGTATTATTGTTAATTAAAGATCCGTTTGAAATATATTTTCTAAATAGATATTTTAAAAGTAAATCTTTTAAAAGTAGAATAGAATTTAAAAAAAAATGACTGTAATCGCTTAGTTATTAATTAAAAAAAATTAAATAATAAAATTATTAAAAAAAATATTATTATAAATTAAAAGGGCATTGTAAATTAATAAAATATAATAGAGTTATATTAGATATTTTAATGTTTTTAAAAGTTTAAAAAAATCTATTTGAAAAAGTTTAAAATTTGAGTTAATTTTTTTAATCAGTAAAAAACTCCTCTACAATAACAACCAAACGATAAAAAAAAAAAAATTTTAGAATTAAAAAAATACTTTTAATCAGTATAAAAATTCTTTCAAACGTGCACTAAATATTGGTAAATATATTAATATTATATCTATCCTAATAACTTTTCAACAAAAAAAAATGCTAAGGTGTAGACTAATATTTGTTCATAAGTTTATATATATATATATATATATATAAAGAAAATGATCATTTAATTTTCAACTAAAATGATGGTATAACAATTAAATTGGGTGCACTAGTAGTTTAAGAGGGTTTACGAATAAACGGTATAAAAATAAATAAATTAATTTTAATAAAGGTACTATTATCATTAAAATTGGTGTTTATAGTAATAACTTAATTTTTAAATATAAATGTACTTATAAAATGAGTGTCTAAAGCATATTGATGGGTATTTATTATCGACACCCTTATGTTTATATATTACTTATTAATATCATGTAATATTTTTTACTTCCTCAAGTTATTAAATTTAATTATATTATTTATAAATATTATTCTATTAATATTTTGAATTACAATTTATTTTTACGGATTTTTAATAATTAATACAATCTATAATGAATTTGTTAAATATGTTAAATAACTTGTTGAACTTTTATATCCGTATTAAATTATTTAACTTATTATTTAACTTACTGATGACACAATCAACTGCAATCCATTTTATTAATTTATATAAACTAAATAAGTAAATTATATATACAAACTGATGTGTTATAAAATGTTAAAATTAATTTTGAGCTTAATCCGATTTAAAGAAGTTAACTTATATGAGACATGCTTATTTGATAAATTTATAAATAGCTATAAATTAAGAGTAATTATTAAATTTAACCGTTTATGAATTACAATTTACTTGATTCAATAACTTATAAGAAAATACATCGTCCACAATATCAGTATCAATATAAAATTGAGAGATTGGTGAGAAATACATCACGATACAAAGCCATATTTTGAAACAATTTCAAAAGAAATACTAGTTGAATTTCAAATTGATCTCGAAATAATCATTCATTCAATTGAGCAAAAACTTAAACAGATTTCAACTCAGTTTACAGAGTACAAATTACAATTTAATAATTAAATGTTAACAAATGCTAACAGTTTTGCACGCTAAAAGTTCGATATGGATGGATCACTTTGAAATCCATATATTTCTCAGATCGCATATAAAGCCGATCTACTCCACAAGTATATATATGGTTCCAGAAAGAGAATCATAGATAAATGCTACTAACCGACAGGAAAAGTTGTGGAGGACCGCAATCTTGTGAGCTTGAATATGTAGGTTACTGATGGCGGTATGAAGGAGACCTGTTTCCATACGGAGAAGACATGTTCCCAGATGGCTGCATCCGTGGTGCTCTAGGTCTTGCATACTCTGCGAATATAACCCAACCATCCAGAAACTGCAAGAATAAAAATATGAGGAATTAGTTGTGAGCCTCTTGAAACCGAGGATACACCATCTTCGACAATACAGCTCACCAGAGTATAGATCCCAAAGGAATGGAGTAAGGTACATAAACACTTCTACATACTGTAAGAAAGAAGGATAGGGCCTATTGTCGACTCACCTTGCCATCCATGCCTTCTATACCTTTTGCTGCATCTTCTAGGGTAGCATATTCTACAAACCCAAACCCCCTGGAATATCCAGATACTCTATCAGTCACTACTTTAGCTGCAAAGAATAAGAAGGCCATTAGTTAGGAGTCCACAGAGGCAACATTTAAGTAACTTTACAGAAGAAAAACACACCATGAACCACTTCACCGAACTCAGAAGCCTTTTCTCTAAGCTTTTCACTAGTAGTTGTGCGCTTATTAAGCCCTGTGAATGAATTTGATATTTCATTAATTATCATCCCAAGTCAGCATATAACATTAAAGCTGGATAGAAATATTACCATAAACATAATAACTAAGGGGGAGAAAGGAACTGAAGAAAGAGGGCAGAATAGAAACATATTAGCCTCACCACCAACATGTTGCTATAATAGAAACTCCCACTAAAATAAGAAATTTCACACGTACAAAACGGAAGCCTATGCTCGAGCCAGCATCTTTTCACCAACCCAGCAATTCAACTAATATATATATATATATATATATATATATATATATTGTTAAAAGTTACAAAACATCTTCTGATAAAGCAGAATAACAAATATCCTTTTATGGCTTCGATACAAGTGAGGACCAAGCCGCAAAAGTTCCATATCTCAACTGCCTACAAGCTCCAACAAAGTTTCTCCTTTTAATCAGCCATCTTAAATTATTTTAACCAAAAAAAGATCACATTATGCATCAAGCACTGAAAACAGCCAGCCAGACGATCTATTACTGTCTCATCCAAAAATAATTACTAGACTGGTATATTTCCAACTGTGTTAACTTCTCTGGATATAACAGGTCTAGTACAGGACAGGTATATTTCCATGCATAGCCAATGTAACTTGAACTTGACCTTGTCACTGCCCACGACCATGGATATGTCACATGTGCATGGGCCACTATACTAATAACATCTGAACTAGTGACAAGGGGGCTATGAATGGACACGTAACAGTCCTCACCTCTTTAAACCATCCTTGTCCTCAGGGATGAAATCTGCTCAATAACACAAGATGAAGGAGGCCAAGGTATCACCCATTTCACCACAAAGACCAGTTCAATAACAAATGAGGTGGGATATCACGTGCCCACCTTCATATATATACTACATGTTACTCACACGATTACATGTCTTTAGTACCATAACCTTTTTACTTTGCTCAATTTTGCATGGGCAATTACTGACCATTTGCATATCATTAGTTATAAGTCAGTGGAGAGTTAGCTTTTTAGTTGGATCAGTGGTGAGTTGCAATTATTATTATTGAATGTAAACAGAGACGTACCATCTCATGGGCTAGGGTGGGCTTGATGTTGCAATTACTATTATTTAATGTAAACAAAGACAGTATCATGGGCTAGGGTGGGCTTGAGCCTTGATAGCATATCTTGAAAAAAAAACACTATAAAATTATCTAAGATGTTATCAAAATATCCATTTGGCTCGATTTTCTTGACAACTAAAAAACTGTTTTCAATTAGGTATGGTTTTGTAATTTATACGGATTTAAATATTTTATTTTATTTAAAATTTTATGGTAATATAATGTCAAAACTACAGTGTAATGATACAAAAGATTGAGTACAATGTCTGGTGAATGAAAATTCAACTATATATATTGTTTATTTCTCATTGGTGTTATTTTAGCTTGGTTTGAGCATTTAGCCATTTACAAAGAAGGAATTTAGTTGAATTTTACATTGTTGACTTGTTAAAATTTGATTGGAACTTACAAGAAAGCTCTAATATCTTGTTGGCTTGTTAATGTTTAGTTTGTTTCGAACTTAAATTCTAAACACTGAAATTGTTAAATCCGAAAAACAACAACTTTTGTATATTGAAAATTTGAAATTTTGTATTTTGGCAAAAGTATGCAGAAATAGATGTTAGAAATTTATACCATTTTGTTCAAATATTGCATAGCAATAAAAACTTTGTTTGACAAATCACATGTGAACTTTCACTTAATTTTCCCACCCTTGCACTTTGTCTTGATCCCAGTGTTAGTTGCATGTTTTGTTACTTAATTTAACATCTTTTCGCGCCTTTTGTAACTTAATTTCTTAAGTTTTGGGTGGCTGTAAAATACAATCAATTGTGAAAATAAAGCTTGTCTAATTTTTGTTAGTAGTCTTATAGGATCTTTGGGATGTCAATTATGCTTACTGTATTGCTTAACTTTTAATATCTTTTGGTGTCTATTATGACTTTATTTTTTTAATTTTTATTTTTTTATTTATATAATCATTATTCAAAGAAAAATATATTTCATTATTTCACTGTAAAGGATGATGGTTATTTTCTCATTTTACTTGGTGTATTTATTTAAAATATGCATATGCATTTTGAGGGTTAAGGCTTATTAGATGTAGATTAGTTAGTTGTTGCTTTCTTCTCAATTAATAAAATTTTCTGATTTCTAGATTCATTTAAAAAAAAGTTTATTCTAGCATAACTGACATAGATTCCTGGTTACGTCCATGAATGTAAACAAATGAGCACGTAACGATATGAGAACTTTAAAGCTAAGGAATCTCCAATTTATTTTGCAAAGCAGTTTTCTATAATCAATCGAACTCTAAGCTCTTCATGTCATCTTCAACTAAAATCCCTAATATGTTAAATAGAATTGCTCCACAACATCAACCCACTAAATCAGAACCACACAACAGAATAAAAGACCAAACTCGAATACAAACATGAAAAGATCCAATAAATAACATAAAATTAGTAAATTACTCGTAATCCGAAAAGACAGAGAGGCAAATACGAAACAAAACGAGGGGATGTTTTTGGAAAAAGAAAAACAGAGAGAGATGTACCTGAGATACAAAGGTTGGTGTTCGGCTCGGGGTTCGGTTTCTGCAGAGGCGCCTCCTTGGTTGGCAGAGGAGGGTTGAAAGCAGGAAGAGTAGAGGTGGAGAAGAACCGCCGCACACACCGAGGAGCCGCCACCGCTCTCAAAGCCATTTTGTGGGTTTTAGCTAAACCTCACGCTTTTTATAAGTAAAAAGATTGATATTATTTTGGATTTTTCTTTTTATTTTTTCCAAACCAAGACAAATTTGTAAATTGTGAAACGAAATTTTCAGTGAATTTACGAGATTAACCTCCCTTAGAATATTTTATTTAAGAATATCATCTTGTCCCTATATTTTTTCTATTTATCATTTGTTGCAAAAATCTTTGTCGTTTTATTCACTCAGCCCTTAAATTATCGAAATACTTCTATTAAGTCCCTTTATCAGTCAATCTTTAATCAAACATAGATGGTAGGAGTATTTTCATACTATCTTTTTAGGAATTTGTCATAAAAAAGGGAAAAGATAAAAAAAATTAAAAATATATATAAAGAGATTGTTGCCTCAACCTAACCTCTGGTGGAGCAATCTCCACAAGGAAGCATGCACCGACTTTTTCAAATTTTTTATTTTTTTTTTCCAGAAGACCCAAAAATAGGAAGATGCACAACCTTGAATTTGAATGATAGTGATAACAATTTATGTGTTGGCATTCCATGAAAAGATATATACTCACACATCATTCACAAAATTGACACATTATTTGGGTAGAAAAGAGAGATGCAAATCTCCTTCGAGGTTATCTAAAAATGTTGGATCAATTTCATAGTTTTTATTTGATAAAGTTGTAATTATATAAATGTTTGGAATGGTTTCATAATGTTTTTTTTTTATGATTTTTATTAGGGATATTCCTATTTTCCCCCTCACGATACAATATTTTACCCCCTCACGTTTCAAAAATAGACATTTTCCCCCTGGAGTTAACTTTCCATTCAAGAGGTTACTGTTCCGTTAAAATTGAAGGGCAAAAAGATAATTAATTGAAACAGTATGTTAAAAGGCAAAAACAATATGTTAAAAGACTTAAAAACCCTTATAGCATTAAATGGAATATTTGAAAAGATGAATTTGATCTCCAAAAGTAAAAGGAATAGTAAAAATCTGGAAAATGGATCTCAAAAATAAAAAAAAATAAAAAAATTTTTTTGGGAAGAATGGGTTCTTCGAACGAACCCAGAAGGGTTCGAATCGATTTTGAACCCTTCTGGGTTCGATTTCGAACCTAGAAATTGGGTTCTTCGTTCGAACCCAGATCAGGGTTCTTCGATTTTTTTTAATATCTAGATTTGGGACGAGCCCAGATGGGTTTATCTTTATTGACGAACCCTTCTGGGTTCGTCGCGCTGGAGATCCAGCCATGGCTGGATCTCCAGCAAGTTTCTTTTGTTTTTTTTTTTGTTTTTTGTTTTTTGTTTTTGGGTGGATCTCCACATTCAAACTTTAAGTTTTTTATTTTTTTTTTTTTAAATTAAAAAATTTATAATAATTTTTTTTTTAAGAAGAAACAATCTTTACCATCCATCTCACCTCAGATGGACGGTAGAGATCTAATCTTTTTTTTTATTTTAACTATTCCTTTTACTTTTTATCAAATTCATCTTTTCAAATATTTCATTTAATGCTATAAGGGTTTTTAAGTCTTTTGACATACTGTTTTTGTTTTTAACATACTGTTTCAATTAATTACCTTTTTGCCCTTCAATTTTAACGGAACAGTAACCTCTTGGATGGAAAGTTAACTCCAGAGGCGGAAATGTCTATTTTTAAAATGTAAGGGGGTAAAATATTATTAACTGAATCGTGAGAGGGAAAAATAGGAATATCCCTTTTTATTATTTGTTGATGTTTGAAAAGATAAGAGATTTTGCTGTTCGAAAATATATCAGTCCAAAAAAGAGGTCTCTGTTTCTCTTTTTCACTACCTATTCAAACAATCACTCTTAAGATTTCACTCATCAGTTTCTCTTAACATGAATTCTACATTAAAATGCTAAAAAAAATTCTCTTTACTCTATTTCACATTTAAAAAATGGTTACTTGAATAACATTCTCACTACAACCCAGATAACCTTTCCTTGCATGAAGTGAAGATACAAAGCTCCGAGGATCCAATACTTTGATACACTTTCACAAAAATACTATTAGAATTTCAAAATGACCCCTGAATCAATCAATTATGCAAAAAACTTGATACAGGTTTCAACTCAGTTTGCAGAGTGTAAATTACAAATGGAAACAAATGCAAACAGTCTTGCCTGTCCTCCACAAGTATATAGTTCCAGATAACAGAAGCTTGATAACTCTCTTCATTCAATAAATGCTACTAACTGATAGGAAATGGTGTGGAGGACAGCAAGCTTGTGAGCTTGGATATTTTAAGTTACTGACGGCCGTATGGAGGGGTCCTGATGCCATATGGAGAAGACGTGTTCTGAGATTGTGGCGTTTGTGGTAGTCTAGGTCTTGCATACTCTGCAAATATAACCCAACCATCCAGGTACTGCAAAATAGGAATGTAGAAATTAGCTCCCGGAAGATATAGCAAAAGATTAGAAGGGAAAAAAAAGAAGGAGAAAATAACTTCAACATCAACAATAGGAGAATCATAGTTCACACAAAAATGCTATTAAAAGTTGCAGAGGAATAGACTGGAAAAGAAATGGTATTTTACAAAGTAGCCAAGCTGGCACACATGAATAAATGAACATTTTACCAACAAATCCACTCTAACAAGCATCTTCAACATCCTTCGAATCAAAATTAACAAAACTTAACTATTAAAGCCAACTTATCGAAACATGGGAAGGGAAGGATGACAATAAAAAGGCTTCATTACTGAAGCAATTTCTCTCCCATGTATTTTTCAAGAATCAAGGAGAGGGCAGTATTGTCATATACATGGGTGTGAGGAAGGGGGATAGGCGTCTTGGGAAGTGAGAAACAGCAACAGCAACAGCAAAAGGATGTAGAGGTTAAATGGGTACATACCATGGTTGGATTGTGGACAGATGAAAGAGTGGAAAGGATGGAAAAACCTAATGGCACTGGTTGGGAGGCAAGGGCTACAAAGATGGATCAAGGTGCACAAATGATCCGCAAGAGAACTAAAAATTTTACCAGCCAACTCTCATTTAACCACTGAGGTACAGGGTGTTTGGGTTATATTTTGAACTTAGTGTCTTGGAAGATTCATGGAAGGCTGCACCAAATTTTTCTTTTCAATATTTGGAAGCAAACTATAGACCATGCTTTATGAATAAGTAGCAAAAGATAGTAATTTTTTTTTTTTTTTTTAATAAAAAAGAACTCTTTGAATTTGCATAACATCTCAGCCACCGAGCCGTTATCAGTTATCACTTTCAAAGATCATCTTAGATTTGAGGCATTCAGTTTTCTTTCAAAACATCTGGATAATCATAAGTTGTGAGCCTCTTGAAGCCCAATGATACACATCTTGACAATACTGCTCACCAGAGCATAGATCCCAAAGGAATGGAGTCAGGTACACAAACATTTTTATATACTGCAAGAAAGAATATCGCGCCTAGTATCAACTCACCCCGCCATCCATGCCGGCAATACCTTTTGCTGCATCTTCTAGGGTAGCATACTTTACAAAACCAAAACACTTAGAATATCCAGTTACTCGATCAGTCACTACTCTAGCTGCAAAGAAAACAAAGGCCACTGGTTAGTAGTCCACAGAGACTGTTTTAAGTAGCTTTACAGAAGAAAAACACACCATGGACTACTTCACCGAACTCAGAAGCCTTTTCTCTAAGCTTTTCAGTAGTTGTGCGCTTACTAAGCCCTGAGAAGGAATTTGATATTTCATTATCATCCCAAGTCAGCATATAACATCACAGATGGATAGAAATATTATCATAAACATAATAACAAGGGGGGGAAAGAACTGAAGAAAGAGGGGAAGAAACACATTAGCCTCATCACCAACATGTTAGTACACAAAGAAACTCTTACTAAAATAAGATATTCACATGTACAAAGATAGAAACTCTTACTAAAATAAGATATTCACATGTACATCTTTTCACCAACCCAGCAATTCAACTTATATCTAAATTGTTAAAAGTTACAAAACATCCTCTCATAAAACAAAATAAAATCAATTTCCTTGTATGGCTTCGATATTTCCACATTTGAACAGTTCCACAAGCTCCAAGAAACTTTCTGCATATTATATAACCAGGAAAAGACCACATTCTGCATCAAAGATCAAAAACAGCCAGACAACTCCCCTCCAAAACACTGGCCATGTTTGGCACACCCTTAAAGTGTTGGATTAGACTTCGATTGAATATAATAGGATGGAAATTAATACTATAGGGTGTTTGGTTATAGATTCTATAAAAACTTAGGATAGTCTAATTGTGATTTTTAATTAAAGATAAATTTTACAAATTCTAAATATCTATTTTTCATTTTAAAGATTTTAACAATTTTACTACTAAAAAAAATATTATAACTTAAAAATTGATTTCAAGATAAAACCTAACCTCCTCAAGACATCTCTTTGTCCACCAACTGTTGGAGATCGACCGGAGAAGACAATCCTCGTCAAAGACGAGATACCGGCCTCTTCCATGGAGGAGGACGTGCCTCCCCTTTTCTTAATCAAGGGGCCTCGCCTCCTCCAATACGGTTATTAATGCAATATGGTTGAGGAATCTCCGCCAACCGGACAACTTAATACGGTTAAAACTATATAAAAAACCCACACCGTATAACTTAGTACAGTTTATAACTCTTACCAAACACCATACAAAACTAATTAGTACTATATGGTCCATTAATCCAGTACAGTATGGTGTAACAAACATGGCCTTAAGTGACGATCTATTATCGTATCATCTAAACCCAATTACTAGACTGGTTCATTTCCAACTAAGTAAAAGTACTCAGAATATACAGGTGTAGAAAAGGTATATGTCCATTTGCAGCCAATCTACAGAAACTGGCATGTGATGTTAACCAACTCACAAATTTTCACTACAATTCATCACAAATAATGGTATTTCACCCAAGTAATACTTATTCATACAATTTACTACTAATCAACTAAAAGCCAGATCTCCAACAACTAAAACCAAAGATATGCAAACTTGAACTCGACCTGGTCACTTCCCATGAGCATTAACATGCATGTGGGACATTATATTAATAAGAAGAAGACATGTGATTGAGTGACAAGGGAGTTATGGATGGACACATAACATTCCTTCCCCTTAAGACAAGAATTTCCTCAAGAATGAAACACAAGATGAAGGAAGCCAAGGCCTATTTCACCTCGAAGACAAGTTCGGTTACAAAAATGGGTGGAATATCACATGCCCACCTTCATACATACACTACATGTTACTCACATGAGTTTCAGGTCTTCAGTTTTATGGCCTTCTTACTTGTTCGATTAGCATAGACAATTCCCATTTTCATATCATTGGTCATCTCATTAGTTTGTAAGTCAGCGGAGAGTTAGCTTTTTCTTCAAAAATTAATGTATTTAATGTAAATGAATGAGCATTTGAGAGCTTCTATGCTACTGAATCTCCAATTTATTTCGAATAGGGGTTTTCTCGAATCAATCAAATTCTAAGCTTTTGACTTTGTCTAAAATCCCTATTTATTTGAGTTTGTAGATATCGGTTGTCATGAGTCCTAGTGGATGTAAATTGTCTATATCTCGAGCTTTAATAAAAATTAACACGAAAAATCAAATTTTGAAACCCAATCTATCACAAAGTCAATTAGAAGCAAATATGAAACAAAAACATGAGAGAGATATACCTTGGACGAAAAGGTTGGTGCTTGGATCGGCCTTGGGCTGCTGATGTTGAGCCTGCTCAAACGAATCCGCGGTTGGCGGAGGGTTGAAAGCAGGAAGAGTAGAGGTGGAGAAGAACCGCCGCAAACCGCGCGGAGCCGCCGCTGCTCTCAAAGCCGCCATTTTGTGGGTTTTTAGCTAAAACCCCCGAACTCTGTAAGTAAAAAACAGAAATTGTTGGCTATTTTTCCAAAATGAAAAACAGAGAAAAAGAAGGTTATAAAATGAAATTTTCTGAGAATGGACCAAGTTAACCTTGGTCAGAATAAATTATTTGATAAATATGTATGTGAAATGACGGGCCAGAAAAGTTGGGCTGGAAATAACACATGGGCCTGACCTATTTTATATAAGCCCATGAGTTTTCAAAAAATACTCACGGTGAATCCACTAAAATCATATTATGTGAAAATTACATGCAATTAGATATTATATGATATGAAGGTATTGAATTGGGTGTATACTTTTAGATATATTAAATCATTTTCCGATTTTAAAGTACTGTAACCTTCTAGTGCATCTTCTCTTCCAATTCTAAAAAAATCAACCTCATACCAAATATCACTTGTTATGTGATTGGAGCCTTATAAGCTTCTGCTTTCCACTAAGGTTTAAAATATTATCATTATAAATATTATCTTACTATTATCCATAAAAATATAATATATAGGGAGATCTTCTCCGGTATTAAGAATAAATGGCTTCCGAATATAAAAATAAATATTCAAACCACACTAATAAACTGTAATTTTGATAAATCTCAATAGCTATCCACCATTCAAATACCAGATTTTAATAAATAAATAAAAAGTCAACAGCTTAAGTGAGAATTTGATTTTTCAACGCATGAAGAGGTGTTTTGACGTGTCATTACAACCCGCACATTCTGTTTACGTTAAATAAATAGGTCTAAAAATTTGAAAAATTGGTACAAAGCATGTGCAATCGTTATTTTATATTCATTTCTATCCAAAAATAAAATAAAATAAAATCCTCAAAAGTGTGTCGTAAACCACTCTGTAATATAGAAGGCTAACATGTTTTAGATAAACTTATGATGAATTTTAAAATTTAAAATTCTTCTAGATCAAAAAGAATAAATAATGAGCTATTTGGGTGGGTCACTGGCGTAGGTGTCCATTCATATGCTTTTGATGTATAAAATACATAATTCTTCTCAAGATGATAGTTTAATCAATTCATTTAAAAACAAAATTATAGTTCAATTAAATAAATTAACACCCTTAAAGATTCTAACTGCATATATTAAACATTACTTTATAAAATTGATTTTTTTTTTTAGAGATACGTTCAGAAAGTGACTCCCAGTTTTATATATATCATTTCACTTTGTTTATTTATTAATAAAGTAGAACTCAAATTCCTATTACGGATATTAAAAGAAAGTGCACTAACTACTTGAATTATAATTGAATCTAAATAATTTTATAATGGAGTCAAAATCAAAGGATTGTATACATTTAAAATTATTTTCCAAATAAATCAAGTTGTTAAGACGTGTAAGTTTGGCCTAATAAACTATAGATGGATAATTACAAGACTACTCTAATCCAAGCAATGATTCAGGAATTTATCAAAAAAAAAAAAACAATGATTCAAGGAAAAAAATCTTCAGTGCACTTAGTTAACTGACGAAATGGTGCAGTCGGCCACTAAAAATGTAATATATGGTAAAATATATATATATAATAATGTAGACATAAGAAAATACATATTTATCAGTTATATATTATATTTTCAGTAATTTAATATACTACTCAACAGTGCACCTAATACAACGGAGATTTTCTCTTATTCAAATCCTCAATTCATTTTGTAATTAAATTATTTAATTCAACTTTCACTCCTTTAAATTACATGATTAGAGCCATATCCAATCAATTTGAGTTTTAAGTAAACTATCATTCTTTGGTAAACTAATATAGCGATATTGACTTCTGAAAATTGAATATTGTTGTTAATTTCCACTTCTTACCAGCTAGATCCTCTTTAACTCGACATGGAACCTAAAGTTCATCACTTGAACTTTTGGTTATTCTCCAAAAAGACCTTACGGACGTGTTGTTGTTGTTTCCATTTATTTACATTCTTTCCAGATAAAATATCTAACGAATCAAAACTAAAATTCTACTGAAATCAAACCATAAGGTGCAATCCGAATATCTATTTTCAAATAAGAAGAAGTGCAATCAAAACTAAAATTCTACTGAAATCAAACTATAAAATGCAATTCGAATATCTATTTTCAAATAGGAAGAAATATATTCCTAATATTAAGAAAGATCTTCCCATACTTATTATTATTTTATAAATAATAGTAAAATAATATTTACAATACAAAAATTTAAAGCTTAATGGATTGAGAAAACTTATAAATACAATCACCGAGGCAGGACCCTCTGCACTTCTTTATAATTTAATATCATTAATCTCGTGTTTCGAACAAAATACCAACAAATTCAAATAGTTCCAAAATTCTTCTAAACTTCTTTCTTAATTATTTTTAAATTTTTGTTTGAATTTTCAATACAATTTACCAAGAATCTCTTTTAGATTTCTACAATCTATCATGACCTCCATTTCCAATACATGTTGATCTAATTTTCCATGCAATTTTTTTCATTATTTTTTTTATATGGGACCTAAAGTTTCATGTACATTTTTTTTTTTTTTCAAAATTTCTATTTAATAACGTGCACACAATGCGCAGAGAGACATGCCTTCACAGCCAACCTTCTCAGGAGCCACATGAGCCTATCCTAAGAACACCTTGCACAGCAAGAGAAAACTTGCAGTCGCTTTTGCCCATTTTTTCTTCAACCATATTCTTCAACTTTACAAGTAAGATAAACTAACACTTTTTCCTTATAATAAACGATTCCCCAGATACTTGTCTTGACCTCCACCAACTGAAAAAAATACTTATAATTTCTTTTCTTTTGTGCGTGTGTATGATCTCCACCTATGACTATCAGCTTTATTCTGTATCTTCTAACTTGTCTGTTTGTGAACTCGGAATCCATAAGTAGAGCTGATTTTCCAGATGAGTTCGTGTTCGGAACAGCTTCTTCAGCTTACCAGGTACAGTTTTCTTTCTTTTCTGATGATCTGTTTCGACCGAATTGGAGAAAAGTGTAGGGAGGAGCATTTGGTTGATGATAAAGAGGTTGCGGGGTGTGTGTTGCAGTTCGAAGGAGCTGTCAATGAAGGAAACAAAGGCGATAGCATATGGGATACGTTTGCAAGGCAGCCAGGTAAGAATCAAATTTAATGAAAAAATTGATATTGCAAAACCTGTTTTAACATAAGAGTTTTGCTTGTTTATGTGTTGGTGCAGGGAGGATTCTGGATTTCAGCAATGCAGACATGGCTGTTGATCAATATCATCGGTTTAAGGTGACATCAAAGACGTTGTAGTTTTGAGTTCAAAATTGTATTGGTAGAATTCTATGCAGACTGGAACAAATAACATGTTTCTGCTACTTGGTTAGGCTGTTGGCTCATCTAAAATCTGAACATAAACAATAAGCGGCATGTTCATCAACTAATAGTGAGAAAAAAGAAAAAGAAAATGATAAATAATTCATTTGGATAAGAATCTTTTAACATCATAATTCCATGATAAGCACGGTGCTAATATATGGTAATAAGAATATGAGATGATAACGGTGATGCTGAAACAGCACCTAACTTTAAAATAATAAAAAGAAACACAAAAAGTTATTCAAAGAAGACAATTTAGCATAAAGTTAAAAGAAAATCACAAACTGTATTCCATCTCTTACTAACCAATCCAAGATAAAAAAAATTGCAATCTTTACAGAGTGATATAGACTTGATGAAAGATTTGGGTATGGATGCTTACCGATTCTCTATATCTTGGCCAAGAATCTTCCCAAGTAAGTCAAAATCTGGTCCAGATTTTGTTCTCCTTGTTCTTCATCATCTGTGATTATCACTAACTGCTTTAGAATTTATCTTTAATAGATGGAACAGGAGAACCTAATGCAGAAGGAATAGATTACTACAACAGATTCATAGATGCTTTACTTGAAAAAGGTTGCTCAGAGATATATCATTCGGGATTTACTTTTATGTAAAAAGTATACCACGATTGAAGCTTTAGTTGTTTTTCATCAGGAATCCAGCCTTATGTAACTCTATATCATTGGGATCTTCCACAGGTGCTCGAAGATAAATATGAAGGATGGCTGAGTAAACAAATAATGTAAGTTTACTGAAACATACCATGTGACATTTTTGATAATACAGAGCTCAGGAATAACGTTCAATTACTTGCAGAGACGACTTTGAACATTATGTCTTCACCTGCTTCCAAGCATTTGGAGATAGAGTGAAGCACTGGATCACCTTCAATGAACCTCATGGATTTGCGCTCCAAGGTTATGACACAGGAATCCAAGCCCCTGGAAGGTGTTCAATTCTTGGGCATGTGTTTTGTAAGACAGGGAAATCATCCGTTGAACCATATATTGTGGCTCACAATATCCTGTTGTCTCATGCTGCTGCGTATCACAGTTACCAGATAAATTTCAAGGTAATCCTGTTCACAAAAAGAATTTTACCATATCGATTTGATTTCCCTGTCAAATGAAAAATTCAATCGAATGAATCATTTGTGCTTTTCCTTTTCATTTTCACTCATTTATTGGGTCTTCAAGGAAAAACAAGGAGGTCTAATTGGGATAGCATTGGATGCCAAATGGTATCAACCCATATCTGATAGTGACGAGGACAGAGATGCAGCACAAAGAGCAGTGGATTTTGGAATTGGATGGTATTACTATTACCTAATGCAATAAATAGCTTGTAACATCTCACAAGGAATCAAATTCCATGCACATAATTTGTTTTAACACCGAAAATGTGAATCAGGTTCCTTGATCCACTTTTTTTCGGAGAATATCCTTCTTCAATGAAAACACTTGTTGGTGAGAGACTACCTATGATTTCATCAGATATGTCCAAAATCCTAGTGGGGACCCTGGACTTTGTTGGCTTAAATCATTATACCACATTATATGCCCGCAATGACAGGAGTAGGATTGAGAAACTAATACTGCAAGACGCTTACTCTGATGCTGCTGTTATCACTACCTGTAAGAAGCCAAATCAAAAACATTTATATTCGAAGATTATACATAATCAAATAAACTGAAAATAATTGATAATGTTCTTACACGTTCTCGATTGTAGCATTTCGAGGTGGAAGTGCAATAGGAGAAAGAGTATGTCCCCGCCCCTTACTGGAGCCTAAAATATATAATTATAGATTGCAAATAAAAGTCATCTTATATATTCTTCCTCCTCCAGGCAGCTTCCCCCTGGCTGCATATTGTCCCATGGGGCATTCGGGAGTTGGCCAGATATGTAAGAGATAAATATGGGAATCCTCCAGTTATTATAACAGAAAACGGTTAGTCTTGGACTCAATAGCTTAAATCTCAAGCATTCATGAAATTACATTTTTTAATTCATAATTGCAGGTATGGATGACCGAAACAACCCGTTTATATCTTTAGACAAAGCTCTACAGGATGACAAGAGGATAAGATACCACAGAGACTATCTCTCAAACCTATCTGCTGCTATAAGGTAATGGAATTTATACACCACATTTGTCTGGTTCTATAGTTTTGAATTGATGTTGCTTCGGAATCAAATCCTTCAGTTCGAGCTAGCTAACGGAGTATTAAACCAATACAGGCAAGACAACTGTGATGTACGCGGTTACTTCATCTGGTCTTTGCTTGACAATTGGGAATGGAACTCAGGCTATACGGTCCGATTTGGACTTTACTTTGTGGATTACAAGAATAACCTGACGAGGATTCCTAAAGCTTCTGTTCAATGGTTTAAGAGTATACTCAGATTAAAACATAATCTCAGAAGCCAGAGTTAGTCCTCGTTGTTATACACAATAGCATGCACATGTTGTACCATTCTTATAAAATTTAAAAATGAAAAAAGAAATTCAATATATATATATATATGTGTATCATAGGCACAGATTGGTAAAGACCCCACCACCTCTCGTTCAATGTTCTATTACCACTCGCTCTTGTCATATGGAACTGAAATGAGATGTCAACCAACCAGGAGGCACTTGTGATTTTCAACCATCTACAATTTAAGTCTGGTTACCTACTACTGATTGAGAGAAGAGCAAGGGAAACACATAGGAGCTCATGAAAGTGTTGTATGAAGCCTATTAATTGTAGCAACATATTCCCTATTAGTTCAAATAGTGTGCACCTCTTCTGCAATAAAGTGACATATAGAAGACGCCACTTTATTGCAGCATATAGAATCAATCTTTTAAGCAAAGAAATGTAAAATCTTGAAAATCCGAGATCCGGGCAATTAGATTGTAGCACAAAAATGGAGAAACCAGTCATTAGCGAAGCAAAACTCATTAGAAAAAATAAAACGGAAGAGAAGTACTCAGCTTTTTTTAATTAAACAACATTGACGAAGAAGAAGGGAAAAATAAAAATTGTGGTTTCTACAATAAAGTGAAAGGCGTACCGAGGACTATCCAAAGAGGTCTCACATTCCATAACTTGGTGCAGCAGAGCTCCATGCAAATGGACTTCACGGCGCCATTTCCATGGAGATCAAGTTGATCTCCATTACTGAAGTTGATCTGGTTATCTCCATTTAAAAAAATATATATAGTTTTAATTACTGAAGATGTTGATGATGATAAGTTTTGGTTTGAGAATTTTTTTTGGTTTTGTGGGTGACATCCAATGGAGATTTTGAGTTTTTGTTTGAGAATGAAGAAGATGTTGTTGATGATGATGACTGAGAAGAAAAATAAATACGATGTTGACGATGATCGAGAAGAAGAAGAAGAAAATGGAGATTTGGTGATATTTTTTTTTTTTATATAATTTTCTATAATTTTTTTAAAAAAATTTGTGCCATAAATTTTTTCAATTTTTTTATAAAATTTTAAGGGTAAAATGAAATTAAAATAGTTAATATTTTTTTTGGGCGAATTGCAATTGAGTGTCCTACGGTATAATAAAATTGTGAGTTTAGTCTTAATTACACATTAGTACTCTCCTTTAGATTACTTGATTAAAAATAAAAGTTTGACCAAATTTTTTAATAAAAATATCCCTACTTAAAAAATTAAAAAATAATTTAAATAATTTAAATATATTCATTCATTTTAAAATTTTTAATTTTTTTAATTTTTAATTTTATAATTTTAATAATTAATATTATTTATTTTAATTAAAGGTATTTTTATCATTTTAGATAAAAATTTTGATTAAATTTTTATTTTTAATCAAGTCAATTAAAAGAGAATACTAATATGTAATTAATACTAAACTCACGATTTTATTTGGCACTCCATTATAATTTATTTTATTTTTTAATTAATAATTAAAATAATTAAAATATTTTATTATATTTAATTAATCTTAAATGTAACAATTAATTTAATTCATGATGTTAATTCAAATTTAAGATATTATTAAATTAAATAAACTTTTAACATTAAAAATATCTAAATATTTAAAAGATACTTTTAAAACATTCTAGTGTAATTTAACTTTAAAAAAACATCAACAAACTAGAAGGAAAAAGGAAAGGAAAACAGCTCAACTTTTTGAAGAAATCAAATTAACTAAAGAGAAGAGAGGTAAAAGTAATTTATGTTAGTAAATAAAAAAAAATGTATTATCAATTCATCATGTATCAAATCTAATCCATCACACATATACATTTGTACTAAGGTGGTTAGTGCACCTCTCTCTTACTTTAATGGTGAGGGGTTCTGTAACACCCCTGACCCAAATCCACTCGGACCGAATCAGGGAGTGCTACTATATACTAAAAACTAACTTTTACTGTAGATAAACATTATATTAAAAACCTTTAAAAATCATCCAAAGAATTTTCGAAAATCTTGCCAGAGTTTCCTCTGTTTTTCTGACTTTCCAAAACCTGTTTACATATACAAGTTATAAAATCAACTTCCACATTCTCAAATCAAGTTTGCGCACCCTTCCATATATAGTACGACTTATCAACTAATTTATCACAATATAAGTTATAAAGATTCACATAACATAAACATATCATAAAATATTTACATAGCGGAAGCTCGTTCAATATTTACAAACAGTTTCTGTATATGCATATAATATCAAAATATATAACTTAATACAAACAACTACCAAAATGTATGCAGGAAAGATGTGATCCTGACTCTGGTTCTGCAAACTCTACTCTTCTTTATCTTTTTCGCCCTTGGAACCTTTATTACCTGCGTGCGAGAAAACTCAACACGCTAAGCATATTGCTTAGTGGATGTACACAAAATAGTATATACAAATATTTAAAATCAATCAAAACTATAACGAACAAATAGATAAACAATATATGGGGCTCATGTCAACTCAAATATCCAAAAACAATTAATGCTCATCTCAAATCAAACATTTCCAAATACAATTAACAGACATATTTTCTTTATTTCTCAAACGTGTCCCCATAACAAATATATTTTCAGATTGGGCTCCTGACATATACAACATAAGTTATCGGACTGGATTACGGGTTGTTCGGTATTGGACGCAAACGGGGTCACTCACCGAACATCATATCAGAATGGAACACCAACGGAATCACCCGCTGTCAATGTCCCATAACAAATTTCAGAACCCTAGGACCGGCACTTGGGGCCTGTACTATCCAAAGGGTGGTATAATCGACACAGTACTGTTCAGACAGAAACCCAATTGACATGTCAACCTCCTATATCCATATCTATGTTCATACACATCAAAGCCAAAATATTTTCTCCAATCCAATATCAACATATTTTCTTTCTTTCCGAATACTCAAATTCAATTTCAATACATATCCATATATTTATATTTTTGCAAATTCAAATTTCATCAAATATAATATAACGGAAATATACGAATATATTTATAAATCAATAATCATATGAAATCCATCCAAAATATACTCAAACGTATTTCATAATTCCGTGTCGAATCAAATTGCCCCAAAATCATTTTCCAATACATTTCACAATATAATATAATTTAAGTCACTTTCAACCATATATTTCCTTAACAATATATTTCCAGAACACTATTAGAACCAAATCGTATTCAAATCATTCCGAAATCAGTTTCAAACTATCAATTCTACTCAATAGAATTCACATAATTCAAAAACGATAAACTTCGACAATTTCGAAAATTTCTGGAAAACTGGAAAAATTTCAAAACTCGTATATATCGACCTTGAACTATATTCGATAATCAATATCATTCAAATAACGCAAATGTAATCAATTTCAATCAATCCGAAATATTCCGAAAATTTCTGGAAAACTAGAAAAATTCCAAAACTCGTATATAGCAAATCTAAACTATAATCTATAATCCATATAATTCAAATAACTCAGAAATTCTAAAATTGGACAATTCCGAAAACTTCTGGAAAACTGAAAATTCGAAAATACGTGTACACCAAACCTGAAAGCTTCCTCCTTCTCCTTTCCTTCTTCTCTTTCTCTTTTCTTCTTCTTCTTCTTCTTTTCTCCTTCTTCTTCTTCTCTTTTTCTTCTTTCTCTCACTTATTCTCTCTCTCTCTCTCGTTCTCTCTTGTTGCTGTTTCTGTGTGTTTGTTTTGAGAGCTGTTGCTCTCTTTGGTTTCTTTAAACACACCGCTCCACCACTTTATTTTTTTACAATTTTTGAGTCATCGCGACCTGTATCGCGAGCGGTGGTCGCGCCGTTTTGGTCGCGATGCTCACTGGTCGAAGTTGCCACTTTCATCGCGAGCTGATCATCGCGATCTGTGGTCACGATGACCTGGTCGCGGTGCTCACTGCCAAGAATCACCTTTCTTCATCGCGAGCAGCTCATCGCGATCTGTGGTCGCGATGGCCAGGTCGCGATTCTCACTGTCTCAGTTTTTTTCAATCTTCTCTTCGTGCATCGTTTTGACCATTCAAATTGGTCCATTATGAAACCCAAAAATGTACATACATTTAATTACCATTTCCACCCCTCAAATCATAAAAATCATATTCACATATTCAAAATGAATTCAATCATACTTTTCATATGTACTCGAAATTAGGGATGTTACAGGTTCGATTCCCACCATATACATATATGGGTAGTTTTCTCCCCTTATTTCATATGAAATTTTAAAATTTAATAAAACTATAAAATTCATAATATTTTTAATTAAACTAATATTTAAATCACACTACTTTACACAATGTATAAATTTTTTTTTTATATTAAAAAAAATAAATTATTAATTTAAAAAAAAAAATAAGGTTGATCCACTGATATGCCTATTATATTTACATTTTAAAACCGTGAGTTTGAGTTCTATTATTTTTCTAAATTCTAAATTAATTATAATAGTTAAAAAAAATTATGTTTATAATAATACGAATTTATAGATGAAAATTCATATACTGCTATTGTTCTTTTAATAATATTAAAAAAAAAATTTTAAAAAAAACTAATTGTTGGGTCAAAGATATTCTCAGCCCACAATCTCAAAAAGGAGGCTGGAAATTTGAGGGAGTAAATCCAGTGCACGCATGAGCACTGTAGTCACGTATTCTCACCCAATAAAACGATGGCGTATTGTGAAATTGTAGAATTGAATCACGCCACCACTAAAGCGCATCCATCCAACAAACCCCACAAAAGAGTTCCAGCTGCACACAGAAAGAGCAATTACACAAACAAACTCAAAAAAAAAAAAAAAACCACGTTCTTGTTCCTGTTTCCAGTTTTTGAAATCTCCTCTCACGGTCTCACTTCTTGTTGTTGTTGTTGTTGTTGTTGTTGTCTCCTCTCAATCAACAGCCCTTAAAACCCACAAAACTTTCTTTTGTTTTGTTTTTGATTTTTCAGCTTTTGAACGCACAAAAAGGAAAAAAAAAAAAAAAAAAAGAAGGGAAAGTTATAGTAATCTTTTATCATTCTTGAAAAATTGGCCATGAAACGTGGGCACCCGGAATCTCCATCAGCCTCTTCCGGGCCACCTCAATCGAGATTCAAACACAACCCAGAAGGTAAATTTTCAGTTTCTATAAACATTTGTTGTGTTTTTCCTTTCTCATTTGTTGATTAATTATTAATAATCTGCTGGTTGCTGAAAGATTAATTTTTTTTCAATTTTTTTATCATTGTTTTTGTTTGTGATATGTGTTTTGGTTGTTTGGTTAATGTGTTTATTTATTTATTGATTTTCATAGTCAAGATGGTTTAGCTTTAGTTTGGCTGCCCAGAGAAGCTGAGGAAAGTGAAAAGAATTGAACTTGAATGTCTAGTTCTTTTTGTTTTAGTTTTAATGAATATGGCCCCCCCAAAAAAAGGGTATAGAGATTGTGATGGTTCAGTTCAATTCAGCAGTAGTTGTGTTAGAGTTCATTTTGATGCTGTACTGATATTCAGCATTTGCTGTGCAATAATATGTTGTGCTGTTAGGTGATGCACAATTTTTGGAGGAGGAGAGCACAAAGATTTTTGCCCGGAAAGTGGCTGAGCATTACAGTGCAAGGACGAATCAGACTTTGGAAGAACGAGAAGCAAGTCCAATTATTCACTTGAAGAAACTTAACAACTGGGTACACCTTGTAGTCTCATGAACTTTAATATAAACTTATGATCTGTGTTATGTAGTTCAAGTGGAAGTAATGTTTATGTCCCTTATCTTGCTGGGCAGATTAAAAGCGTGTTAGTTCAGCTTTATACTCGCCGAGGGGATGCTGTTCTTGATCTCGCTTGTGGCAAGGTGTTAATAGGTTCCTTATTATGCTTAAATTTTCTTAATATTTCCCCTTTTTCCCCTAATTTCTAATTTTTGGTGCGCTAGGGTGGTGATCTCATCAAATGGGACAAAGCCAAAATTGGATACTATGTTGGCATTGATATAGCTGAAGGATCAGTAAGTGATGAAATACTTGCACGTTGTTACTCTTTTTCCGTGGGCGTATCAGCTAGATTGTGTATGATTAATATGCTACATGATGATTGAATTGATGTTGTTGATTTATCTTTTATTTCACTTGTGGCCACATCATGTATTATAGTATGTAGAGCCTGGATCGTGAGGGTTTTATTAATGGATTTCCTAAAAAAAAAACCATCTTTTTCAATCTTATATCTTCCCTGTGTTACCTTAAAAGCTTTTGTAATTTTAATAGGTTAGGTGTTTTACTTTCCCAATACTATGACTCCCTTGTAAGATGTGAAATTTTCATATTTCAAAAAATAAATAAATATGTGGAATTTTCATCATCAGCTTCCATTTTTCAAAATTTAGTTCTGTTACATGTGCTTATTCATCTTTATGTTCAACATATATGCACAGATAGAAGACTGCCGTACACGTTACAATGGTGATGCCGACCACCATCAGCGTCGTAAAAAGTTCAGTTTTCCTGCCCGTCTCATATGTGGGGATTGTTTTGAGGTAATTGCAGTAACGGCGTATGATCTTTGAATAATGCATCATCATTTCAGCTTGCTACTTCTTTGCACCGCTACATAACAATACGGAGCAGTGGTTTATTCAATGCTTAATGGACAATGGGATATAGTTTTTATTTGAACAACTGACTCATGATCAACCACTTGATTAGCATGGTAAGTGCTTTATCTACATGCCAGTGGAAGTATTGATAAGATGTATTTTTTTATTGATGATTTCAGGTCCGATTGGATAAAGTTCTAGCAGATGATGCGCCTTTTGATATTTGCAGTTGCCAGGTGAATGATGCACTCTTGTTATGTATATTTGAGTGCATATATTCTTGAAACCTTTGTAATAATTTTTTAGTAAACCTGATGTATTTAGTCCATGAACTGCTCTCCTTGTTTGAATTTCTAAACACAAGCCCCTTTTGTAATGTGACTCTAAATTGCCATAAATAGGGCACCTTGTCTATGCCAGTTTCAGTATTTCACTCAAATTACAGTCGTGGATTTATTTTGCTTCTTCAAGGCCTTGTAGATTCTGAACCCTCAACGTATTAAATTTTGCAGTTTGCCATGCATTATTCTTGGTCTACTGAAGCTCGTGCACGACGAGCCTTGGCCAACGTGTCAGCTTTACTTCGTCCAGGAGGCACCTTCATCGGAACAATGCCAGATGCCAATGTGATAGTTAAAAAGCTTAGAGGAGGTTATACCTTGCACTTTATTACTTTGATTATTTCTCATTCATACAAAATACTTTAAATTTCAAATCTTAAATCTTAGGCATCAAATGGTGTTCTTTCACTGTTGCACTACTTACCTTGCAATATATGTTACATTTTACCTTGACTAAGATATTTTCATTGAGGTAGGGGATTCCTCTTGGTGTTCTGTATTTAGAAGGGTTATATTTCTTTTGAATTCAATTTTTGTGTTTGCTTATATGCTTTCCTTACTTTAATTTTTGTGTTTGTATTATCTAGTTTGTTTTAGTTTCAGTTTAATTATGAACTGTCTTTCACTGGGTTATATGTAATTGCCTCGTGAATTTTTCTGCATCTTTTTCTTCTTGTTCCTTCATTTCCCTGCCATATGTGAGAATTAGGACTGTGGGCCATGGCAGATCACTTTTGTCAATCTTGATTGGAGATGCTATTTTCACTGTGAATATGCAGCTGACGAATTGGTATTTGGAAATAGTGTCTACTGGATACGTTTTGATGAAGAATTTTCTGAAAAGGTAGATTTTCTCACCCACTTTGTGACAACCATATGGTTGTAATATTATGGATTTTATTTGGATTACAAGATATATATCCTAATATAGTTTTGACAAGTTCTTTGTCACGTGATCAGAAATTTAAATCCTCGAAGCCCTTTGGCATCAAGTACAAGTTTCACCTAGAGGTATTGTTTCTTCCTTGCTTTTTCGATTTTGTTTCTGTTTTCGTTGTTTATGAATTTTAGATTATTTTTCATCAAATGAAGTGGCATTTTATGACTTAGGTGCCTTTATTAAATGACAGCCTGTATATGTGCCTGTGGCTATCTCTGTGTTATTTTAAAATGATCAGATATCTATTTTTTCGCCATAACTGTTAACGGTATTATTATAATATCATCATAAATTTTTCTCTTTGTTGCGCACCAAGTTACAGATTTCATACTGTGTAGTTTTATCTTTGTGGCAGGATGCCGTCGACTGCCCGGAATGGATTGTTCCCTTCCATGTGTTTAAGTCATTGGCAGAAGAGGTATAACTTCTTTGTTGACTATTTTGTTTTCTTCCACCTCTTATTTATGTATGTATTATTTTCTTTCTTTTCCTGCCTATTCCTTTTTACACAAAGTCCTCATGCTTTGCAGTATGATTTGGAACTGGTTTTTGTGAAGAACTCACACGAATTTGTCCACGAGTACATGAAAAAACCTGAATATGTGGAACTCATGCGAAGGCTGGGTGCATTAGGTGATGGTAACCAAGACCACAGTAAGTATATGTTCAACTTGCCTGTCCTTGTTCAATAGATAAATATACGTTTATGTAATTCTGATACAGAAAAGATGATGCCATAAGACATTTTGCACATTTTATATTTAATTTCCGGGGATGCTTCCAGCCAACCCAGTTCCTCCCACACGTCTAAATATTGTTCTTTGTTTTTGCTTTGTGATATCTAGGCACACTATCGCCAGATGAATGGGAAGTTGCTTATTTGTACTTGGCTTTTGTCCTCAAGAAGGTTAGCGTCAGTTTTCTCGTGTTTAAGAACAGATATAATCTTATTATCATTGGCCTTTGTTATTATCAGCGTTATCAGTTGACATAATATTTGTGTTATCGGGAAAGCATACACATCTTCCTTGGTTTCATTTAATAACATGATAACAACCATTTCGATACTCACATAAAGTTGTTCTCTGCAGCGGGGCCAACCAGACCGGACACACTCAAATGTAAAGAAAGATAAAGGGCAGATGTATATAAGCAAAGAGGACATCATGTACATTAATAGCAAAAATTAATGGGATGATTGAAAACGATGTCTCAACATCCATTTCAAACTAGATGATAAATAGGGGTGGTTGAAGCATGAATCGCTCCGTATCTTAGGTTCCTGATGAGTACACTCAGTTTTGTAGAACTCTTTTAACTCATATCAGATTCTTTATTATGGCTGTTCAATTTTGTAGGCCAGAATATTATATTTTTTGTAATAATATTTGAAGTACTCCTTTGTATAAGTTAATAGAGGAAATGAACCTCATGACTCCTTAGTAGAGATGGCACCTGCTGGTGAATTTTACTCTTAATTGCTTGTTTACATGTATTGCAAATTCAATGAAATCACATTACAATCATCAGACATGAGGTCGTTCAATTTTACCATTTCATTGATTTATTATTTTTCACTTAAGACTATTTTTAAATAACCAGTCCTACATTTTTCATGATTTATCACCTTTTCTTTTTAAATGTGGCAAAAATACGTCATTTTAGTCTTTCGAGTCTGAAAAAAGGGGCTCGCTTTTCAACATCCTAGCCTAAAAACTTAGACCAGTGTTCCTGCAAGCTGGCAATGCAAAGCCAAGAACGACAAAAAGACTAGTCCTCAAGTCGGAAATTGCATTAAGCAACTAGCTATCTCCTTCAACACAATGCAGATTTACCGGCATACGCCTAAAAAAAACAAAAGAAAGGGATGGAGAAACAAGCAGAGATATATATCATGCGAAAACCATTAAAAAAACTTATCACAAACCATTCAGATAACTGTATATTTATCGTTTTTTAACTTAATACACAACTACTTAAGATTCTATTTCCGACATCAATTTTTATCATCGAATAGGACATTCGAACAAATAGAGGTCTCCTGCGTTTGTCAGCTCGACAAATTCTACTAGTAGGTAGCAAAGTTACAAACTTTAAACTCGCTTCAGCACCACCACTGTAATCACCATTATGGCCAATCCCATCACAGAAGCTCCTATAGTCTTCTCCATAAAGCTTGCTCCAAAACCAGCATCTGCAGAAGCATTTTCTGCTGGCGACGAACCGAAGAGATTCTGAAAGAAACCAGACACACCACCCACCATCTCAACCACAGTTTCCTTGATTTTCTGGAAGAAATCTTTCACGCCATTTTCAGCATCTCCAAATTGTTCTGCAGTGTCACCACCTGGGATAGAATCAGATGCTTCGTAAAAATCCCTTGGAGATTCCTGATCTTGAACGGCAGCATCTGCAACAAGTTCCTTTATACTCAGATCTATATGATTGAAAGTTGGGATTGAAAAGGGAACAAAAGAAATAGAAACAGAATATAATGATGCGAGAGAGAAAACAGATTAAACGAGAAACTCTCACTGCTTTTCTGGGACACCAAGAATTCCTTAAGTTCTTCATTTGCCATGACAGAATGCCACACCTTCGGATCAGCCACAATTGAAGCAACAACAGACTGAGCACAAAACAAAATTAGAAAGGCAAAATTTGATGCACACAAAAGGGAAGTTGCATCTAAACAAAACAATTTAATTAGCTTTGATAATAAAAAAGTACTCGAAGCCTCAAAACTGATGAAGGGTACATATTCGACCACATAATTAAATATAGATATATAAGGTAGAAAAAACGGCAAGAAGCAATATATCAATGAAGGGATTGATAAAATATGTATCAACAAATCAATATAACTTTAGAAAAAACCACGGACACAGATTCATATAGCAAGAGATCGAAATAGAAAAAATCCATTTAACCAATTAGTAATCGAAAAAACTGAAAACAATAACTCAAGTTAATAATGGAAACTTAATAGAGAGAGTGTGGAAGATCGTGAGATCAGTCGAACCTGAACTCGAGGACTTTCACTGAGCAACTTAAATGCATTAAAAGCAGGGGCAGGCACTGAAGTTAATTTAGAATCACAGGAGATACAGCTCTTGATCTCTAAATTGTCTGTGTTTGCATGCAATGGCAGACCAAATGCAGGACCATCTTTAAATGTACCACCATTTTGATATGCAGCGGATTCCGGAGATGACAGATAAACCCTGCAAACACCACAATCCAAATAGCAAGGAAGCTAAAGCAATTACGACTCGACGGAATCATATAAAATTTCAAATCAATCTCAACAAATGTAGATAATGATTAACAGCGCCTCATGATCATTTCTTCACAAATTGATAAATTCAACTTCTAATAAGAATCACCTTTTACTAATAAAATCTTATTGAATCAAAATTTCCGATACAAACCCATCATTTTTTTCCACTTAAACTAACCACAATAACAAAATTCACAACTAAAAGAACATTTTTAGATCATAAATGAAACGCTTCAAGTGAAACAAACGACGCAAATATAATAAAAAGATTTAAAAAAAAAGGTACCTGTCCAGTGCCTCTTTGAGATCGGCCGTTGCGTCCTTGGCCTCCTCAAGCGTCGGCGCAGCGTCGAACACGACCCTAGCAATCGGCTCAGACGACGATTTCACCAACAGATCCTCCTCCACGCCCGCAAAGTCCCAGTCCGCCTCCCACGACGCCTTCTGAACCGCGGCAACGTCGGCGCCAGAGGAGCCAACAGTCGAAACGACGGAGGCTGCGGGGCGCGAGACGTTGCGCAAGGCCTGCTCGGCGGGCGGCGCGGCGGAAACGGCCCCGCGCCAACCGGCGTTGAAAATGCCCATGCCGGTAAGCTTTCCGGCGGCTCTCATGGCTGCTCCGCCTCCCATAATGATCGGAAATATAAAAAGAAAATAATCGAAAATGAATCGAAACGCTCGAAGAACTTTTTCTAGCTAGAAGTCTCGTAATTATAAGCTTTCTATCTTCGCAATAGCGACCATTTAAACTTTTTAAAGACTCTTCGGTTATTTTCACACACATATATATATTCTTTTTTTTGGGTCAGATAATTATCTGAATTTTTGTTCCTGTGTGATGAATTATTCGTAATAGTTTCCTTCTCAGTTCGTTGAGTTACTGTCACGTCATTACTGGTCTACTTATTTTAACATCGGACGGTTCTTGTGCCTCGAATGTTTAGATTGTTTTTAGATTTCTGGTGTTGGATGCGGAGGATTAGCTCTGTTAACGGATCACCTATAGTTGGAGTCGTGGCAGTTTCGTGTACCGCCACGTCAATAGAGGTCACGTTAAGGAAAACCTAGTGGGTCCCACGTGAGTTTCCACAGATGTAACTTGAGAAAAGAGAGCAGTAGCAAAAGAGCACGATAAATTCTGTTTAGTGGGTCCCATTTTTAATTGGAAAAATAAAAATCAACCGAGCCTATGTTTTGTTGTTTGGATTAGTTATTAGATCGGATGGTTGAAACCAGAGGAATCGAATCAGAATCATGATTGGTTCGAAATCGCTTAGATATTTTAGCGGTCCAGTAGAGCAAAACCTGAAGGACAAAGGGCGAAGGTTCACAATTTTGGCGGATAATTTGAGATTCGGTCACCTTGTAAATTAAAAACACCTTTTCTTTCATTTCTTTTTTTTTGTCTTTTTTCTTTTTTCTTTTTGTGAAGTCAATTAAAAATCTTTGGTAAGCCGTATTGGATTATATTAAATAAATTAAATTGAATATAATATTCTCATATAATTGATGCATCATATAAGTGAGTTTTACAAAACTCTCAATTGTGGATTAAATTTATAATATTGGAACTTGCTGTAACCAATTCTAGCTTTACAACAAATATTGTGGGTTAAATGAATCCAATGTTGGGTCCAAACTCCCTCCAAATACGGGGTTCCAAACACACCCTTATGTCAGGTTATATAATATGAATGAATTATATAGCACATATAGTTTTACCATAAATAATAATTGTGGTAAAAATAACATTGATAATAAAATATTACCCTAAAAAATATTACAGTAGAATATTGATAATAAAATATTTAAAATTTATGATAAAAAATTTAAAATTTTTAATATTTGCCGCAGCTTTGTATCAAGAAAAAAAAAAACTGTTGTAATGGCCAAAATAACACAGGCTGAATATCACTTGTGTGAAGCACAGGGCCCACCTTGCAGGTCCATGAGTCCAAGATGTATTAAGAGGGCCCAAGACCCAACCTACTAGATAAAATTCTTTCTTTTAGGCTATGATGCAAAAGCCCAGGTCTCGGGAACGCCCGGATCCAAGAAACATCAGTTCAAAACAAATGTCAAGTCAAAATAGGCGTCGAGGATCCCGAGATACTTTCCTAAAAATAAGGACACGTGGCCACTTCTTAACGGATACTGTATAAACAGTATAAATATGAGAAGCATGCCTCTGGAAAGGGGTCGCGCACTCTTGACTTTCCAGAGCATTTGAGTATAATTTCAACTATTCTAAGTTTTGAGACGATCCTGACTATTCACGATCAACTTTCATCAAGTCACTCCGATCACCACGTTTTTGTGATTCCGGCTACCATCACAATGTACCAACATACATGTGAAGTATCCTAACTCTTACTCTCTACTGTTTCGATTATATTGGCCTGTAGTTTATTAACTTGATCGTCGGAAAATATTTGGTCGGCATCGTCCAGTGATCCAAACATTCTACTGATCATATTTTTTCTAATTTTATAAGTTATAGTGCTTGTATCTTCGTTCTACCATTTCTACGGTCTACAATTGTTCTTATATTCATCTGCATGATTTTACAAGTTTTGAAGTATTTGGTTGAACGAATCCATAATTTGTATGGTTGGAATTTTATCTTTAACGATAAACTATTGACTGATCATGTTATTACATAAAATGCGTATAGCTGCCACATGACACGTTTAATATATTATTAGATTTAAATTCCAAAAATTAAGAAAAATCAAAAGTCAAAAATAAAAAATGAAAATTTGAGAAATTTGTAATATCCTTTGTAAGTATTTAGTTATTCTACAAATTTTAAATAAAAAAAAAATAAGTGTTAGTCACAACTTTGATGAAATAAAAAATAAAATTCATACTATAAAAAAAATGCATTAAAAATTAAAATCCAATAAATATATTTACACTCAATTACTAATAAAGTGGTTAAGTATTTTCTCTTACTTATGTTATCGAGATTTGAGTCTCATATTTATCCTTTATGGTGGGAGTCACCATTTCAAGTTGAATTTATAGCATTTAATCACGTCAGTTCTTAATACACTCCACACTCAATTGGTATCAAATTTAAAAAAAAAAATTATAATTTAGTGATTTTAGCAATAATTGATAGAATTCTCTATGATTTTTTTACATTTTTTTAATTAAATTAATATTAATTTTCATTAATTTAGATTTTAGTATAAAAACATGATATTTACCAAATTAACCCCTATTGAAATTCAAATCAGTACTCTTTTTTTTTTAATTATTTATTCTCATATTATATGTACTTATAACATGCGTAAAAACATATGACAACAGTGGCAGGTAACCTATCACATCCAGCCAAATGTTGAACTTATGGTAGATGAACGGTGTCTATCAGTAATCTAAATTTGTTATTAATCAATAAATAATTAACTCTAATTAATGACTATCCAACAAAATTATACCACATCATATGCAACAACTTAGAAACTTAGAATTAATAAATATACAAATCAAATGCTCAACACAGTGACAAATTTTTTTTTTTAATTTAACACTAATTGAGTCAAGAGTCTATTGAGACAAATGCCTAACTATATCAAATACTGTAAGCTCAATCCAAAATTGGAGGAGTTTTCCCACCATTTACGATTTAAGACAATGAAATTCTATAGTTATTTGTCAACTTATTATTTTTTTTTTTACCTTATCTTTTACGTTTTTAGTTCGAGTAACTAAATTATAAAGAGTAAATAACAGTTAGATTCTTAAGGGTTGTTCATCTATAAGCGGAATCAACCTTTGGGTTTATTAATAAAGATGTCTCCTATCGTTAATTAAATTCTATTCAATTTAACGGTTGATCATATTTGACTGATAAAAAGTTCAAATGCCCCCAAATAATATATACAATTAGTAACATTTATTAAATAAAAAACTAAAAAAAATTATAATCTTCATCGTCCATCTTATATTTTTACTGTTTTTTTATATATTTTTATTTAATAAATATTAATAAATTTATATATTATTTTAGAATATTTTGATTTTTTTAACAGTTAAATATAGTTAACCATTTATTTGGATATAGTCTGACTAACAATAAGAAAAGTCTTTATCAATAAATTGAAAGTTGATTCCGAACTTTACATATTATTTATTCTATTATAAATTATAATTTAGAGACCCAACAAGTAAAAAAATTAGACAACAAATTAAAATTTTGCTTTTATATATTTTAATAATTAATATTACAAATTTAACATCCAATTACAAATTGAGTGGATAATTGCTTTGTTGGGATCATAGCAAATCTACTATGATTATGTCAAAAAACTAATGATTGAAGATCAACTTGACCGCTACAATTATTATAAAGCTTAAGCGAAAAGAATATGACCTTTGAGAATGCAATAAAGATGAAACGACAACAAACAGGTCAAATATTGAAAACGAAAATTGAAACTCAAAATTGGAAAATTTTTATAATATGTGAACTCACACATCTCATACACACACACACTAAATAGAATCAATTATTTGAAAGCAAATTCTAATCCAATTCACTAACATTCCTCATTACCGACATATTGTTTATACCAATTTTTTAAAATTTATAAAGATTGATTTCATTAGATTTTGTCACACCCTTGACCCACCACCTTTACATATGTTTATGTTAAATGTTGGAATTATTTGGACGTTTTGTGAAAATATTTAGATTTGACCATTAAAGTTGTTGATTATTGTATATTAGTGCGCACATATACTCTAAGTTGAAAAAATAAAATTCAAATTAAATCGATTCAAGCGAATTGAATTGGATAATGGATTTTATTGCAAAGAAGAACACACAGATTAAAAAAAATTAAAGATAACAATATGACTTTAACTTGAAAAATGAAATTCAAATTGAATCGGTTTCAGGTTAATTGGATTAGATAATAAATTTTATTGTAAAAAAGGAAGAACTATTTCTCTAACTTCCTTTATATTATTTTTCTTTTAGATGAGGCAAATCCATTTACTTTTAATTTCAGTAACGACTTCATTAAATTGTATTATAAAAATAATATTATCAGATGATATTTAATTATACGAAAACGACCTAATAATTAATAACTGCTAATGATTAATAACTGTTTTGATAATGTTAGATAAGTTAGCTAAACATTAAAAAATATTATGTGTAGTATTATTGAATCAGTCCGGATATCCACAACCTTGATGCTTCCTAGTCCACATAATAATCAAATTAGGGTAAACGCAACAAAGTGGTATAGCCAAAAAAAAAGTGTAGTGAAATGTGATATATCTTTTTTTTTTTTTTTTTTTTTTGAAACATAAATGTGATATATCTTGCCAAGCCAAAACAAACCCAAAGACAAATTAGTGCACCAATAAGTGATATGATACACACACAGCGCGCTCCGTGTGGGTCCATATAGAAACTACTGGACTGGACCCACAAAAGTCAAGGCCCCACCCACGGTTCCCGCGTAAAATAAAGTTCCATATTAATTTTTTTTTTTTTTTTTGAAAGCAAAGTTCCATATTAATTAATTCTTATAGTTTAGTGAAAAATCATTTTCTGATATATGATTATTTTACAGGGAGATTTATAAAAATCCCCTCAAGGTTTGATTTATTTCAAAAAATAACTTTTTAATTTTATATTTTGGTGAACCTTATTTTATCGTTGGTTAACTTTCGTTAAGTTTAATAATATGGAGGTATTTGCACATCTATATATCATTCAAGTAGTTAGTATATCTCTCTTTCATTTAAATAGTGAGGGTTTAAATTCGAGTATGTGTAGATTTTATCCTCCTATTATGGAGTAGATATCTCTTATTATACGAATATATATCGTGAGTTTAGTAGTTAATATCGGCAGCTCCTAACAGACTTATTATTAATTTTGTAATTATACTCTTAATAAAAACAATAACACGGAGGCATTTTAGTATTTAACATAGGTTTTAGCAGTTAATTTTTTTTTTTTTTTTAAAATGTTGCATCAGTTTTTTTTTATGGAAACCATACATAAAGGGGATTTATACTTAAATTCATAACTAGAAAATTGTTTTTAGTGATAAGTTAAACTTCAGGGGGGTTTTGCAAATCTCTATTATTTTATATTATTAAGGAAAGTTTAAATAATTCTATAAGAATCCAAGAATAAAGTGGAAAAGAAAAGCGTTTTGTCTTCACAAAACCGCCACAATCATCCCCCGTGAAGAGAGGCTTTTTCCATTTCAAGTATCAAAATCATCGTTCTCAAATCTCCATTCCAAGCTATTTTAATGTAAAATTTTAACAAGATCTTTATGATTCGAAAATCCGTGAATAAATGTTAATTTTTTATAAACTTAATGTAAATCTTATAAGTTTCAATGTAGTATATAATTGAACGCTAAATTTATGAATCAATTCGAATATAATAATCATGTCGGAATCATATTCGTACAGTCAATGAACTATACATACTAATGAGAATGGATTCCATATTTTCATAGATTGCTTTCGTTCTAATCTAATCTTATTAAATAATTAAAGAGACTATAACAAAATTAGGGAAATGATAATGGAGAAAAGTTAATAGAAGATTAGAAAATTTCTCTAATTTGATTAAGGCATATGATTCCATAATTTCACATCTTTACAAAAGTTGTTCTAGCTACCAACTCTCTTATCTAATCTAATCTAAATTAAGAGAGCACCATCTACTTATATAAACTACAATTAGCAAAAAAAAAAAAAAAAAAAACTATTAATTAATTAGTTGATCATTACATAGAGAAAAGGACAAAATCAAGACAAGTAGGCATCTTCTTTTATCTCAGAGACTCAAATCCTTTCTCCTTCCTCACATGATGATCCTGCAACACACCTGTACCACCACCACATGATTAGAGTTTTACATTAGATCAACAAAATAAATATAAAATTTACTCAAAAATTATAAAACATAAGCAAAAAATAAATAAATAAATAAAAACCCTAAAGAGTATGTGAACAGTGTGCAGTGTGCTGCTAGTGATTATAAATTCTGCTTGGCAGGAAAGTTCCTTTAATTTTTTTTTCTTGCTTTATTGTGATTGGAAGTTCAATAGAAAACAAACAAAAAGACTAACAAAGAAACAGACAATTTTATTATTTATTTTTTTATTAAAAAAAAATCAGTTTCTGAAAACAAAAAACAGCATGCAATAACTAAGAATAATAGGACTTTCACAGAAATGCATTAAAAGATAGACCAGTTACAAAAACCAGAAAAATGAAATTAATTACCTTGGGGTTTACAATCAGGAGGGTCTTCAAAGAGAGACAAAGAGAGTTCTTTGTGAGCCACCACGATATCAAAGAAAATAAGTCCAGATTTAGGGTCATAGACTATGATGTCTTTGACAGGTAGCCACAAGAAGAGCTCTTCCTGTGACAAACCCACAACACCAATGAGACTGCCATAGCTGAGGTTGGCTCTGATGACAGTGTCAAAGAGGACCCTGTTCTCATACTTGGTCAGGCATGGCCCTTCAAGAACCACCTCCAGCAGACCATCCTCAGAGAGTGTGTAGGACTTCACTTCCTTTGGGAGCAGACCAGCTGGTAGCCCCTTTGACCTCAGAAGTTCATGGATTGTAGTGGAGAGAGAAACCTGAGGATGTAGAGAGAGAAAGATCATCAACACAGATATCAACAACACTGTGAATTGGATGTTAAATATAAAGATTGCCATTTCTTCTTCTCCTTTCCCTTTTTTTTTTTTTTTCAAAGAGAGAGAGAGAGAGAGAGAGAGAGAGGGAGGGAGGCTTTGAGAGTTTAAAGAGGACTAGAGAGGAGGGTTGGAAAGTGGAAAGACTCTTCTTTTTTTTTTTTTTTAAATGTGAGTTTACTGTTTTGCCCTTGGTTGGTGCTGTTGGTCAGTGACTGACTTGGGGTCTAAAAATGATGTATACTATTCTTTAAGGTATACATGCTAATTGTTATTACTTTTGAAACCGGCATTAAACGAATTAGGGGTATGTTTAAACCTGACAATATAAAATATTATTTGAAAAGTAATTCTCACTACGGAAAAAGAGTATTTTTATATTTTTATTTATTACTTTAAATATAAAAGAAATACATATTAACTAATTGAATAAAATATTTATACTAATTATTATTGTTAAAGGCAATCAATGTTTTTGTAATGTTTCACCTAATGAGCCTTAATGAGATTACATATAAGTTGCTTAAGATTTGATCAATTTTTTTTCAATGTGGCCCATAGGTCATGATATCATTTTGTTGGTTGTATTAGTATATCCAATTTTATAATAAATATAAAAATAACATCAAGTCTTTTCACGTCCAAAAATAAAATATCTTTAAGTCTGATAAAAAATATATTCAATATATTTATATTTTTGTTTCGATGTTTTGTTCTATTAGTATTAAACTATTTTGAATAGTAGCATGTGTGTTTTATATAAAATTACAAATATTAAAAATATCTAAGCGGAATTTGCTTTTTGGATGGCTCAAGCAATGCTTTAATAATTCTCAAAAGTAGGTCCCTCGCCAAATTGCACGCCTATGTATCAATCAATCATATATCATATTTTATCTATCTATTGAAGATGCTTGTTTATATACTTGTTCAATAATTATCAATTATTATTTGTGATTCTTAATTTATATCGGTATAAATTAAATAAAATTTAATTAGTATCAGTACATATTAAAAATTTTATACATAAAAAATATACGAGACCTGAGACCTTACACCTAAATCGTACTATATTATAGATACAGAGAGCGAGAGAGAAATTCTATAGTATTTATGTCCTCATGAATTAACTAATAAAGGAAATAAATATTAAAAATATATAATTAACCAAAGGTTAAATTGAAAAGGGCATTTTGGTCAAACAAAACATGACAGGAAGCAAGTATAACGGTTGGTTGTGGCTGCACTCAAAAAGCCAGACCAGAAGCCCACAGAACACACAGAAGTCCTCATATTAATAACCCAGTTCGGGAGCAACTGAACCAACCAGGGGTGAAAATGTAATTTAAATATACACTTTCATGGTTCTGGTGTGACTCGCTGACTCGACCACACTTTTCAGGTTGTGTTTGGGCTTAGATTTTGTGCAAAGTATTTGTTGTCTGTCACTTGTCAGTATAATACTTTCGACTTTCGAGAGCTTTTTTTTTTTCTTATTTAAACAAATAAAAATTAAATTCTATTATATTTACTCATTTAAAAACAAAATTAATTTTAAAATTTATTAATAAAAATATTTAATTCTGTTAATTAAATTTTATTTAATTTAATTATTCACCATATTTAACTGTTAAAAAGATAAAATTACTTTTAAATAATATATAAAATTTATAATATTTATTAAATAAAAAAATTAAAAAAAAATTAAAAAAATAAAATAAACAGCAAAAAGTTTAATTTTTTCTTTAGTTTTTTTTATTTTATAAATATTAATAATTATATATATTATATAAAAATATTTTATTCTTAAAATATGATTAACCATTAATTATATAGAGTTTCACTAACGGTAAAAGTAAAGTATTTACCAATAAAATTAAATATTAATTCTGTTTATATATATATATATATACACACACACACGGGTAAACCTCATAAATTTTAAGTAATATTATTATTATTATTTTTTTCTGACTACTTTGGAGGAAAAGGTAAAGTATTTAGCAATAAAATTAAATGTTAATTCTGTTTTTATATATATTCTGTTTTTATATATATATATATACACGGGGTAAACCTCATAAATTTTAAGTAATATTATTATTATTATTTTTTTCTGAGGAAAAAGATTCTTTATTTTACTACTTATGCCACGTATGGGGCATGCAGTGAGTGAGTCAGTCAGTGACTCAGTGTACAGTAACAGTGTTTGGACCAAATTTATTATTTTTCTTCTGGAGACCATGATTGTTTCACCTGTGGGGGACCTGGTGTAGGTCACCAGCAGAATGATTGGTCACACGTGGACCAGACAGAGTGACTGGTTACTTGTCTTACCCTGTTGAAACAGGGGCCCACGTGTCACCGTGTGTGTATGCGGGTCCCATCCGCTTGACATGTGCGTGACCTCTTCTATGATATCGCGCGTGTGACCATGAATATGATGATAAGAAAAAGCAACTAGATTTTTGCTATAATTGTTTTATTTATTTACCAATTTTAATATGAGTAAATAATATTTAGGTCTTCCGAGATTTACTTATTTAGCTAAATTAACTTTTAAATTTATTGTTAAATATTTTTCTTGCTATTAGTCAATTTTCATCTAATTTAATATATAAAATTATCAAAACTCATTAAATAAAAAACTAAAAAAAATTAATTAAGGTCTCTACCGTATATTTTATATTTATTTTAAAATATTTTTTACTTTTTTATTTAATAAATTTTGGTGATTGTATATATGAATTTGGGGGTATTTTGATTTTTTTAATTGTCAAACATAATTAACTGTTAAATTAAATGAATGGTCCGTTTGGAAGAGCTTTTCCGAGTAGAGTTTTTAGGAGTAGATCTTTTAAAAATAGAGTTTTTACGAGTAAAACTTTTAAGGAAAAGCCGTTGGTCGTTGGTTGTCAATTAAAAAGCTCTTTTAAACTGTAAATTGTTTGATTGTATTAATTTTAAAAGCTTTTATAAATGATAGAATTACGAAAAACAACATAGAAAAGAATTTGAAACATAAAAAAAAAAATAGAAAATATCTTTTTTTGTAATTAAAAAAAACAATTGCAAAACAAATTATGCTGAATAATACACTGGAACTTTTGCAATTGGTATTGTTCTCATGGAAATTGAACAGTAAAAAAACTCACAAGAGAATATATAAATATATACACATATACAAATTCATGCACAATTAAAAATAAAAACAAACAGATGACAAGATAATACACATACTGATATATACATATATATGCGCGGCAATATATATATATATATATATATATATATATATAAAATGTAGAACAATAAATGAGAACTTTTTGCTAAAATCATGATATTTCAAATGCTTGTGCGGCTATGTTCCGGGATATATATGTGTGTGTATTTTTATATATATAATATGTTTGTATGCATGTAGATGAACAATTTTATTCGGAATAGAAAAATAAAATAATAATGATTAGAAAGATATAAGATAGAAGAAAACTCATGTGTTAAATATGAATTTTCAGAAATTCAAATATGTTGAGAAGAAGTTATGTTTCACATGTTGAAAAACTAAATTATTAGAATTTTTAATTTAAAACTAAGTTATTAAGTTTATCAATTTAAAAGAGTATTATGAAATTATAAAATATACTAGGGTTATATAAGACATTTTAATATTTTTAAAAAAACTCAAAAAGCTATACTTGAAAAAGTTTAAAATTTGAGCTTCCCCGAGTAGATATAAAACAGTTTATTTAATCACCTAGAAGCTCTACTGGGGTGACAACCAAATGACAAAAAAAAAAAAAAAAAGCTAAAAAGAGCTTATGGAACTAAATAAGCTCTTTTCACTAGTAGATAAGCTATTAACGTATACGAAGTTTGGCTAATAGTATAGGAGATCATTGCCAATAAATTCAAAAGTTGATTATACTTATAAATGAACAAATTTCAGGAAAATTATGTGTTATTTGCTCTTTTAATATTATTCAACTTAATTTTTGGGATTTGTTGTTGATTCATTTTTTTCCCTTTTTAAAGCATATGATAATTTATTTTTTAAATGAGTTGATAATTTGTCTAAGGAATTTTGATATTGTGTTCTACCAATCAACATGAAATTTTTGAAAAATAAAATATGATTAAGTAGATAATAAGTGTGAGTTAACATCTCTAAATTTACTGTTTAACTCCAAAACTTTAATCATATTTTTACAAAAAAAAAAAAAGAAGTGTTTCTTTATTAAAGGAATTGGGTTAAAGTTTTATCGAGACATAAATTAATTTATTTAAATTTCACAACGAGAATATATTTTTGAATGAAAGTTGGTTTTGAACCTCTTTAACCAAAATTAAGAAAACCTATATTATCAACTCATTTAAAAGTGCATTTTAATTTTTTTCATAAATAATATTTTTTCTATGGTATTTTTCCTAAAAGTATTTTAAGTATTCATTTAATCCCAATAAATATTTTTTTTTGCTATTTAAAAATCAGACACTATAAAAATTATATATATATATATATATATTATCAAGTCTAAAGCTCTTCATTAAACAATTTTTAATGAATGCATGGTTATCAGAAGAAATGAATGTGATTTTTAATTGAATAATATTTAAAAAATAAAAAATAAATAAAAGATCTTCAAAAAAGAATATTGAATTGAGAGAGCCGATAGAGGAGGTGAAAAAGAGGGAACGTGAAACACGGGACCTCGACAAGAGAGATTAGGATAGAAGAATCAATTCTTGATCATTGTTTTTAGTCTCTAATGATCTATCTACTATTAATTTAATTAATTACACATGTTGCACGCCTTTAAATGTTTTGTTTAAATCATTAACTTATGTTATATGTGCGCAATTTTCTTAAATTATTTTATGCCTAGATTATAATGGTATTTACTGTTTAATTGCGTTAGTGTTGCTTGTACAATAACATAGACACGATTTTTATATTATTTGACAACTTATATAATATATTATTTGGATATATATATAGATAAATACGTATGGTGAAATATGAATCCTTACTACTAACATAGAAGAAAAATATATTATTCACTTAAACTATAAGTGGATTATACTATTAACAAAATAATAATACGGTGTCACATTTCCTTAAAGAGATTTGTTTTCTTAAAAAATCAAAAGACAGTTTTTTTATTCCTATATATATATATACTTTTTTTTGGATGTCAATTTAGATTGAGTTGGCCACTGAAATATTGTAATTATGAACATAAAGCAAAAGCTATACATACTTTTTTTTGTTGAAAATGGTAGATATATAGCTTTTTATAATATTCTTTTTGTTACATGGAATGATTTTTTTTTTTTTTTGACAAAATGATTTTGATTTCTCTAAGTTTGACAAAGACGAGGCATCTAAGTTACCTTTTCTTTTTTCATAGACTCATACTTTTTTAGTTTTTTATACGATACATGCATCTTTATCTTTTTATTATGATAGAAGTTGATGATTATTTAACTCAATAGGATATTATTTTATTAGTAATTATTTTTAGTTTTTTTTTTTTTTTTTTAATTTCACGGACATAGATGTAAGCAAAGTCTGTATAATTTCACTAATTTGTTGGCGGCATGAATGTTAAAAGGGGAGTACAGGTGTGGCAAAACTCGTCGGAACACGACCTACTGCCATCCCTACCCGGCTACCCCAAGACAATAAGGAGTGCTTTAGTGTTAGGACCTAAACATCAGAAATAATCAGTATAAATACAAGAATGGAGATGGAAAGAAAAAATAAAAGAACTCCATTTCAAATTCAAGCTTGGTTTCCTTCTTTATTCATAAAATAATCATTCATGGTCTATTGTATCTCCTCAGGGAACTTGTCTTTAATGTTTGCTCTCATCATTTTATGTCAGATGAGACACAGGTTTTGGTTTCAGTTTCTGATTTTCAAAATTTGGACTGCAGATTGTGTTTGGAACAACAAACAAGACCATTGTATGTTTCCATCATCAAACTGGAGCAACCACTAGAGTTTGCTGCAGCACAGGAAGACCTGTCGTGGTAAAAGGCAATTGAATCAATAAACCACATTACAGAAAGCAAAACCTAAGAAAATTTAACAGTCTGCATCAGATATCCATTAATTTTCACATTAATTTTGAAATCCTATTTTAAAACAATTGGACATCAACGAATCCGCGATGAATGTAGTACCTACCATACGGAGACTTCACCGGTTTTCGACGAATCTAGTGTAGTTTTTTTTTTTTTTTTTTTGAAAAGAGAAACAAACTTTACTCAAGTAAAAGCTGGAAAAACATCAGCCTGGACCAAAACAACAAACCAATCCGGAAAGAGGTCTTTCCAGAGAAAGGAAACTCTCATCCTAAGAGCTTCTTTAGCTAAGAAATCCGCGATAGAGTTACTACATCTAGGAACAAAAGAAAAAGCTGTAGCCCTATTATTAAGCAGGGACAGAATATTCCCGATAACATGACCAACATTTCCTCGAGAGATCCAATCTCCCCTGCAAAGCTGCACCACACTCAAGGAATCAGACTCAATAAAGAGGGGGAAGAAAGCCAACTCCACTGCCAAAGAAACCCCTTCAAGGACAGCCCTAGCTTCTGCAACCTCCACCGAGATAGAGCCACTGCATAACTGCGATTTAACAAGAACAGGAAAACCAGAGTCATCCCTGAAAATTAGCCCCACACCATAACAGCCTAAACCACTAACAACCGAGTCATCCACATTGAGCTTGAAAACCCCATCAGGGGGTCTAGACCACAATTGCTTGGGAGTCGAGCTGTTGGAAAGGCCGGAGGTAGTGGCACTCTGGAAATCAGAAAAATAAGCAGAAGCCCTACTCCACAAACATGGAGAAAGAAGAACCTTTCCACCGTGAATGGTCTGGTTCCTCAATCTCCACAGAAACCAGGCAGCAAGGAGAAAAATGGCAGCAGACTCCTTTCCCAACCCATAAAAGACCCAGCTCAAACGATCCACAAACACACCCACCTTCAGCTTGTTCAGACCTTCAAAGAAAGGGCAGCCCTTCCATAACAAATTCACCTTCACACAGCTCCATAAAATATGATCAATAGACTCAGAACAAGCACCACATAAAGGACAAGCATCAAGCTCAAGGACCTTCCTACTTTTTAAACAACCCCTAGTAGGAAGGATATTTTTGCAAACCTTCCAACCAAAAAATTTTACCTTGCTAGGAATATAGAGGCTCCACAATGCCTTCCACAAACCCCTAGTGTAGTTGGTTTGGCAGAAGATACATAAAAGATTATAGGGTTGATTTAGAATTTTTTTTAATAATAAACAGGTAGTTTAGCGCTATGAGAAAAGGATGTGGGTGTCGATATCTAAAACTGTTAACGAAGAAGAGATCGTGAAGACCACGTTAAAACAACTGGAGAGGATACGGGTCAACTGCTGCCAAAGATTAAGCAACTGCTGGAGAACGAGAATGATCTGATAGTGATGGATGCTGTCCGGTGCACTGAAAGCTTGGTGGGTTACCAGAGGGAGGGGCAGAGCAATGGCATAATAATAATCACAAGGGTAGAAAACATTGCATCAGATATGGGGACTGAGAAAGCACAAAGTCATCATCTGCGAACACTAAATGAAGAAGAAAGCTGGGCATTATTCAGCAAGATTGCATTTTTATCAGACGACAAGCACGATAGCATTTTGAGCCAGAATAAGTGGGGAAAGATATAGTGATTAGTGAAGAAATGCTGTTGACTTCCACTAGCTATCAAGATAGTACGAGAATTACTGAAATCAAAAACCAAATCCACTGAAGATTGGGAAGGATTCCTAACAATTTCCATGATGAATTGGCCACTAAAGAAAGTGAAAGCTCGGCAATGGCTTCTTTAAAACTGAGATACAATGAACTCCTGATATGTCTAATGCGATGCCTATTGTGTTTCTCCATATAACCTGAAGGCCTCTGAGATACATTGAACTCTTGATATGTCTAAAGCAATGTCAATTGTGTTTCTCCATATAACCTGAAGACTCTGATATATGCACCGGGCACTTAGTTCGTTGGTGGGTTGTAGAGGAGTTAATTTAGGTAAAGGACACAAGGGCTCAATCACAATTGATCTTTGATTATCCATCAGAATTCATCAGCAGATGTCTTGTGAAGTCATGCAGTAGAGAGGTTATTATGGAAGAGTCTATGGTTGCAAAATGCATGATCTGGTGAGACTTAACCATTCAGATTGCAAAAGAGGAGGCACTTTTCAGCTTTGATAAACACAGCAGGAAAGGTCCCGACGTTTGGGCCTTACAAGTGCAGTCGACGTAAGATATCTGAATAAAAAGTCAAAGATCAGGGCAATAGTAGATGACAAGTTCTCTAATTCATTTCGAAAAGAACACCGGGTTGTTCCCTAGTGAAGTCACTAAGCTAAAAACCATTTCCTAGTGATGTCTATTGTATTTCTCCACGACAAGTTCCCTCAAATGCTTGGTGTATCTGAACCTAAGGGGAGTTTCTGCCCTAAAAGAATTGCCATATTCAATAAGAAAGATCTGCAACTCGCGGCTTCTAGATTATGATGATCAAATAATCTGCAGAAAAGAACATCTCACATGATCTCATATATATATATAGAGGTTTGCAGCACACATGGTTATACCATCTGTAAAAGCTGTTGAATGAGATTGTTAGGTTTTCCGTTCTCCATAATCGTTCAGGAGGAGTATTTTCTTTCCATTCTAGCGGTTTCCAATGATGCAAGAAAGAAGAAAGGCCTAAATTCGTAACAGTTTACAGTATGCAAATCACAATGAATAACAAAATTATGTAGTCATGTTCAGGTGCAAAGTATCATATAGCAGATGCTGAAGCAAGCTTTGCACGCTAAACTGGAAAAAAAAACCTAAAATTCAATAATATAGCTTCTTTCCCTATTTTCTTTACGCATACAAACAATGATTATTTACAAATGAAGTCTGCAAAGAAAGATGTAATACTAATAATTCTAAATGAAGGGAAGTGTCCCCCTGGTCCTAGGTTTTGAATTTGAACTAAAAAGTAGTTGATCACAATATCGTTGTATCCATTTTTTATTTCAATCACTAAGGTCCATGTTTAGAATGTCTGGTGTTTGGAATGACTTATTTATTTGGAATGACTTAATTTCACATTGTTTAGAAGTTATACCGGAAATTTTTTCAGGTGGTCAACAGTGCAGTCAACACGTTGACCGTTGACCACCGAGGAACGACTTAGGCGCCATTAATTGGCGCCTAGCCGAAAAATCGCTAGGCGCTATCCCGCCGCCTAGGTAACGCCTAGCGATTTTTAGAACACTGGTTTTGATCCAATTCTACTAGTGAAAACTCAAGATGAACAAACTAATTCATGTTGCCTCTCCAGAGAGGAAAAATATTATCAAATGTGCAAGTATTGATTTACAATATCAGGAACATGAGAATAAACTTGAGAAGAATTTCAATGTGTCTCAAAGCCCACTTATTTCAGAGTCATCTAAAATACAATTGGGAAATCTACACTTCATTAATTATCACCTGTTTTTTTCCCTTGTTTCTATCACGAATTGAACTGTATATTTTCCCCTCCCCTGCCCACTAGAAGTATATTTGTCACTAATAGCAACTAGCAAATCAAATTTACCTGCAAGAGCGATTGAAAAGTTCCACCTCTAAACACAATGCTTCAACAATGATGCTTCAAACTGAACTTAAATTTTATCCAAGCATGTAGTTTGAGGATAGTCATGAGATGCCTAACTTCATCACTTCATCCAATTTCAAAATTTTGGTTAAACAAGCTCCTATTTATTATCAAAGCTCTAATTGCGATGCTTGTGGGGATATGGTTAGTTATACTGATGTTATATAATTTTTCACTTGCGTTATTTTTCTTTTACATGTATACATGCATGAATGAACACTAAGGTAATTAGGGAAATGAACAGTTGAACAACCAAATCAAGCAGCATTATGTAGCACAATTGTTTTGTCTAGGTAACACAGACTTTACCACCACCACCTGCAGTTCCAAACCCCCAACCCTCAAGAACCATGAACAGATGACCACCAACAACATGAGCACCTTCATAACAAAAACTGTTATCCAGTTACAAAGTCAAGTATAGCTGATTACTCATTAGAGTAGTTGCCTTAATTACATAACTGATATCGATAGCAGCGCAGTAAATTTACCTTTGAAGTCATAAACTGTCAGAATATGATAAAACAAGTATTATTAAACCAAATTCGTAAGACCATAATCCAGTAATAGATCTATAAAATGACATTTCAGATACCCTATCCAGATGCTGATTCTGACTGTGCTGCCGCTTGTTTCGATCTTCTTTGTTCAGGAGGCCCATCTCTTCGTCTGTCATACCTTTTGCTCACATATTTTGATTCTTTTCGTTTATTTGGTTGATAAGTAGGATATGTGCACGGAATAATTTCCCCATTTATATATTTATCACCTACAAATCCACAAGGAGAATTGCAAAGCACATCGTAAGACCATAAGATTAAAGCAATTTGGTAATGCAAATATCTTGCCTATTTCTTTCTGTGATAAGTTGGATAAACCAACCTCCATAATCTTTATTTTTGACATCTATGTATGAATCTGGCAACACCCAGAGAACACCAGGTAGTCCTAACAAAAGGAAAAAAGAAACATAGGGCACCCATAAGTCATAAATAAGCAACATAGCATAAACAATCAACTGCCTTAATAATCTACACACCCTTGAACTTCTCAGAGGTTTCTTCAGATACAGTGCATTGGAATCCAGTGTAAGTGGTGGTGCTAAAAGCATACATATTCTTCTTCGCTTCTTCCATGCTGTAAAAGCAAAATTAATGTGAGATTTTGACATAATAAATAATAGAAAAAGTTTCCAGAAAATAGGTGATATAAGAGATTCTTGATATTACATACTAGTCAAAGTTTACATATGAGCTCTCTAAAAGACACGGATTCTAGTGTATGCATATACTCATCCATACAAATAAACAAAATTTTCAATTGTTTATAAATGAATTGATCATGAACTAGTAGAGGACATATATAAACCTATCCATTTGAGACTCTTGTGTTTCATTTGAATAAGATATTTTGCCTACCAGTCCAAATTCACATACTTTACATATCAAGCCTACAAAAGACCCAATTTGTAGTACAAATAAAGTATGCTCATTCATACATCTTCATTTATGTATTGTATTTGGTTGAAACAAATGGACAACATCTCCAATGGTGATAAACAAATTGATCAGTACCAACAGAGAAAAATTTGTCCCATCTCCTCATTTAAAACTCCTTTCTCATTTAAGCCTTTCTCCAATGCCTACATATCTTCTTCTTTTTCTCTTTCTAATGGCCATACAAATCCAATTTCGCTCCAAAAACTCAAAAATTTCCAAATAAATCCATTCATTATTAATCATTCTATGCACATATAAAGCTAAAATATTCACACGCACACACGCAGAAACAATTTAAAGTAGGAAACTTTGCTTAAATTTTCAAACTTTCTCTTTCCACGAACTATCTTTTCAACCACAAACAATCAAAATTTAGAATTTTCTTCTAAAAAAATAAAACATCCAACAAACACTTCCTCATCATCCATGAAAACAACCACAAGTCACAATGCAAGTATTCAAAACAAACCCCTTCAAAGCAGAAAAAAAAACCGACAACATTTTGACGCAAAACAAAACACCCACTAAACCATTTCTCGACATCTATCAAAAACCAGAAAACAAGCAAGAAAGCACCTTCCAAGCACAGTTGCGAGAGTGTTTAGATAAGTATCGATCATCTGCTCTCTAGTCGGAGCCGGGTCTTTTGGGAATTCCATCACAATCAGCCAGTGATTGTAGTCACAGCCCGGTAACATTATCGTCTCCCTCGGCTCATTGCTGCTGCTTCTTCTCGACGAGTACTCGCTATCTGTTGGCCCGGCTTTAACGGTTAGGATTGAGCGAGGCCGGGAGCGAGCAGCGAAGTCTACACGCAGTGAATTGAATCGGAGGCCGAGAGTGAGTTGAGGGCGAGGCGATATGAGGGGCTTGTGTATGAGAAGAGATGGCGCGTGTAGAGTTGCCATTGTCGAAGAGAGAAAGGCTGCCTGTGTTTTCAGTGCAAAGATAACGAAAAAAAAGAGAACTGATGAGATTCTTTTCATGGGTTTGGGCTCATTATATGCTCTAAATTGGTTCGGTATAGCGGGTCGGATTTATAGAATCCATTATTATTATTATTATTATGATGGGCGCATTCAATTTAAAATGGGTTGGAATTTAAAAATCCATCAAAATATATATTCAATCAAACTTTTACCGTCTTTCAAAAAGTTGTTAAAATCTAATTTTAATATATTCAATCCAAACTTTTACAGATTTTAAAAAATTCAATAAAATATAAATGTATTTATTCTAGACTTTTAAAAAAATTATTGAAATCTAAATGTATTAAAAAAATTATTAACTTTACGGATTTTATTTAAGAGATAAAATTAAATAAATTTTAAAATAAAAAATTACATAATAAATCTTTTCTTATTTTATACAAACCTTATTTGTCTAGTAACATCGATTAATACGTTCAATTGCGGACTAGCATTTGAAAAATATTGCCCTAATACACTCGCATTGTTCAATTGTGGATTTGCCCAAATTTCAGCCCTGTGTAAAGACAAAACTTCTCCTTGCTAGAGCGCAACAGAGCATTGCCAAGCCCAAACCACATTTTATCATGTCTGACATTCTCTATAACTACTTCCCTTTTAAGGATGCTATAAAGAACCTTCTGTATATCTGCAACGACTGAGGCAACTTTAAGGAATAGCCGAAAGGTCCAGCTCAAAACCTATCCAATATACCAGACCTCTCGAAGTACAGCCTCAATCATGTCAATTGCATTTGTTATGTTATGTGTGTTTATCTTTGTAAGGATCCAATCAAAGTGTTATGGGAATCACAATCATGAAAACTTGTGAAATGTTCATAACATAAAACTGAAAATATTCATCACGAAAACTTGTTAATTGTTTCATCATATAAGCTTTTTTTTTTTAAAAAAAAAAAAAAAACAAAAAACAAAAAATGGTATTATAACATAACAATAAATCCAAATCATATAAGAATCTGGGAATCACCCAATACAAAAGATACAAGGTCACTTCAATCCACATAAGTTTCTTTTCCACAGATAACGCAAACTTGGCTAAACCATATGCCACGGAGTTTGCCATTCTGGACCTAAAACAAACTTGGCTAAATCACAAGCAAACAATCAGACTTTCGGAGGGATGTGAAGCTTCCACAAGATCTTCCACCAGTCAGGGACGAAGCCCACCCTGTGAAAAAAAAAATGATAGTTTAAACACTATGGGTTTTGTGATTGAAAAAAATTAAGTAAGGCCCACTTTATAAGTACTTTTTTTATTATTTATTAGTTTATTTTATTTTAATTGTTTATATATTTCATTATTTATACTTCATTTTATGTTAGTAATTTATTTATTATTATTTAATCGTAGTTGTTATTTATTTATTTATTTTTACCATTGTATGATTTGTATTGTATATGCATATAATTTTGTGATGTAGAATTTATTTACACTAATTAATTGTTTATTATTTTTCCTAATTTTATTAGTATTTAATTTGTAAAATTAGTTAGTAGTTTATTTAAATTTATACTAATTAAATATTTATTCTTATTGTGCACTTTTTTATGGTTAATAGTTTTTTGAGGTTAGTAGTTTTTTTATGAACATAATTTTAGGAAATTAGGAATTTTTATGCTAATTAGTTTTTTCCTATTCCATTAAAAATTTTATAGTTTTGGTATATGAGTATTTGTATGTGATTTTTGTTTTAGATTTTCTGAAATATATTTAATTATTTTTATAGGTCATAATGAAAAGAAAAAATATATTTCATTATTTCAATAAAAAAAATGATGGTCAATCATCAAGTAGGTCAAATGCTCTTAGTAATATGCATATTTCAAGTCCAAAGTCTCCTTCTAATATTGCATTTTATATTTATTTGATATTTTATTTTTATCTTTTTTTAATTAAAATATTATGTCTATATAATACATTTTAAGGAATATGAACTGTATATTGTATTGTTATAGTTATATGATTGATTTAATATGAAACTCGTAAGTATTTATCTTAACTGTCTCCAATTAAATTTATATTAACCCATCCGGACTGTAAATTCTGACTATATCCCTGTAATAAGCGAAAATTAAAAATTGTCCAATATCCATTTTAACAGTAAACTTCCCAAACTTATCGAAATGCCAATAAAGGATATCACTTACTGTTGAATAGGCAACAGGCAATTGAAGAATTGCATTAACTTCCACCTCATCAAAAGATTGACGAATGAGTGAATCATTCCAACTACCTGAAGGAGATTTGAGATCACAAACTTTTGCTTCCAAACCCAAGACTTGTGGAGATTGAATTTTGAATGTGTGTTGACGTGGTATCCACTATCACGATAACTACTAACTAAAGAACCACTTCCAATTCGCCAACGAGAGCCACACTCAATCAATTCTTTTTTAAGTGGATTCTTTTCACTCAATCAATTTATTGATGTTAATGAATTGTTATGCAACAAAAAGTTTGTTCTAGGAGATATATATATATATATATATAAAAATCCTTATGCTATGGATGACATTAAACGAGACAACACAAAATTTTTAGCAATTCTTGTTACATTGGGTTAATTGCAATAAAGTGCCCTGACGTTTGGTTATATTGCAATGAAATCGTGAGTTTAGCCTTAATTGCATGTTAATACCCTTAACTAACTGATTAATTGCATGTTAGTACCCTTGACCAAGTTGACCGGTATGTTGACTTTGACTTTTTTGGTAAAAAGACAAAATTGCCCCTGGTTAAAAAAAAAAATTAAATAAAAATTTTAAAAAAATTTTAAAAATTAAAATTTTTAAAAATAGATCTCCACCGTCCATCAAGATTGATGGACGGTGGAGATCCATTTTTAAAATTTTTAATTTTTTTAATTTTTTTAAATTTTTATTTTTAAACCAGGGGCAATTTTGTCTTTTTACCAAAAAGTCAAAGTCAACATACCGGTCAACGTGGTCAAAGGTACTAACATGCAATTAAGGCTAAACTCACGATTTCATTGCAATATAGCCAAACATCAGGGTACTTTAGTGCAATTATCCCTGTTACATTCTCTAATTTTGGGGAACAAGAGGCAAAGATATGCCTGGCAATTCATGTTTCACTAAGCCTACTGCTAAATGCAAGCGCTTCTGATTTTCAAAATGAGGTGGATCTTCAATTCTTCTTTCTTGCATTCAACAAGTTCGGGTTCTAAGTTAAACAAGTTAATCCCTTAACAATATCTTGATAATTATATCAATTTCATCGTACAACAAACGTTGAAAGTAGAGGTAAGAAAATATTTCAATCTCGAATCTAATTTTATTCATTGATTTGGTCTAAATTTTGTAAATCTCTCTAATATTTTGCTTTTCCCTTTAATTCATAAGATAATCTAAGTTAAATTAAATAAGTCAGACCCCTCAGCAACATCTTAACACTTAGGCCAATTTTATCGTGCAGCAAACATTGAAAGCAAATGTTAAGGATTATTTAAATCTTGACTCTAATGTTTTTCTGTTCATTTGGTCTAAATTTTGTAAATCTCACTAATATCTTGTATATTATCTCCTATAATTCACTAACTAGGCATTAAATATAATCCTAAAATTTCCACAAAAGCCAATTTGGAGACTATCAAGATTTTGCTTTTTAAAGTATTAGAACAATCTACGAAGGTTTATAGCTTAAGACTGTTACTTTTGTGCATATTTAGACTTGATGGTGCAGTGTATACCAGGTTTAAACTAAGCCCCTAACACGCTTCGTGAGTTTTGATTAAGCTTAATTGTGTTTAGGTTGTTGTCAAATATTTTCATATTGAACATTTTAAACCAAACCTCAATATATCCAACAGATACTCCCAGACAAGAGTAACTCCTAGTGGCTCTTAAAATCTCAAGTTCACTTTCTCTCTTATGAATTCTCCCACCTTAAGGTATTATCAAATTACTTGGGCATGGCTTTTTTATATAGCCATGTAAATGAACTAACAACTACCAACTTCCACCCACCTTATTTAATGCTCATAAAATTTCAACATCAACCAACTTTCACCAACTTTCTTTAATGGTGAATTTTAAAAACAAGATAAATACATGTGAGTTCAAGACACATTTTCAACAATGCTCTCTTGTTGGAGCTGGTTCTTTGGGAAACTCCATCACAATCAGTCAGTTGTAGTTGTCTTTCATGGATGCTGCTTCTTCATTAGAAGAGATGGTGTTGTCATGATCCACTTGAGTTGAGAAACAAAGGGAAACTGCATCTCTTTATAACTTTATTACTTGCACTCCATTCTACTTTCTCTCTACCTCACTCCACAATTCCACATTGTCAATCAAAAGTAGCAAAATTGAGTTCATTTAATAAATTTTATTATGCTTTCAAAAAAATAATAATAAATTTTATTATCGATTATAGTTATTATTGTAAAATGTTAGTTAATTTAAAGAAAAGAACATGATTTGGAGCAGCTTTCATGGCATTTCTGCGAGATGTTCTTGGTATAGACATATTTAGATTACTTAATTTTATTAGACAGTCTCAGCTGAGTTGGGATTACAACTGAGTTGAGACATCTCAATTATATTTGAAGTCTTAGAGAATTCCAACAAAGTTGAGCAATCAAAAATCTCACTATGGTTGACATTTAGATTTTTTATGCATATTAAAAACCTAATTAACCCAGTTAATGTGGCAAATGATTTGTCATTACTATATATTAATTACGGGTTGATTTGTGATCAATAACATGGTAAGAAAAAATCACTTACCACATCATTTGAGTTGATTTTTAAATTATATAGTATCATTGAAAAACTTATATATGAATAGACAATCTGATGCATTTTGAAGAGGCCACTGCACGTGACCATGCATGAAGCCACACATCCTCTGTTCTGTTTTTTTTTCCACTTATTTTGTTGTTTTTGCTTTGCAAGTAATGGTCTCAAAGTCCCCTGTTTTGAGCACCACTTTCCCTTGTTTGTAGGAATTGCTTGTGGTGGGTGTTCTTGACTATGTCATGTTTTAGTGGAACCATCCCACGTAGTTAGAAGTTAATTTCCATATTTTTTAAGTTGCTTATTTGTAGGAATTATCAAGTTGTAATGGCTATATAAGCCCCCAAATTGCATTAATGAAAGACAGTTGTCTTTTGAAAACCCATATTATTTGTCTTAGAGTGATTCTGAGTCTCTTGGAAGTGATTTCCAAAACCCTTTTAGGATTACAGTGAGATATTGTTTTCTAAAAGTTTTATCTCAAATTGGTTTGCACCAAATTGGTATCAGAGAAAGGTTAGATTTTGGTACTTCCTCATGCCCGAAACCAGAAGCGGACAGTTTTACAATTCCATGGATCAAGCCTCGCATCATTCCAATCCATCTAACACCATTAATGAACCCACCCAAACACCTAACACCTTTCAACAACAATTCGATCAACTATCACAGACCTTGGGCTCAATTTTACATCGCTTAGATGCCATTGAGGAACACAGCACAGCAGGTGAAGGCCGAGACGGTGGAGTCAATTATAGAGCTCCTCGTTAGCGAGATGGTATTGGTGATAATGAAGATGAACAGGAAGTACAGCTGGGCGGGGGTCAACGGCAAGCACACCGAGCAGCACCAATTCAATTCCGCAGACCAGATGCTCGACAAGAGCCGCTAGATGAACTAACCAAAAGAATGAAGGTTGAGTTATCAGATTTTTTTGGAAGACTCAATCCCGATGCTTTTCAGGATTGGATAACAGCGTTAGAGGATTATTTTGATTGGATCTCGGTTCCTGAAGATCGTAAGGTTAGGTTTGTCAAAATAAAATTGAAAAGTTCGGCTCGAGCATGGTGGAGCAGCGTGGAAGAGCAGCTTAGAAGAACTCGGCAAGCTCCGATCGTCGAATGGGCTGAAATGAGAGAAAGATTGGAAAGTAAGTACCTTCCCATTAATTATGACCAATTGATTTACGAAGATATGTTGCAATGGAAACAGGAACCCAAAGCTTCGATAGACCAATACACTGAGCGATTCCATGAACTCACTGTTCGAAGCAAAGCAGTAGAAACTGAGACGCAGACATTGGCTCGCTACTTGAACGGTTTGAAATCCGAACTTCGGAAGGAAATGTTGACAGCCCGTGTTTATAATGTGGATGAAGCGTATCAATTAGCTCTACAACTGGAAAAACAATCAAATGTAAGCTACTACAGACGCCACCAACCTACGGATCTTGGAGTTCCACGTCCCTCTACTACATTCAAACAGAAAATTATTGAAGAAACAATGAAGAATGGTGTCATGGTGTCACCCATACTCCAAACCTAGATTATAAATCCTTATGCTATGGATGACATTAAACGAGACAACACAAAATTTTTAGCAATTCTTGTTACATTCTCTAATTTTGGGGAACAAGAGGCAAAGATATGCCTGGCAATTCATGTTTCACTAAGCCTACTGCTAAATGCAAGTGCTTCTGATTTTCAAAACGAGGTGGATCTTCAATTCTTCTTTCTTGCATTCAACAAGTTCGGGTTCTAAGTTAAACAAGTTAATCCCTTAACAATATCTTGATAATTATATCAATTTCATCGTACAACAAACGTTGAAAGTAGAGGTAAGAAAATATTTCAATCTCGAATCTAATTTTATTCATTCATTTGGTCTAAATTTTGTAAATCCCTCTAATATCTTGCTTTTCCCTTTAATTCATAAGATAATCTAAGTTAAATTAAATAAGTCAGACTCCTCGGCAACATCTTAACACTAAGGCCAATTTTATCGTGCAGCAAACATTGAAAGCAAATGTTAAGGATTATTTAAATCTTGACTCTAATGTTTTTCTGTTCATTTGATCTAAATTTTGTAAATCTCACTAATATCTTGTATATTATCTCCTATAATTCACTAACTAGGCATTAAATATAATCCTAAAATTTCCACAAAAGCTAATTTGGAGACTATCAAGATTTTGCTTTTTAAAGTATTAGAACAATCTACCAAGGTTTATAGCTTAAGACTGTTACTTTTGTGCATATTTAGAGCAGATGGTGCAGTGTATACCAGGTTTAAACTAAGCCCCTAACACGCAATGAAGTTCATGAGTTTTGATTAAGCTTAATTGTGTTTAGGTTATTGTCAAATATTTTCATATTGAACATTTTAAACCAAACCTCAATATATCCGACAGATACTCTCAGACAAGAGTAACTCCTAGTGGCTCTTAAGATCTGAAGCTCACTTTCTCTCTTATGAATTCTCTCACCTTAAGGAATTCTTAAATTACTTGGATTGCATTCTCTAAATACATGGCTCCCTTATATAGCCATGTAAATGAACTAACAACTACCAACTTCCACCCGCCTTATTTAATGCTCACAAAATTTCAACATCAACTAACTTTTACCAACTTTCTTTAATGGTGAATTTTAAAAATAAGATAAATACATATGAGTTCAAGACGCATTTTCAACAATGCTCTCTCGTTGGAGCTGGGTCTTTGGGAAACTCCATCACAATCAGTCAGTTGTAGTTGTCTTTCATGGATGCTGCTTCTTCATTAGAAGAGATGGTGTTGTCATGATCCACTTGAGTTGAGAAACAAAGGGAAACTGCATCTCTTTATAACTTTATTACTTGCACTCCATTCTACTTTCTCTCTACCTCACTCCACAATTCCACATTGTCAATCAAAAGTAGCAAAATTGAGTTCATTTAATAAATTTTATTATGCTTTAAAAAAGTAATAATAAATTTTATTATCGATCATAGTTATTATTGTAAAATGTTAGTTAATTTAAAGAAAAGAACATGATTTGGAGCAGCTTTCATTGCATTTCTGCGAGATGTTCTTGGTATAGACATATTTAGATTACTTAATTTTATTAGACAGTCTCAGCTGAGCTGGGATTACAAATGGGTTGAGACATCTCAATTATATTTGAAGTCTTAGAGAATTCCAACAAAGTTGAGCAACCAAAAATCTCACTACGGTTGACATTTAGATTTTTTATGCATATTAAAAACTTAATTAACCTAATTAATGTGGCAAATGATTTGTCATTACTATATATTAATTACGGGTTGATTTGTGATCAATAACATGGTAAGAAAAAATTACATACCACATCATTTGAGTGGATTTTTAGATTATATAGTATCATTGAAAAACTTATATATGAATATACAATCTTTCTCTGGAGATATGGGTTGCATGGATGAAGTTAACATATGACTCTCGCAAGTCAAGAGAAATTTAATTGTCAAGTAAAAATCCTATTTAAATTCTTGTACAAAAAAACTGTATGTCGTATTGTTGATATGAATCTTGTAGAATTTTCCATCACCGATCGAAGTTGTCAATGATTGATGATATTAAATTCTTATTGGTTGAAAAATATTAATATGACCACGAAATCAATGTGAATTCCAGGCATTTAACTTGCTGCTAAAGAATGTGCCAAATAACAGGCCATTGAGAAGATTGTTTGATATCAACGGCAATTACCTTGCAGCTATGATGAAGAAACTATTGGACCAGAAGCTGCACAGGGGCCAGCCCATTTCGATCATTTTCTTATTTGTTAATCATATGCACTTGTCATAAGATTTTGTCGGATAAAAAATCCAAACATGGCCCCTATAGCTCAGTGGTAGAGCGTCAGTCTTGTAAACTGAAGGTCTGTAGTTCGATCCTGCATGGGGGCATTAATCAATTTTTTGTTTTTCCAGCCACTTGTGTGAGATCTCAGTTATATTACATATTGTATGATAGTATTTTTTTTTTTTTTTTTTTTTTTGAAACATACTTGTATGATAGTTACAATGGTAATTTTGGCTGTGTTTCAGTGGGTTGTGAAATCATGATAGATCTGATTTGTTAAAAATATATACAGGAATTGATTGAAGCCATTGCTGGAAAGACTATCCCTTGGGATTTGAATAAGAATTGGACTTGAGCCTAAGATTGCTTGAATAACGTAATCATAGTTACCAGTTAAGCTAGTGAGTATCCATTATTGTTCATCTTGTAACCTTCCTGGTTCTTGTTCTTACATTAAAACATATACATGCAGGTATTAGTAGAGCTTAGCAGTGGGATCCTTGTACGTGTATAAGAAGTCTTAGGTCATATTTGATTTGTATTATCTTCTAATAAAAAAGTTTTAAGGTGGTTGCTCCTGCACCTGTTGGCTGCTTCTGATATTGTTGAATATATATATATATATATATATATGGCAGCACTTCCTCTATGCATGCATATGCTCTCTGGTTCTTCACATTTGTCCAATTCTTGCAAGGAAGGACCAACTTTGGACTGGGTTGCCTTCGTCCCTCCCAGCCCGGCCCAATTGAAATGTTATGGCCACTGCTAAGTATAGCCACATATGTCTAAGTGAACCACCCCTATTTGTATAAAGAAAAGATTAGATAACATCTGCAAAGTTAATGTCCTAGTCTAGCCGTAGATGGGCTGCCTTCGTTAAAACTTGATTTTAGAGTTGGAAAAGTGATAATCTTTTTCTATTTAGGATATTTATTTTGTAATACTGCGGAATCAGTTATTAATAATTATAAAATTAAATCTCCAGTTACGTGACGCAGTCATGGCTAGAGAATTATTTTAAAAAGTAGAAGTTACATAAAGAGTACACGTACAGTACTGTATAGGGTTCCTTGTAAAATGCTTCTGCTCTATTATTGCACACCCTACTACCCTAGAGAATTTATTTTAGATGGTTTATTAATTCTTATTTGTATTTTTTTTTTGTCTTGATTGGCATCATCATCTACATCTTCCACATCATCTTGAAAGGAACAAAACATTGAAAAGAAAACAAAAGACAAAGTAGTAGAAAACAATTAGGTGGTCACTCTCTTAATTTCTCTTTTGCTTCCTAAGACAAATTTCTTTTGTAAGCAGTGATGCATGCAAGTTAATAATAAGATCTGTCAAGTTTCCATCACCACAACCATGGAGAGAGAGAGAGAGAGAGAGGCACGCAGCTGTTAATTGCAGATTAGAAACAAGAGAATAATCTGATGATCAGGTCTCTCAAGTCAAGCTAGCTAGTGAGATGACATGTTTCGTATTACAAGTTTTCTCTCTTAATTTCTAATTTTTATTTATTTATTTGGGTTTGTTTAATAGCTTTGAAATTTTTGTAATGTTTGATGTTAGGAAGACATGAGCAATAAGATATAATATTAAATGGGTGTTTTATTAGAAAGGTCGAATCAATCAATGCTCTCTTATGTGAGTTTATTGACATTAAACCTAATACATTGTGACGAAAACGAAACGGCACCTCCTTACCCTAACATGTATTGTAAAAATATTTACTTTTTTTTTGTATGAAATTTATAGTTTTTAATTCAATACAATTATGTGATGTGAAATTAAAGTCAACTTGTAAATTAAAACACTACATTTTTTCGTGTAGATTAATATAAATTTTGTGTTACATTTTTTCGTGTAGATTAATATAAATTTTGTGTTTTTTATAAGATTATAGAAAATGTCATATATTTTATAGTTTTTAGTTTAATACAATTATGTGATGTGAAATTAAAGTCAACTTATAAATTAAAACACTACATTTTTTGTTGTACTCATTATAAATTTTGTGTTTTTTATAAGATTGTAGAAAAAGTCATGCATTTTGTCAATATGATAAGGATATATCATATATATATGTTTTATATTTTTGTCACATCATTTAAATTTTTTTAATCTTTAATTAATCTATATAACTAGACCCATTAATTTATTAGATTTGTTTAATTTTGCTTCATTGTAAGACGCTATGTTGAAAAGAACACAACCAATTAAAAATTGTAAAAATGTCTCTTATATGCCAATGATGTTGTTTTGAGTACAAGTCTACCATCCCCAAGTCAGAATTGGTATTTTTCTTGTGATTAATAAACTATGTTAAAATAATTAAGCACAAGTCAATTATTGAACTAAAAGATTAATATATGGTTTTCACTTAATAGTGGATTAGGTAGCTATAATTAAAAAAATAAATAAAAATTAGTCTCTTTTGTTGAAGTGTCTCTCTTATGGTTACATTATTCCCCTTATCTATTACCAAAAACAATTGAAAATTTTGTCCAATATTATTAAAATATTTAGTGCTTTTACACTAACAAAAACACTTTTAAATGGTTAAAAGTGATGCTTTTTTTTTAAAAAAAAAAAAATTATTATAATTCTATAGTGTTTGGTTGAAATGGATAAATTTTTTTAAGATTGAAATTAAAAAAACAATGTTTAAATCTAAAGGGATACTTATATAATCAACTGAAAGTGTTTTTATATTTTTAAAATAATTAAAATTTATTCACGTGTCGATTTTGTAGTGTTAGATTAAAATAAACTAAATTGGTATAATTTTAGAAAACGTTTTGATGTTCCTTTGTCTATATTTTTAAAATAATTTAAAGATTTGAATTTAATATTATGTGTATTTGTTAAATTTCGAAAACACTAGATACACTTCTTAATAATTGGTATATCTTTTCAATTAATAAATAGATATTTATATTTTGAGATACAACTGCAGTGGTGGTGACTCGCACCTAAAATATTATCATACTAAATAATAACTTTACAAGCGAGACATATTGGACTGTGATCAATTAATAAATATTTACTTACAACAAATTTAAAATAATCTTAGAAAAAAGTAACCTAAATAATTCAAAATATCCACCAATTAAGCTTGTCTCTAGATCCTAATCTTCTAAATTAGGTGGTTTTGTCGGATTAATTAACATTAAATATATACAAAAATAACATAAACCAAAATCTTCAATTATTTGGCCTTGACTTAGTACAAATTCAACATTATATGGCCGGGATTTAATTAATGTAATCTTGACTGATTACAATAATTATAGCATATGATATGGAAAATTAATAAACCACAACTGTTGAAGACAAATAAAATGGGCCCAAAACGGGCCGATCGGGCCTGTATTTGGAGGGCCCATTAAGGGAACAAAGTGGGATTTTGCCTCACGCGTGGGTGGGGTTTGAAGGACAGTTAAAAAGTCAACATTCCTCGATGGACCACACGTGTCGTTGTTATTGTTATTTGTTTGTTGTTTGTCCGAAGTCGTGTCACGTGTGAGAGTGACATTGGATGTTTGCCTCCTCAACCACCCAAGTTGGGCCGTCGCCTTCTTACACCCCCACCTAACTCTTTAACAAATCACGTGGACTTTGGCCCAATTTGTTTTTTGTTTTTTGTTTTTACTTTTTTACTTTTTTTCTTTTAAATTCAGCTAAAAAATCGAATCAAATATTTATGTGTCTGGAACCAAATACGATTAATATAATCCGAATAATTAGTGTCATCACACAAAGGAGACGTCCCATGCACACGAATATTAAACCCATTTTTTTTTGAGGGCCCTCGCTTCATGCTTTATTGTTTTTTTAATTAACTTTTGACTGAATTTGTTAATTAATTAAGGGCAATTAGAGGTGACTTAAAGGGTTACTTAATTTCGTAGCTGAAATTGGATCGTGGAAAATGCTTGTTTGAGTACATTTTTCAACTTTTGACTACAAGTATAAAATGGATCCTATTGGTTCGATTACATAGGTTAAATTTTGTTTAAATTATAAATAAATACCATACAATATAAAATCGATGTTGTAATGCATTAGTTAATGTTATCAACCTATCATGTCCTTTTTCTCAATTTGACCAAGGCAATCATATAAATAATAATTATTATTATTAGCATAAATATCTAGATCTATATACGTATTAGTACAACCGTTCAAACATAAAATTAATTTTAATATAATTAATGATATGAAATATTAATTTAGTTTGAACATTTCCATATCATCATGTCATCTACGAATTTTTGTATTTAATCTCAATGTGATGATACACACAACATAAATTAACCTTGTTAAAATGATACCATTCAGTATATATATATATATATATATATATATATATATATATATATATATATATATATATATATATATATATATATATATATATATATATATATATATATGCTGTTAGAAAATACCGTTAGAATGGATACCGATGTTTTGTCGGTGATCACCGTCTGACGATCAAGTCAAAACTGTAATCTAAGATGAAACTACACCTAATTATCTCAACTAATTTTTACTAAGCTCAAGAGAGAAGAAAAGTTACACTTTTTCATCGTTTTTGTGGTTTTTTATGCTCGTTGAAACTACTGTAGCTATTATGTGCGGATTCATGACACTTGTCTTTTTGACTTGACAGTTTGAAGGGACATGAGTTCGGTTTTAATTCTGATGAATGTTCGATGATTCCCTGTTCAGATCCGTAAATCTTTAGCTCCAGGTGACCTTATGTTATTGGCCCATTTGTAATTTATCTCACTTGAGCTCTCACTACAAATTTAAAAAATTAAAAAACAATTTCCTACCATACCAAGAAATGGCTTTGGCAAGTCCCTTTCTCCTTTCTCTAATATTATTATCTTTAATTTTCCATCAAGCTTCATTATTGTTACAACTTTTATTGTCCTATCAATCTAATTCTTCTTTAAAATTTTGCAATTCATTATTGGAATCAATTTAAATTACAATTGGTTGCTATCATAGTCATTGTTGGGATTACTTGTCTCTTAAAGCTAGACTTTTAATTGCTTTCTATATCACCCTCAAAAGGTTTTTTCATCTTTTATTAATCATATCTTTCAAATCACAAATTATTATAATTATTTTTCATTTCATTATTGCTGTTTAGATTATGAAAAAAAAAAAAATCACTATCCTAATCCCACCTGATGATGAAGATGTTTTACTGTGATGATGACCATTTAGTTTTTAATTTTTGTATTAAACTTCACAATTCAAACATTTTATAACATACTATAGAAATTGTGAGTGTGATTTTCTTTTTCTTTTTAGGGGGTCAACAAACTTACCAACTTATTAAGATTTATTAATAATTTCAGCAAATTTTTAATATTTAGATTTCGTTAAAAGAAAAACTATATATGATAGTCTTAACATTGTTGAGAGTTGACTTAAAATTTAAAATCTGTGATAAAATTATTAATTATATATAATATTAAGATGTTGTTTAGATGTATTTTTTAAAACTGTTTTTTTTTTTTCAAAAACAGAAAAGTTATTTGGCCAAGCGTTTTTGAAAATGATTTTTTTCAAAAGAAATTATAATTAAAAGTTGAAAATAAAGAAAAAAAATATTTTTCAACATTTTTAAAATAAATTTTCAAAATAAACTATTAACTTTCTCTCTAAGAAATATTTTGCTTATTTTTAAAAAATATTTATTTTAATTTTAATTTTTAAAATTACATTTAAAAAATGCTAAACACATCATTTTAAAATCTTGCATAAAAAAATAAAATAAAATAAATCCCACGAGTTGAGTTAAATAATTGGATTTGAGTCAATAAGCACCGGATAAGTCAATGAGATGAAGACCGTGTATGATTGGGGCTCTCTCCATTGAGATTCTACCACGTCTTCATAACCTGAAAGGGTGTCACCACTCCAAGACCACTTTCCACAACTAAACTGGCTATACCACGAATCTTACAGTGGTAGACAAACCACCTGAGCTATTCTCCAGAGGTTAGGGGCCGATCCACAACAAAAACATAACTTAACAATAGACAACCCCACGTGGATCCCTGTTCTCTGATTGGATGAGACGAGGTGGAACCCACCTACTCGACACACCTTGGTTGAATACTCTTTAAGTATTGGTCAACGCTGTGGGATGCCACGTGGCGCAAATCTGGGCGCGGTCCCCTACTCTGGAGCTGGATTTATATATTATTTAATATCCGGATTCTACGCTCCTCGGCAACCCTTTTGGATATCTGCATGGGGATGTGGTGGGTCCCACAGACAATGAAATCGAGCGGATTACGTGGATTTGTCTCTTTCCCCCACAAGTCGTCCTCGCTGAGTTTTGAGAAGAAAAAAAAAATTAAAAGTAAATGTTTTCTTTTTACAAGAAATTTTGAAAAGAAATTGAAATATATGTAGTAATCTTTCTATTAAGTGGGTATTATTGATTAAAATAACGGAGATTATTTAAATTTACAGTTATAAGATTAATAATAAATTTGTTGGACTCTATTAAATTAAACACCAAATATGTGATTCGGATATATAACTTACAATAAGAAAAAAAAAATTATATTCACATCTTGATAAATACAGATTATGCGATTTTAACTCTCATCATTAAGATAGAAGAAAAATACACTAAATATTTGAGTTATGAATAAATGTACATGAAGTCATTATTATTTATTAAATTGTCATTTAATAATATATTTTTTTCAGTTTATGAGAAAGATGTATAATTATGGAGTCCACTGCCATTCAAGTGAGTGCATATTGCCTTCTTAACCAATCATATTAAATAATGTTGCATAATTTTTAAAAAATTAGTCTAAATAATGTACGTGTGATTTATTCTTATATTACATAATAAAATAATATGATGAATAATATTTTTATATATATATATATACACTTGTCACGTCATTTTGATTAATTTTTATATATATATATATATATATATAATATTTTTATTTTTTAGTAAAAATTATTAAATAACTATTTAAAGGATAGTTTGCCTGATCCTAAATCGAAAAATAGTCATTTGAATGACGATTTGACCGAACCGAAAAATAATTCAACAACCATACCCTTGAATTAGTTAGTCAACTGTTAGTCCACCCGTTAGTCAACGGATTCTAGAAGATATTTGTGTAATTATAGTAAAAGTTACCGCTGAGTGTAATATTACATAAATTCGGGATTTGTGCAATTTTTCCAATTTATAACCAAATAATAGGTGACACTAACTAGCCAACAAAGTTCTATAATAATAATTGTATAAAAGAATTAGGACTCAAAAATCCATCCCCAGTAAAATTGAGGAGGTTTGGTTAATTAACATTTGAGAGGGAATTAGGAAGAATCTCAAAAACCTCTTCTGAAATTCAATTAAAATCAAAAAAATAATACTAAGATTTCATAAATTAGATAACAACCCTATTGTGATTAACTAGAAATCCCTCCAGTCAAATCTCCCCCAAAAATTGTGATTTGCTCAAATTTTCTATTATGTGGAAGTTTAATTGAATGAAATTTCATTAATGAAGAAAATTAAGTTACTTATATATATATTTTTATATAATAATATTATCAAAACTTAAAGAAAAAAAACCAAATAAAACTAAGACGGGGACCGGATCTGCTTCCATATATTTCTTAGCAGAAAAGTTGGAGGCTAAAAATAATGATTAGGCCAAAAGAAATATCTCTTTAGACTACAAAAAAAAAAAAAAAAAAATTTCTCACTTTAACAGAGCTAGTAAGTAAGTACAAGCTAGTCAAATAGCAAAATGAATTCTCATATGACATATCACAAACAAAAAATGATCACTTCAATAATGTCTCCTTATTGGACCATTTCATTTATCTTGCAACTACCCCAATTTCCCATTTCCATTTTCAAGTAGCTTTCAAAGGTCTTGTACATATATGAGCAATTACCATGTGATTGATGTGTGATTTATATGCATGATGAAGTGTAATTGATTTTATTGTTGATTTGAGATGGATAAAGCAATGTGCTTGCTTCATAAAAAGTGATTTTATGTGACAAAAGTAAGTGGATAAGTACTAAGAAAAGTGTCAATATAATAATAGCGAATGAATTTTGTTATTAGAGGATAGACTATTGAAATCTTTAGAGTTCCTTTTAGATATTGTGAAAAACTTTTGAGTAATTCATAAGAAAAATTAAAAGAAGAGTGTTGATAACAAAATATTAGTTGTAATATACGTGTCTTTATTCATTTTTAGGACGCATTAACTAATTAGAATTTCTAAATTTTTGATTTCAACGTTTACTAAAAGAGATTGAGAATCAAATTATGAAAATTCTACGCACAAATTAAGAATTAAAGTTTATACCGAAAAGAGAACTCTACTCCACTTAATTTTCTTTTCAATAGAATTTGATTTTTTTTTTTTACCTTTTACTCTCGATTAGTAAACGTATTTTAATATATTATATAAAAAAAAATATATAATATAATTAGACGAGAAAAAGTAAATTTATGACATGCTACATCCACCCCATCCAAGTTTCTCTTTTGTAGAGGATTTGACAATTCTTTGTCTATTTATTTAAAGAGCACAATATCATTTTGTCCAAATTTTTATTCCAAATTATATCGAGGTGGCATATAATTTCTATATTGTCATGTAGAATGTAAGAGAAAAATGATATTTTGCTTTTATCTCCAAGCACTTTTGATTTTTGACAATTATCTAATGCACCCTCAAGTACAATCCACTTTTGCTGATATTAAAAAAAATAACACAGTTAACATGGTAATTAATATTTCAAATCCTAAGATATGTAACAAAACATTAAAATCACTTTTTGCCCAAAATCATGTTTCAGTGCGCCTCAAGTAGGGTACATTATAAGTTTAAATTAAATTGATTATTCATATTACATGATATGAAATGATATGATTGAACACGAATAAGAAATAATATGTAATGAAGTTTTTCAGAAAACGAGGAAAGCATCCCTTAAAATGTAATTCCTTGCCGACTGCAATGGGTGGAAGTAGCAACCAATTTGGTGAAGTGCTTCAAAGAAATTAATGTCAGTAAGGAAATCATGAAGTAGACAAATTTACTACTACAGTCTACACATAATGAATATGTATTGTACCCATACACTGTTGCTGGCACCGAACAAACACAGAAAAAAGAAAAGAGAGATCAGGATTCAGGACCTTATCTCTACCCATCCATCCATCCATTACTGCTTTTTCTTTCAAAGAAAAGAGAATCCATTTATGATCTTGAGTACAGAAAAAACGTCTCAGAAAATTGTCTCTCTTTTTCTGGGGTTTCTCTGCAAACTGCTATAATTGTCTGTCTGACTGAGTTGCTGAAAAACTGTTTTTGTTTGTTTTCAAAGACAAGGGCGAGGAGCAGAGGGAACCACTTCTGATTCTACCTTATCTGTCCTGCCACTCCACAACAAAATTGTTTTTGGCCTTTCAACAGTTTTTGTCTTCTCACTCAGTCATTGATGAATTCCTGCCTTTTTTTTTATGGCTGCAACTCAGATTGGGTCCAATGTGACATATACACTTATAAAAATATGTATGTTTTTGTCTTATTCATCACAATACTTTATACCAATCTCATGTTCAATTTCCATATATATATATATATATATATAATAATGCTTTAGAAGAATATCAGAGAGGAATTCATGTTTGTATAAGTCCACTTTGAAATGGGTAACAGAGAAGAGAGAAGCTTCACAGAACCAACAAGTACAGATTTGTTCATTTGAAAATGGCATGGATCTTATTTAATTAAGCTGTGTCTTTGGCAAAAATGAGATTCCATGAGATTGATATTGACTATTTATTTTATGTTTTCAAAGATTGTAAGATAATTGGTTACTTTACCATTTTGAGGGGGTTTCTAAAGAATATAATTTATTAAAAATCAATATACATATATATAAGCAAAAGTTGGTATGCTTTTTGATAGAAAAAGATAGGAGTTGATAGTGGGTGGCTTTGGCTCTGTTGTTTGCCGTTTTAGTACATAGCCCCATGAGACTTGAGTGGGCAGGATTCCTGGCTGGTGTGATGATTATTGCAAGAAATAAATAAACATAACAAGAGAGAATTTGAAGAAGTAAAAAATTAAAAAAAAAAGAAAAGAAAGAAAAGGGAACTGTCTTTGTACATGACTAATTGAGAAGTCCCTATGCATAATAAACAACAGTTAAAAATTTTTTAAAAAAAAAAACATTAAAAAAAAAAAAAAAAACACATGGGGTTAACCTAGAAAAGGGTACTTAACATTTTCCTAAGATGATCACAGAAACAGTTTCTTGTGAACCTCCACATGAAAAGCTACTACAAAAAGACTCAATAAAAGAGTCTCCTTTTTTCTTTTTTTCTTTTTTTTCCTTTTTAACATTAATTAAGTTGTTCAAATTCTCTAGTCGGTCCATTGCTTGTGACCGGGAACCCACTTGGGACACTTGGGACTAAAGTAGTTGGAGACAACCCTTGAGTTGAGAAGCTCAACAATGGGTGCAAATTTCACACACCTTGGTGTTTTATACTGGTTTATTGATGCACCTAAGCTAATGGCATAGTCCATGAGCTTATCAAATGTCCCTGGCTCAACAATCTTGATCTCAAGTGCTCCGATTGACTTATCGGATACACGTCCTTGCCGGTACACGCTGTTGAGTGATTGTTCAATGGTAAGGCAACAATCTTCAAACACTGAGGGTGGAATTGGGGTTGTCCCATTCAGCCTGAGCTCCCAAAACAGCACATAGTGACCAGGAATTGTTGTGGTATCTGCATAGCTAGTGTACTCAGCTAGTGTTGCATCAAAAGGCACCAAATGGTTCTCTGCATTCTTGACAGCATTTTGTAGCTCAACCTCATCAGTCTTATCTGAATCAATGCTAAGCACCACATTTTTCCTGCATATGAATTTGAATTGTGGTGCCCTGTTCTTGAATCCAACCACCCTTAACACATCACCAACTCTATAGCGATAAAGCCCTACAAAATAAATAAATAAATAAATGAAAACATGTATAACAATTAAGTACACAGATGTTTCAAAGTATCTATATGTTCTTTTAGAGTGATTGATGATACTAAAAAAAGAAATTTACCAGCATAAGTGGTGACCACAAGCTCATATTCTTGGCCAAGCTTGACATCAACAAGATCAACCAATTCTTGCTGCTTCTTCTCATTGAGTGATTTGGGCATGGAAATGGAGTTAGTGACACCATTGTTTCTATGAACAGGCAAGAACTCAAAATAGGCCATAGTAGGGACGAGGGTATAGGAAACCTCACTTGGTTTGCAAAGAGGGTTCAGGTTGACACCAAAATAGCACTCAGAGGAAGCGTACATGGTGCAAACAAGAGGGAGACCGTTGCTATAGAAATCAAGAGTTGGGATATACTGTGACATGGTCCCAGTCACAATAACATCCACATACTTTGTGTTGGGCCACAACCTTGTTATGATCCCATCCCAATTGTCCTTTCTACACTCATTTTCAATATAATCAGCGAGTTTTTGGTCTGGTTTGAGGATCTTCATGACTGCCTCCCGGATAGATGGGTCAGTGATTTGGGGGTTAATGGTGCCACTTCTGATATCATTAACAAGTAAACGCCAATGTTTTTCAAGAAATTTGATTGCCCTTATAAAGCCAGAGGCAAAAACAGCACCAACTCTAAGGACTTCTTTGTGTTGGCAAAGGCCACAAAGCAATTGAGAGTACATGCTTTGGTAGGAGTCAGGGCACAAGATGGTTTCATTTGGGCTAGTGTAGTTGGTGTAAGGATCATATGGCCTGTTTTTGAAATGAGAGCTTTTGTAATAGCTGGTCAAAACTGGGCGTGCCACAAGGCCACCAGGAGTCTTGGCCTCCGATTTTATGAACAAAAAGTACATTCCTTTCCCTTTCTCTAGATCAGGAACAAACTGGCTCATTACAGGCATCAACAGACTATACAGAAGAGACCTCCTCTCTAGCTCATCTTCAATTGTTGGCATCAACTTCCTCTCACCTCCTGATGTCCCAGAGCTACAAAAACAAAAACAAAACAACCCATCCTTAGAACAATTCAAGAGAAAAAAAATCATGACAACCCATCAAGCCAAAAAACCAAAACACTCCAAAAATTTAAAAGAAAAAAGTAAAGAAACTTGGAAATTTATCATGCAAACAAGTTGTGGTCTCTCACCTTGTCAAGAACTCAGAAATGGGCTTGGAGCAGAGGATTGGGGAGGTATCACCATTGGCAATACGAGTGATATCAGATTGGATATCCTCATAGGTGATGACAGGCATGACTTTCTTGAAAGTCTCTCTATCAGCAGTGTGGCCATTCAAGCCATGTCTTTGCAAGTACTCAACATGAGCATTGCTTGAGAGGATCTCTCCAAGAACCTCCTTTTGAACCTCATCAGCGTCTGTAGTAACATTCTCAATGAACTCAAGCTTCCTCTTGTTCTTCTCTGCAAGACTATAGTAATTTGTAGGCTTATTTAATGTGATCTTTGGTGCTTCAGGCATGGTTTCTGCACTGTTGAGAGAGAGACAAAGAGATGTGTCAAAAGTGTGTTGTGTGAGAGAGAGAGAGAGAGAGAGAGAGATGTTCTTGTAGAAAGGATTGTTTTTGGTGTGAGGAAAAAAGAGGAGAGAAGTGGGTATATATAGATGAAGAAATCAAGGTGGCTCTGGCTCATTATAGGGATGAAGAGTAAACAAACACTACTCTAGAGGACATAATTGTAAAATATTATTGACCTTTTTTTTTTTCCCTTCTTTGAACATGCTTCTATATCAAAATTCCATGTTTTTTTTTTTATGGTCAATACCATATTAATTCTAAAAGTTGAAAAAAATAAAAGACATGTCAACTATTAACCAATTACTACTTTTTTTTTTTTTAACCATTTCACTCCACTAATTGACCAATTAGAATCCACTAAAACCATTAGTTTTATAACTTTTTAAATTTTTCGTCCTAATAAGTTAGTTAAACCTTTTGATTAAGTCGGTTAATTGTTATTATTAGTTTTATTAAGATACCATATGCCAAAGATGTCACATTATCATTTCAAGTGTTATTATTGTTATTTTTTTTTAAAAAAAATTATCTTCAACCTAAGTTAAAAAAAAAAAACCATTATAAAATTCTAAATGGTGTGCTTGTCGTACAAGGAAATCAGGGTTGCCGTTTTGAAGAAGGCCATATATATATATCATGATATACAAATCTAAAGAGACATTATTCTAACCGGCTATGTTCGGTATGTGTGAAGAAATATGACCGGCCGTCTCCGGTAGACCCGCAGTAATTCCACCGGTTACAAGGGTGCTTGTACTGCGGGTGTTTTCACCAAAATACAAAAAACGGCGCAACGTTTAATTTCTCGCGGTATATTAAATCAAAGGACTGTCAATATATCTCGATAATTTATTTGTGTGTGTGTAATGGTACGGTAAATAATTTGGGGGTGGTTTTCTTGTTGCAAGTATCCAAGTGGGACCAGCCAGCTGGCTGCCAAACTTGATACGTTGACACGTGTACTAATGGGAGTTTAGTGCCTTCACGTAGTTATTTTCGTACGTGTAACATTCCTCGGGCCGTATTTGTTGTCATTTTGGATATTTTATCATGCGTTAGTTTGCAACATTGTTTGTGCTGTGTTGCTGCCTTTCCACTACTTATTCACACTACTCTCTTGGAACTCAAATTCAATTTTTAAAAAAATTCTCAGATCAAAACCGTCCACATGATTTTTATCCAAACCTAGTAGTGAACAATTACTTTTACGTTAACAAATTTAACTTGTACGTACGTTTTCAATACAACTATTCAGAATATTTAAAATAATTAAATTACTAATTACGAACATATATATTAAAATTCACACCGAATACGGGTATTGAGTATAAGAATATGAGAGGGGGGCGAAGGAGTGGTAAGAGCAAGGAACAAGGTTGATAAAAATCTTTTTATAGAATGTGTAAAGAGAGATAGTGAAGGACGTTGTTGAATAAAAGAGAGAGATGGGTAACCTAACCATGGCTGCAATGGGAAGATAAATTGAATAGACCTATAACTAAAATTTGCACCAATTTTTGTATATTGTTGTGACTTTTGTTACGTGCAATGTATGCATATATGAGAAGGTTTGTATGGGAAGTAAATTGATGAACATATAATATATGTGTAATAAAACTAGTACTCGATCGGCTATAGTGGGGTTGCATGTGGCGGCAACATCAAAGACTTAAATTTCGTAACTTGTGTGAAACGGTTTGAGGTATATGTCGATCGTCAAGTCACTTGTTAAGGTGGTTAAACTTAAACATCATATGTGTGTATATATATATATATACTTTTGTGTCCAAAAAGTTAGTCAAATTTAGTGTGAAGTGTTTTTTTTTTTTTTTTTTCTTCTCTTAGTTTCCTTTCTTATTTCTGTTTTGATGAGATTATTTTTTATTCGTATTCAACTTTGATGACCGTAATTTATGTCATTGTATACGTAGTTAACATAACATGCATTGTTATAATAAAATTGATATAAGATATGTAAAACGTATTATATTGTATATGATGATAGTTATATATTTCAATTGATTCGACCCATTAATATATATGATTATATATATATATATATATATATATATATATATATATAGAGTTATATGTATTTTGTACATTGAATTCAAACATCTTAATAGTTGTTTTTAAGACTTTAATCAAAATAGAAAAAGAAAAAGTGACAATCGAAGCTTAGATGTTAGGTCAAGGTAAAGCTCAAAAGTCAAAAATAGTAGATTATATGAGAGTTAGTCTCCATATGGTTGCTCTTAATATATATATATATTACAAGCATGATCAATACCTTGAAAGAGAAAAAAAAATAAAAAAAATATTTCTTGACTTTTCTTGAAAAGTATTTTTGTTTTCACTTGCTTTTTGGAGAAATCAATTTGATAATGATGTTTAATTAGCATATACATTAATATAAAAGGAGGGGTTTAATTTTCAACTTGAAGAACACCAATAAAACTATAAATAAAACTCACAAAAGCTAGAAGCCATAAACCATATTATATGTACTTTGCATTTGGTACCTAACATATCCTAACGTTTGTTACATGAAGTCAAAAGATAAAAATGTACACAAACACACGCAATACCCAAATGTCAAAATTATGTCGGATTTGTCAATTACATATATATAAATATATTAAAATGAATTAATATGGATATATGTTTGGCGATTTATGTAGAATGGTGAATTTCTTCAAAGTAGAAAGAGAGAAAATAAGTAATGTCAATGCATGATGATATTGATCTACGATCGAAAGAGGGAACAAAACGCCATGTCATAACAAAAATCACCGAAAGTTGAATACCAAATCCTATCATTTTCTCTCCCCAGAATTCAAGAGACTTTGTTGGGTAAATGCGTCTCAAGCTAATGTCATCGCCATGTCATCACATTGCCCTCCACCAAGGATGTCTTCACTTTTGCCACGTGTTTCACCCCGCTCCTGTCCCCATTTGTCCTCCACGTCCTTTTCTTTTGCCAAATATACCCTACCCTCGAGAGACCCTGTCTCACACCCACCCCCCACCTTGACCCGTCAACACTCCCATTGGTAGTACAATCCGATGGCTACAACCTATACAATTACCAACATTTAAATTATTTTTTGGATAATTATTAATTTAATTTCTAAATTTTAACAAATTATAAAATTTTTAATATAGTTTACTTTATTAAAACTCTTGAAACCTAAATTTTAATAAATAAATTAAATACATTTATCACCGTACAAAGATATACAAAGAAACAAAATGAATTTTATATTCCTTTTTCGTTCAATTACCTGAACTGAATAGTCAGCTTTTATTTTACATTGAACTATTATAGTTTTTTTTTTTATATACCACTTGTAGTGATGGTGACTCATTGAACTATTATAGTTGACTATTACAATAATACCAATTTAAATAAAACATCATTAAAAGCGATAAGTGATACAATTACGGTTATTAATTTGTACTAACTTATTGACATTATAATTATAGGATGAAGATTTTTTTCTAACCTAAGCTTTTCCTAAGTTTTTATAGATATGAAGATATATGAATTTAAAGGTTAGGATTTTATATTATATTCTTTTTCTTTTTAAAATATTTTTACACATATAATGACACGTGTCATACAACCAATTTAACGGTTAGAATATGTAATTATAAATAATTAAAAGGAGAGACGAAGAATGTGGGCCTAGATGGGTTGGGTGGAAGGAGGAATAGAGGGGAGGCGGGTGCACCGAGGCAGCAGGTAGGACCGCACCCAAGTGGGGGCATAGTGCTTGGTGCGAGAATGTGTTGGTGTATATAAGGGGGAGTGTAGTGTGGTGAGTGTGGGAGACACACACTAATGCAAATCTTTGACCGTTGACTTTTCTCTTTGTTTATAATATTATCTTCATTTTTTTTTTAGTATTTATTTATGGGTTTTTAACATCTCGAGAAATATGGTAAGAAAGTGGATTATAAAAATTATACAAAAATTAAATCAAAAGACGTGAATGTTTAAAATAATACACTTAAAATTAAATTAAATTAATTAGAAACCCTCAAATCCTTGCTCTTCTATCTTGTCTCCCATTATTCCAGCTCTCTTACTGTTTTCTTCTACCTTTTAATTTACAATTAGATAAAGAATTAGTTTAATATGAGTAGTGATTTTTGTGTTTTATATATACGTAGGGAGAAAGAGTAATTATCAAATGTTGTGCGGAGTACCTAATCTCTATCGTTGGGGAATTCAATTTATACTTGTAGAAATTAAAAATGCTGTATAGAAAATAAATACGACATGTCGCACCCAAAATATTATTATTGTTTGTTTTGGACAAAAGTATGATTCCCAAACAAGTTGGGTGGCTTGAGTTGAGCAAATTGTAGTAGAAACAATACACAATCCTAGATCTAGCCTCTATTGTCTCTCCCATAACAAAATGCACAATCAATTGGTAAGTTTAAGGAATAATTAAATTAAATGTCTATTTATTAGATAATTAAATATCTCAGATATAGTCTGGTGGTAACTATACCTTTCAATAAAGTTGAGGTTTCGAGTTGGACTCTACTCTCTCCCAAATTAAAGGAAAAAAAAAACACTTTTCATGTAAATTTTGAAGATATTTTAAAAATAATTAGATACATAAACAAGAACATGTTTAATTATAGAGTTGTTAATCAAAGAGCAAAATGATGAGGGACACTTTCCATGCAATACAAATTAAAACAACGTGATTAAGAGAAACACAGGCACGTGAAGAACTACAAAAGTTTCCAAAAAGCTTTTTTATAAAAAATTTCAACATTGGTTTTGGATTTTTGCATCAATCATATAATATCACACAACAACGTGTTATCAGATGATCAGATGATCACCAGATCTTATGGCACGAGCTCGCTGATTAATTTACATTAATTATGCCACCCCAGCAGCTACTCACAGGCACAGCACATAGTATTATATCACCATTAATTCTAATTAATTCATTAAACAATTTCTAATTACAAAATTAATTAACTAAGAAAATCAACTTAAATGTAAGTGGTCCCAATTGTATTGTCTCATATCTTGCCAATTGGGTGGTTTCTAATCTTTAGACATTTTATCAGATCCATAAAGGAATCATCACTGCTGCATCGTTAAGGCAGGATCCTGTTGCATCCATGCCTTAATCTGTGACATTAATTTGCATTATACTTTAATTACTATTGATTAGTTAAATGAAACAGGATTACGGAAAAGACGTATTACTCTTACCGATAAGAGTTATAACAAAAAAAGAAAGAAAGAAAGAAAGGAAGAAAGGAAGAAAGATAGGGATCTAATTAAATATGATTACATTTGATTGAATTTGATTGTATCAAATGCGTTTATACTTTTATTAAGAATGTAAATGGATTAAATAAGATTACAATTAAGTGTGAATTGGGTGTAAAAGCTTCAAATCAAAGGAGATGGCACATGCAACTAATGATTTTTTTTTTATGGTGAAGGCAAAAAAATGTTTTAAGGAATTATTAAATTTAAAGGTGACTTTATATATATTTGACACTTCAAAAAGGGCTTTGGAGATTGTGTTGTGTTGAATTTCTCATCTTTTCATATATATAACAACATTAATATATGCCCACAAAACTTAACAAAAAGCTATGATGATCAGCTTCCAATTCATGTAATGATGGATTCAGGAGTGAAGAGAGAGATATATATATATATATATATATATATATTTACCCCCTTTGCTTTTTATCAACTTAAATAGCACCAATAGAATTATATAACTTTCAGAATTTACATTTTTATTCATATGACATTTTTTATTATTCTTCTAAGCAATCGTATTTCACTTCTAGATCTAATAATCCCTTAATTGGTAGCTTAATAGGTAGCTAGATTATACCGTAACCTATTTGGTAGATGTACGTATCTTCTCTATTGAATCAGATAACATCTTCGTCGCGTTCGATGACTTTCTTCGTATTATTAATATTATTACTTGACTTAGAAACGAAGTAACACATAATGGGATTAAAAATGGAACGAAACGCGTTTGAAGACTCTCTTCATATTATTAATATTATGCTTGACTTAGAAACGAAGTCACACATAATGAGATTGAAAATGGATCGTTTCGTTCCGATACTCAAAAGGGTAGTTAATATCTTCTTTTAAGTGGTGTTGGCTATATTCCATATATACCTAGCTACCAGCTTGTTGATGCATTATTGTAGCTAGCTGGGGTCTCTTATATTATCCTCTTCAGGTGATCAAAAAGAAATTCAAATAACAAAATCATCATAAACGTTTGAAACATGGCTTGAAAGGAGGAAAAATGTGAGAGCATTTAATTGGTTGAAGGCCTGAAGGGCTATATATATAGGATGCATGTTAAACTTCCCTTTGTATTAATCTTTGTGTCTGAAATTCTATCCCTTGTGTCAATGAGTGGCCTATCTCTAAATGTGAGCCTCAATTGGTGTGGGGCCATAGATTTCATGTTGAAAATTATTTTCACTTAATTTGGTATAAGAATTCCACTAAAAAAATTAGATTAAATTGTGTAATAAGTTATACCATTTAGATTTTCTATTGCTCCCTTCTCTATAAAAAGAAGAGTGAAGAAAAGATTTAATCAGACGATATGATATGTTATAAAGTTTTATAAGTTTTTCTAAATTTTTATAAATGCTATTTTCTGTTGCCGACATGTATTTCGCCGACAAAAATACCATCATTTTTATCATCATCATGATCATATATGTAGAAAGGTAAAAAATTGAAAATGACAATTGTGTAGCAACTCAAAATGCTTGCTGGTACTTTGGCACGTACCGCCATTCCGGACATGTCCTTACATATTCTCTGATCAAAAAAGCAGAAAAAAGAAAATTACAATGAACTTCATGTGTATGGAAAGTGTATTATAACACTTTGTGGTTAATAGGATGCCATGTTCTTCATAGTTCATGCACCCACACAAATACACCATATATAGATGAAAAAATAAAATAAAAAAGAAGATATATAACCCTAGCTAGCTAGTTAGTGTATACCTTCAAATCATCTATCATTTTTTTTCTTTCTTGACACTCTATTTTGAAGAAGAAGTTAAGAAATATCAACACCAACCCACTTAAAAAAAAAAGAAAAAAAACTAAAAACTTTTTAGCTAGTTAGAAACTTTTAACAAGATAATTATTACAATTATATATATATATATGTGTTAATCAAATATATATAATTATGTGTTCTCATGAGTGGTGAAGACATGACAAGTCCTTATCTCACGAACATAATTTATACTATATTATCTATTGTATAACTTCCAACAAGAAAGAGCCAAGAATCATCAACAAACAATGAATCCACTATTAGAAAGGTAAAAATGTTTACTTCTTTTTGCACAAATTGAAGCCTCTTTTTTTTGGTCAATCAAATTTGATGCAGTCTCTCATGGGGCAAGGCAAGAAGACTCCAAGTCCTTATCTGAGTGAACTTTATCCAATGTAACGATAAAAAAAAATTGTTTGCTGATGACTTTGGGTACCTTTTTGACGTGCATATAGATGGTTTTTATTATGTGCACACTTTAGCTTTTATATATATATATTTATATTTTTCTTTCTTGTCTAGACTCTAGATATCTTTCACTTTGATTGAAAGTGATTTTACCCAATTGAGGGAAATGGTGTTTCACCTTGAAATATGGCTATAGTAATAGTGTCAAGTGTGTTTGTGTGCGATCATCATGGGGTGTGGGGGGCTCTCTCTATCTCTCTCTCTGCTGGTACACGTTATCCACTTACTGTATATGAATTCCTTGTCGGTAAAGTGCTTCAAAAATTAAGCACAACTGTTCATGCCTTGCCTCAGACGCTGTAATTAGTCAAAAAAATTCCACCATGGGGTGGATGGTGGAGTGGAAGAATCTATAATCATTGTTGTTTTGTTTATGTGCAGTGCATGCCACAGTGACTATATATATATATATATCAAAAAAGAGATCAGCTCATCAGCTCTCTCCCATTATTGTGTTACTATTAACAACTCATCATCAGTTGATTTTCTGAAAAGAATTTGGATTAAGAATTCATTATATATTGTGGCACTTGGGGTATATTATATATATGTTTGGATTAAGAATTCATCATCAGCTGATTTACTGTTGGGGTATAACTCGAACTCAAAACTTTAAGGGTGTAAGTGCAATGAGCAAATCACTGTACCAATCTCATCTTGTCGTCGAAACTAACCTTTTCCTGATAACAAAGAAACATTTTAAGTGATTTTTTAAAAGCACTATATATACTTTATTATAAGAGAAACTTTAATTATTATCTGTGTCTACTAAAAACATCTATTATTAATCAGAAAGTTTTGGGTGGTCTGCAGTAGATTCATATTCATGTTTATATAATATAAAAATTAAAGCATTTAGTAAGCTAACAGTAGAAGAGCTAAAGTTTAGTTGACTAGAATATTGAAATAAGTTGATGCCATTGCCATGCATATAACAACTAATAAATATAACTATATATAATCAAAAATACTGTTTTAGTTAATTAATTAATCAAAGAAAGAAAAGTGTATCATAAAAAAGCTGAAATCAAATCTTTCTTTTTTTAAATGGAAAAAAAAAAAACATATATACAAATATGACACACAGAATCTAGAGAGCAACTGGGTTCTAGCTGGAGTCATCAGCTTCTAGATCAGTTGCAGAGACATTTGTGCTCTGAACTGGTGACAGAGATCAAACATGTATTGCCCACATAGCTTTTTACAAAATCATTACTTGAAGAAAAACTTCTAGGTTTAAGTGATCAGAGGGTTAGATGATAATCATGTCTGTCAAAGTTTGTGTGACAAATTATATTAAACAAAAATGTAATTAATATATATATAAAGTGCATGCCAGCAGTAGTTGAATGGCTACATAGACCTACACTGAAGACCTTATATGGAATAACTTCCTAAATAGGGAAAATATTATATGACATTAAACAAAAAAAAAAAAAGAAAAAGATCATGAGTGGTTCTTTGTCAAATATTAACATATTATTAAAAAATCAGAGGTGCAAAAAATAAAGGGAGCAAGCAAATGGGGGGGGGGGGGGGGGGGCTGGTGACTTGGTTTTGGCCACAAATCACATGATAGTATTGAGAAAATGAGTTTGTCGGGTCACTTTTTAGGGCTGGGATTGGAAGACTTAGTGATATGTTTACAACTTTTGTGTCTCAAGCACAAACATTTTAATTATGGTCTACCATGTAGCTGCGAGAGGATAAACATTAATATAAAGTTGAATAATATATATAAAAAATATGACAAGATAGATCAAAAAGGTAAAAAATATATAATAATAAATTAATTTTTATAGCAAAAAGATAATAATGAAGATGGCTTTTGTTGGTGGTGGTGGTGGTGTTGTTTTTATGATTCCAAAGCAAGAATTCTGGATGGTTAAACATGGTTACAGATTCCTCTTGCCTAATCAAAGTTGATTTAGACCATGGAGTTCATGTCCAATCCAATATAATAAAAGTGAAGATCAATTTGCTTAGGTAAAACCTTTCAGCCCATCGTTTTCTTGTCCCCATTTTGGCTGACCACTGGGGTCCTTTTGGTGCCAACACACAAGTACCCAACAAAAACTCTCTCTCCCTCTCTCTCCCTCTTAGATTATCATTGCAGTCATTTGCATTAGCTATATACTACTAGTAGCTATAGGGGCATGCATAGACTTGGAGTTTACTTTCTTTTTTTCCTTTCTGGGTCCATCCCCTTTATTTTTATTTTTTTTCTTTCTCGAGAAAATGGGGCGACAAAGAGATTCAAAAGAGGAGAGTATAGAGGAAGAAGAGAAGAGATAAATTGAGACCAAGTAAGGTGGGGAACATATTCATATGGAAGTTGACAAAATATATGTTTAAGTATTCAGATAGACTGCACCAAATGTGTTGAATGTTGATCAAATCATCACTTCAAATCTAGGGGGACTAGGGAGAGATTGGCCTATGTTTCCAATATAAACAGATATTTTTTTTTTCACAAGAGCTTGTCACTGCTTGTGGACCATGTTGTGTGTGTTTGAACAATGGCTGGTTTTTGTCTAGATAGTGCTATGGAAAATGAAGATCATATAAGCATGTTGGTTTTTTTTTTTTTTTTTTTTTTATTAGGGCATATGTAAGTGAGGTGGTGTTGAAAGATAGGGGATTGAAAAGTGTTTTATGTCATGTCCCCTATTTAAAAATTGACCCCCATGAAAGGAAATGCATAATTATGTTTTGTTCAAGTATCAAAATTGGCCCCCTACCTTTAATTTCTCTCCTCTCTTTGATTTTAAAAGGAAGTGGATGATGTACATAAACAACAACAGCCTTTGAGCATGCCCCCACATTGCCTCTTCTCTGATATGATGGTAAGTATGGGTTAGGGGTATCTAGACATTTGCCACAATTCTACTAACATTTCACTTTTTCAAACAACCTTTTTTTTTTTTATCTCTTCAATTATGATTTATAAGAAACATATCTAATCAGAACAATTGCAAATGTGTGACAACCACATATGTGACCATGACTTTATTAGTTCCTGAAAAATATCCAGAATCCATTTTGAATAATATGATGGGCCATGTTCCAAGACAAAAAAGCACATGTATAACATTGCATTGGAAATATCCAGAAAACATACAAAACATTTTATGTGTTTTCATAAGGAAAATGAGAAATTGTTGCAGTTCGGATATTTACAAATCTATGTCCCTTACAATTATCAGAAATATACAACAATTCATATCCTAAATAAAAATTCTGGGAATAATGGAGGTAACCAGAAGGTCTGACAGATCAAAAGAAATTAAGATATGCCTCCAAATTAAGTGTAAATACGCTGTCTTATTCGAAAACTGAAACATCTCCACTCCAACTGCAAGAAGCAATTACGTTGGGCATGATGGGATGGAAAGCTACGTCTATGCAAGCCTGTTCATACGCCTTGAATTTTCTGTCAAGCTCTGATGATCTATAGTTGTAAAAGTAAATAGAACCATCAGAGGAGCCTGAGACAAGCTTCTCTCCATCCAAGCTGAAATTGCACTTGATTGGGAACCCAGATACCCCATGGTTTTCATACCGCTTATATTTGTCAAGCCTGAAAGGAGGACTTGAAGAGAAGATTGCGATGTAGTTTCCATTTGACTGTGCCACGAAATATGGATCAAATGGGTGTTGCCTAATACAAGGACAGGTATAGGCTTCCACATAAACCTGATCCAGGAGAGGAGGAAGACAAATATTACTAAAAAAGGAATCGAAAATGTCACTACTCTTGTTGCCAAATAGTAAAAATCATAGTTCAAACTTAATCTAGATCAACCCATCACAATTCATATTGAGTTACACTACAGATATCCAAACATTATACATAGAGTACCACTTGATCCAGCATTTGAAAAGTTGAGCTTTGCCATTGTCAACAACACATGACAGCAGCAATAAAATATTAATTCTTGCATATAGATGCTGACATGATGGTATTAATTCTTGCATATAGATGTTGACATGATGGGGATCAGTCATCTGTTTTCCACAGCAGACATGAAAAAGCCAAAATTTAAGCTAACCTAAAAATAAAAAAAGAATGTCAATTTCAAGGGTTTCTTTATGGGAATAAACATATCGAATTTTCAGTCGTGTGGTATGAAACTCGATAAGGTTTTGCCCATGATCTTTAAAAAAAAAAAAAAAAAAAAAAAAACACAAATGGACATGTCATGAGGTGATAGTTTAAAATGAATTCTATTATTGGAATATGCCAACTTGGACAATCAACTTTGGTTCCTTCTTCCAAAAGACTGATTAGTGCATGTATCAGGATTATAAGAGCGATAATTTTGAGGTTGCTGCAAGGTGCTTCTTAGCAGAGAATTTGGATCTGTAGACAACAGATCAAGTATATAATTCAAATTATAACTTATCATATGTAGAAACTCAAATAATTGCATGAGGTTTTGGTGGTTTCAGTGGGTTGATTATATTCCAATATGAAACATAAGGAGTTTTTGAGGAGAGGATAAGAGCTCAATATTATTAATTGGATCCTTATATAAATGTTTAAGTTTTGCTTGGGTAACTTAATAAATGGGACTACCAAAATGCTGAGAAATGATAAACTAAGCATAAACAACATACTATCAATTTCATTTGTTAAACCTTCTAAATTAGTTTTTGTCTCCTATATTCCTTCCCTATATGAAAAGTCATTTGAAAGTGCCCATTTGGAATAAATTAGGTTCTAGGTGTACATCAGAAGTCCAAACTTAAGATAATCATTTTATAACTAACGTTCCACAGAAAAGTGCCTCTTAACATACAAATAGTATTCGGGATATAAGAAAGCAATTTATCTAGCTGCTAAATCCAGTCTCTACACTTTTGACAAAACTTGAAAAAATGTTCAAGAAAATACATCATTAGTTATGCTGGCATGTGCATTAAAACACATAGTTAGATATATAGTAAGATATATATGAAATTTCTATCAAGAAGAAAAACAAAATTCTGTTACAAATAATACTACCATATACAAGAAGAGTTGAGTGAGAAAGTAGTTAATGAATTATTTTCTAGAATTACGAATTCATTGTGTTTTTCCCCGATGTTATAACTTTTGCACATATATAATTAGTTGTGTCTCTGAACAACTTGATCTGTCTCGAGCCACTTTAAGACTGACATGGAGATATCATCACAACTTAATCTATTTTCTCTATCTTTCTAAGCTTCTTAGAAGGACATATGCAACAAAATGGGAGGAGCAACAACTAAAATTAGAGGTTATTTCCTCACAATACATGCATATGAACTATATCCTTTATTCACAAATATACAGTCAACAGCCTTTGTACTCCATGTTTACCATATTTAATATATCCTCTAGTCTTCTACTATTAGCTTTCCAATAATGCATGTCTCGAGTTCTATTTTCATTTGTCAACCCTGATGTGTCCTAACATCCTCATTTAGCTACTCTAGGTTGACGGATCTTTTGTTTCTTCGTTTGCTAACCGGTCCTCCATAAATATGATGTATCCATAGTTTTTAAAGGCGCAAGGGGCATCAAGGCGCTAAGGTCTTCTTGGAGCCTAGGCACAAGGCGCAAGGCGAGGTGCACCTTTTTTTAAAAAGGTGCCTAATAGCTTTTATATGAATTTCCCAATGGGAATAATTCACAATTGTTGTATTAACCTAATTTATCATATAAATTTCAAGTCATTAAGCAAAATGACTTGAAAGAAACTACAAATATCACGTCATAATTCATAAAGCTAACTCAATTATCATATTAATAGAAAAATAGCAAACACATTAAAAAAACCAAAAGATATTCAAATTAGTTTGTAACTCCCCCAATCCATATCAAACTCATTTGGTTCAATTCAACTTGTATTTCAATAGGTCTGTAAACTTATAGTCTCAGTCAGAGTTTCATGTGTGGAGTTGGGTTGTGAAACCTGATTCAGTAATATCCAACGCAACACGGGGGACTGTTTTGTTAGTTATTATTAAAAAAAAAAAAAAACCAAAGATCTGCAACAGAGAAGAAATATAAAATGTTGTGGACTGTTTTATAACTAACAAAATGAAACAATTTTCTCGTAAACATTTCTGTTATGTGCAAATGATGGACAAATAATGAAAGCTTATACAAAGAATAACTAACTAAAGGTGATATATTTCATTCTCATCTTGATTCGACAAAACAGTCCTGAGGCACAGACCACAAACTTTTAATACATAACACAATGTAGAATCTTTTCAAAGAGGTGCACCTCATAATTACACAAAGCATAGCTGGTCCATCCAAAGAAAAATGGTTATTTGAGAATAGTCAGAAGACAATGTGATCATAATCAATTGAAAAGCTAATATCAAAATCTTACTACTAGTTAGAGCAATTAATGAATTGAGTATAATAACTCAAGCAGTTCAGAGGTTGAATCTAGTTTGTGAGGTCCCATGGGAAGGATCTTTTAATTTGTGTAGGATCAAAGCAAAGCATGTTTTCCAAAAATATATTAAAGACTAAGAGGAAAAAGTACCATATTGGTTACATAGATGATCTCTATGTTTAAATCTAATACGTCAAAATCTTTCTCACTGTCATCTCATCTTGTAGTTGGATTCATTGACCACCCGTATTAACAACTTATGCAGAGACTAATTAGAGAAGACAGTCAGACACTACTCTGAAACATAATGAATTGAGAGAAGAGTCTACAGTGAGGAATCTAGGCTTCTGCGGATGAGAAATCTGCCTTCTAATCATCAACTAAATCCACAGAAACGTAATGGCTTAAAGTAAAACTAGTTTAGTGTTCCCTATCTCTAATGGCAGTTTTATTCAAGCTTTTACCTTAAAATATGGGGTATACAACATTCTTGTCTTCAATAGCCACTGACTTGGAATTCCAGGAGAATGTAAACAAAGGTGAAACTTGGAATAAAATTAAAAAGTTGAGCAGGTGGATAGAGCAGCAAATAGTCTTGTGATGAAGACCGTGTTAGGAGAAGCGAGAGACTAAGACGTGACGTGAACAGTAACGTGAATAGTGAACAGTGAAGTGAATAGTGACGTGAACAGTTCGTGTCCCAATTAGTTTCCTATTTTTTAGGCTTTTGACTTTATCTTAATTTCCTATTCTAGTTTAGTTTAATTACTATTTGTTTTAGGAGTTTTATTCCTTTTAGAATTTTGTTTTCCTATTCCTTTTATTAGGAGGATTCTATCTCCTTTATATAGCTTATTATCATTAGGGTTGTAAGTTATCAGATTTATCAAATTACTATTCAGTTTTCTCTGTCTTTTGGCTAAACAACCATAGACATTATTTCGGCTTTTCTTGAGCATTATACTTAGGATTGGCTTGGGCTAGGGCAAAGGCTAAATAACCTGCGTTCTAGAGAATTGGAAATCCATAAATAAGGTGACCTAATTCAAAATCTATCGTGTGCGTGCGTTACTTGCTTCGCAAGTTAGGGTTTGTTGTTGGATCTAGACCTAGGTCCTCAACATCTTGCTACTAGCCAGAGATACTAATGGGATATCTCTGAAACTGTGGGCAAGTTTACTTGATTCTCTATGGCAAGTCAGAATCATTTATGTCCTAAATTTTTGCCTATATAGCTCCGCTTTTTGGTGAATTGTTCATCACTCTAACCTGAAACTTCACCAATTTATGATGGTTTTTCTAAGCATAAGCACAATTCTGCAGCCAGGTTTAGTGGGCTCACAAGGAAAAAAAAAAAAGAACTGTAAATGACCCCTAATGAAGAGAATGAAAGCTTGGAACACAGTTAACATGGATTCTAACCAATGCAAAGGGGAACATGTAGAAGGATATTTTACCTGATTAGACAATGGAATCTCTCGTGAAATATCCCAAACAATGATAGAATTCTCACTCATATTGATTCCGGATACATCACTGGAAGAGATAAATTGCTTTCCATTGAGGGTAAATTCAACATCAAGAATTGGACCCAGACCTCGAATATATTGGTGGGCCACCTTGCCAGTTCTAATATCCCACAATCTGAGAGAGCCCTTTGATCCCCCCGCAAGGAAGAGGTTGGCGTTGTCTGGATGAAACTTTACAACCCTGAGTACATCTTCCTCCTTGAAATTCTGTGTCTCTATACCCTTTTCTACATCAACCAACCTCGATGAGCAGTCATAACCACAAGAAAGCAAAAAAAGTCCTTGCTGCGACCACTTTACATCTTTGACAGCTGCATTGTGGAAGCTAAATACACGTGCTAACTTCTGATCTCTGCTCCACACGTTCCATATGCAGATCGTGTGATCCATCCCGGCAGAAGCAAGAAGATGAGCTGTAGACTAATACTAATGAACAGATCAATAAGGCCAGCAATATGAAGAATAAGCTTGATACTTTGTGAACCAACACTTTCAAATTTAAATGGTAAGCAAGCTAAAAAGCAGAAACATCAAAAGCACATCTTTAGACCCATAATTACATGGAAAATCAAAGGTAAGGGCAATTGTAGAACCGTTAACGAATAAGAACAAAAATAGATAGGGGGCGAAATATATTATTTCAACCTTGTCCACAACAAGGGCATACCATGACTTGGTGACCAATGTATTGCATTGACAGCCTTTCTATGGTAACAAAGAGCCGCAGACAGCCTTCCAGATGTTCTGCTTTGTTGTGCATGGCCTTTTGATTGATGTCTTAATAATGATAAAATATCCCGTGGTAGAACTGTATCAGATAAACTTCCCTGGACTGAAAACAAGAAGAAAATAACTAGTGAAGCGACACGTTTCTATCAGTAGAATAAGCATCAATGTAAGCACAGTTACACAAAAGGATGATCTCGGTACAGTCTAACTTGAAAACAAATGTTTGTGCTTTGCAGCCTCAGGATTTTGTCATCTTCATCCGTAGTTTGTATATGCATTCAATCAAAACATATTAGGTGGTGAGTCATTTTAATTGTGCAAATTATAGTCTTCTTAACAAATACTCATGTCCATCAAGTTTGGTAAGTTGCTGATTAACACCATATTTAAGAAGTCTAACTCTTAACTCATACTGTTTTCCATCTACAGCAGCAGAGTGGCTGATAAATCTATTACCTCAATTCGTGATTTACAAATTGTAAAATGTTTATTTGATGAGTAATTATCTTGGTACAACCAAGAAAATAGGGTATCAATAGGCTCCACAAATATTCAAAATCCATCATACTAAATTCACTAATTTTTTGAAAACTTACGAATACTTGTGCCAATGAATTTCATAAGACCATATGTACCAATGACCACAAAATAAATGCAGCTCTAATTCACTACAACCATCGTATATCACAAGTTGCACTAATTTGTTGATTGTATTACTACACTAAATTTATTGCATATAGAAAGTTCAACAAAACATAAGTAATCAATTTGTCGCAAACTCTTGGACATTCTTTTTTGTGAAAGTAGTCAAAAACTCATATTGAGACATGTCTTAAATTAACACTTCACAGCTACAAAATGCCAGTACAAGAATTTTAAATAATATACTCTCCTGCTGCCAACATTCTATATAATATTCATCTCCACCTTCTTTCATCTTCGAAACTCGAATGCCTTCATTCCATTAGATGAATAGAGACATTCACTCATCCATCTACTATCTTACTAATAAACAAGGATGAATATATAAAAAATATCATCGAACTTTCGGCCAAATTTTTGGAAATCTGGTGGTACCGATATTAAAAATATTGTCGAACTATCAGAATTCTGGAGATATTTTTGATATTTCCATAAATTTGGACCCCCAATATATCCATCAAAACCGATATTTACTTCCTTGCTGATAAATACCAATAAAAACCTTAAAATTTTGAACTACAACAATAAAAAAGAGTCAAAATGTGTTCTTTAGATACACCTAACCTATATTCACATAACTATTATACTTCCACAAATTTTTTATCTATTTGAAGTCAACCCAAGACAGGCTCACAAAATATGTACAAAAAACTAAGCACTAAAACAAACATTCATATATATATATATATGGTTTCACTGTAAAGCTACACTGATCAGTAACTTAAAAAGGGAATCAAAAGAAGAAAGTGAATTACCTGGTGGAGTGACAACAAGTGGAGCATTCGGGTCTGTGTCGGTGCTCGGGTCAGCAACTTTTTGGGCACCCGAAACAGAGACTGCTGCTGCTGCTGCTCCTGCTCGCTCTCTCTTCGATATGTATCTGCCGGCAACCGGAGCTTCGCTTTGAAGCAGACCCGGGTACCGTTGGTTGGGACGCGGGGGCGGCTTCGTTTGGGGATACGAGTAGTCGCGTCTTGGTTGCTTTGAAGGAGGAAATATGGGGTTTCCGGATTCGGGTTCGGGTTCGTCGTCTGAGTCGTTCGAGTATGCATTGCAGAGAAGATCCATAGAGTGAAATTGTGAGAATTTGGGGTTCACAAACTGCTCTCTCTATCTCTCTCCTTTTTTAGCTTTCGATGGGAAATATGGGTATTGTATAGGGGTAATTTGGTCATTCAATTTATCGTATGGATAAATACCAAAATAATATATATTTTTCATTTATTCTCTTTTTATTAATTCAATTTTACATATATATAACTCTAATGAAAGTGACAAGATGAGGTTGGCCCAGTAATTTGCCTCTCACAGTTACATCCTTAAGGTTGTAAGTTCGATTCCGTTTCTCTTCTCAAATCTCAAATTTAATTGTAATTGTTAAAAAAAAAAAACTCTATTACCCCACATAATTTAATTTCTTGTAAAAACTCTTGTACTATCACATAGTCTAAAATTATTTATTTAAAACATTAATCTCAAAAATACATTTAATTTTTATTCACGAATAAAATATAGTATGAAAGTAATAGCACAAAATACAAAAGTTTTAAGGTATTTAATATCAAATTATTTGATTTTAAAAGGTAAATATGTTAAAGTTTTGTATAAAAATATGAATATTGTCAATTTTACTGTAATAATAATTGATCATCATTAAGTTAATGCTAGACTTCATGGTTTAACGATAAAATGATATTTTACTTGTAAAAAAAAAAATTTTGTTACGTCCAATCAAAATATGACATATTACCCAAAAAAATAAAAGGGAGAGAGAATGATCCCGTCCATTGATTCGATAAAATTAAGGTGTTTTACGCATTCTCCTTAGTAAATTTCCCTGTCATGATTCTATTTGTTGATACTACGATAAGCGAGGGAACTTTTTAGTCAAAAGTGTCTACAAGATCGCCTTGCTGCATCAAAATGGTGAGCATCCTTTGAGTTCTTCGAGGGCTTTGTTCACATGGAAGATGATTTGAAATCTTCATTTGCCAAACAAAATTAAGGTGTTTTGTTGGAGGGCATGCAAGGGAATATTGCCTACTAATGTCTCTCTCTTTTTTAGAAAGATTTCGAGCTCGGGCTTTGCAGTTTTTATGGTATCCTCCCTGAAACAGCAGACTATGTACCTTGAAAATGCCATAGATCCTTGTGGAGATCCTGCCCTTTCTTTGCTAAGCTTCATGTATTGTGTTGTGTGAAGTTTTTGGATAGACTTACCTATGTTTTTTCTGTTTTTAGCAGGGATTTTGCTCTACATTTTGTGACTTGTGCTTGGCTGGTTTGGGGATTCAGAAATCAAGTGATGCATGGCTCTAAGGTGCTGCTAGGCGAAGATTATTGGGATAGAGCTGGGGTTTTCTTGGCTAATTATGTGCAGGCTTGCAAGGCAAGCAAAGCTATCCTTTTTTCTTCCTCTGTCAGGCGATCTGTTTGGTCTCCACCTTTAGGTAATTTACTGAAGTTTAATGTTGATGCTGCCCTTGACCACAGGTCTAATAGAATTGGAGTTGGTTTGGTGGTTAGGAACTCTTGTGGCTCTATATTGATGGCTCCTGGTTTAATTTTAAGAAATGTTATTGATGTTGAAATTGCTTGAGGCTAAAGCAATATTGGAAGGGATTTAGCTGGCTTATAGTAGGGGTTTTACTCGTCTTTGTGTGGAATTTGATGCGAAGAATGTGGTTTCTTTGTGTTGTGCTGATATTTGTGTTCGTAGTGATCTTGGAGCTACCATTCAGGATGTTAGAGTTTGTTTAGATTCTTTCAATTTTGTTTCCCTCTCTTTTGTTAGTAGAAGCTGAAATAGTGTTGCCCATAATTTAGCTAAATGGGTCGTTTCAACTCCTCTTCTGTTTGAGAGAGAGATTTTCCCAGTTGATTTGTAACATCTCTAATTTCAAATAATTAATTTTGAGTATATGCATATGATATTTATGATTTGAGAGGTGTAAAATGTAATTAAATGTACGTATATTTTTAAGTTTTCAAATAGACCAATTTGAACGGTCGAAAAACAATCATGAAGAGAAGGGTGAAAAACTGGGCAGTGAGTACCGCGACCAGAAGCTCGCGGTGAAAATGGTGATTTTAGGCAGTGAGCACCGCGACCACAGATTACGCTGAGAAGCTCGCGGCGAAAATATCGAATTTGGGCAGTGAGCATGGCGACCAACGTCGCGACCAGGTATCGCGATGGCTGATCGCAATGGAAGCGGTGAAATCACTCCAGTGAGCAACGCGACCAGGTGGCTCGACCACAGGTCACGATGACCGAATTTTTATAAAAAAAAATAGGAGGCGGTGAAGCTTCTCTAGGAGCAAACCAGAAAAGAAAGAGAGAGAACGGGAGAGGAGAAAAAGAAAGAAAGAAAAAGAGAAAGAAAAAGAAGAGAAAGAGAGAGAGAGAGAAAGAAGAAGAAAAAGAAAAAAAAAGGAAGAAGAAGAAAGGAAGAAAGAAAAGAAAAAGAGGAGGGAGAAAGGAAAAAGAAAAATTCAGAAAAGAAATTGTTGGAAAACAGTATCCAGGTTGGTGTACACATACTTTTCGTAAGATTTAATCGAAGTTGACTTGTGAATACTCTTTGAAAATGATTTTGAATGACATAAGAGTAATTTATGTTGAAATTATCGAATTTTGATTTTCGAAATCTATTGTTACGTTTCGTTTTCGGTTACTTTATATATTTTTGCATATCTTAATATATACATATTGTTTGATATTGAGTTTGGACTAATTGAGAGAATTCTTATTTTGTGAAGTTTATTTGAATATTGAAAATTGAGCATGTTTGTTGATTAATAAACTCTGAAAACCCTGAATAATAGCCCTGATATATGTATAGGGAAACATGGATATAGGAGATTGACTTGTCAATTGGGTATATATATAGCAGTACTGCACCGATATTCCTGATGATTATGATGATGATTCTACGAATACCATTTCATTCTGAAATGGGAAACCGACTATGAAATACGGATACCATTTCATTCTGAAATGGGAAACCGACTATGAAAAATACGGATTCCATTTTATTCTGAAATGGGAAACCGACTGTGTATATAGAGATACCATTTTATTTTGAGATGGAAAACTCGACTGTAAAACCCGTAATCCAGTCCTGTAAACCCTGTAATATGTATCAGAGGCCCAAATAAGAACTGAAAGTTAGAAAATGATGTGGAAATAAAGAAATGTTATTGAGATTGAAACCCAGAAACATTCGGACTTTAGTTTTATTTTTTTTTATATTATATTGAAATTTATTATAGTTGGTTCTATATATATATATATATATATATATATATATATATATATATATATATATATATATATATCTGAAATTCTGAATTTGAGATTTATTGTTTTATATTACATTGAAAATTTATTATAGTGTACACCCACTAAGCATTATTGCTTAGTGCGTTGATTTTTATCACGCATATGTCATAGAGATACCGAGAAAGGAAAAGATTGAAGAGATAGCTGCAGAAGGAAGAACAGAGTCACCATACTTTTGAGTAGATATATATTTTTGGATAATGTAGTCAGATACGCATGTATATACAGAAATTTGTAATTGTGTTATATATATATATATAGGGTGAATTGCACTCAAGTACCCTGACTTTTATCATAATTGCACGTTTGATGCCAGTTTTACCATAATTGCACTATAATACCTTGTAATCCGTTGACCACCGTTAAAGTAACGGTTGACCAAACGGATTCAGGTAAAATGACCAAACTGTCCCCTGCAAAGGAAAAAAAAAAGTCAGATGAACCCAGATGAACTGGGTTCGCGATCGAACCCAGATCGCTGGGTTCGCAATCAAACCCAGATCGCTGGGTTCGAACGCGAACCCAGAGATCTGGGTTCGCCATCGAACCCAGAGATCTGGGTTCGCCATCGAACCCAGAGATCTGGGTTCGCCATCGAACCCAGTTTATCTGGGTTCGCGATCGAACCCAGCTGGGTTCGATCGCGAACCAGGTGTTGGAACCCATTTCTGGGTTAGAACACGAACCCATTTCTGGGTTCGAACACGAACTCAGCAACCTGGGTTCGTGTTCGAAGAGCACAAACCCAGATCTGGGTTCATGTTCGAAGAATACGAACCCAGTTGGGTTCGTGTTCTTCAAAAAAAAATTAAATTTTTTTTTAAAAATATTTTTAAAATTAATTAAAATATGACGTGGCATGTTCTTATTGGTTGGATGATTGTTAAATTTTTTTAAAAATAAATTTAAATGTAAAAGACCAATTTGCCCCTGAACCCAGTTAGTCAACCGTTACTTTAACAGCGGTCAACGGATTACAGGGTACTTGAGTGCAATTATGGTAAAACTGGCATCAAACGTACAATTATGATAAAAGTCAGGGTACTTGAGTGCAATTCACCCATATATATATATTTGGTAAATAAGTGTTTTATGGTTTCTGTTTTATGGTTCCTATTTTCTTTTCAAATGTTTGTAAATATTGATTATATATGCATTATTTTAAAACTGTTTGGAAAGTCGCACTAAACGGCAGAGTACGCATTTGATTGAGAAAGAGATTTGAAGTGTTGTTTTTATATTATTTGAGATTTTATTTGAAACATAATTTTTAGGAAATCAGAAAAATAGAGGGAATTCTGCCGAAATTTTTAAAACTGATTTTGATGGGCTCACTAGAAAGGATTTTAATTTATAAATTATTTGGTTTACAAATTGTATACAGAATTAAGAAAAGTTTGTAAACCTGGTAGCGCTCCCTGGGTCGGTCCAGACAGGTCGGATCAGGGAGTGTTACATGATTGCTTAAAATTGCTGAGATTGATGTAGCATCTTCTGTTTCTGAGTAATATATGCTAAGTTCTTAAAAAAAAAAAAAAAAGATGCTTTTTCATTTGGAATGAGAAATGGAGGAGTTTGGTCTAATATTATTTTTTTAAAAAATCTTATTTGTTTAGTTTTAATTATAATAATTAATTAGTGGCACTGTTTATATTTAAATTGGTCCATAATTATCTTTAACGAAATCCATATGGTAAAGAGTATTGCTGTATAATTGTAGTAAAACGGACATTATTCTTGTCATTATACGCAACTTTAGAGTTGCTGAATTGCAATTTGTTGTTTTTAAAATTATAATGCTGGGTTTTAATTTAAGTGGGGCTTTTTAAATGAATTATGGGGTATCAATAGTACCAGTCTTTCAACAAACCCTTTAAGTCAACTAGGTCCTGTTGTTAATTGTTGGGCCACAACATAAATGGGCCCCTTTGAGTTCCTATTTTGGGCCTTGAGAGATGATTCATTAACATTTTATTAAATTTTATTTAACTTCAATAGCAGAGGTCACAAGGGTCTTGGAGGAGTATTAAAATTTTCACTAATTAGATTTTATTAACTTTTCATACAAACAGTAAAATAGAAAAAAAATAAAAAAAACTTTTTGAAATTATTTCAATTAAAACTATAACCAAATAAAAAATAACAAAAATAGAGCTTTGCTTTTAATAGACTTTTAATTTTATCGATTTTACAATCCTTCAAATCAGATAACTAATTATCGAACAATCCGTACATATCAGATAATTTCTAGATTCCAAATTTTTAATATATATATATTAGGCCCATCGATGAAGCTCCTAATGTGGACCACATCATCCTGTGGTTCATATATATATATATATATATATATATATATATAATAAAACCAGTGAAGCAGAATCAGTGCAATATTTTGAGGTTCTATTTTAGAAGAAAAAAGAAATAAAAAAAAATTGGTCTGAACAGAAACATCAATGATGACAGGAGAAGAAAAGAAATAGAAGGAGTAGGTCCATTAGATTTTCTCATATTCCTGTTACAATCATGAAGCCTTTAAAATAACTCATTGCTTTTATATATATAATACATGTATAGGCTTTGCTTTCTTCAAATTATTTATCATTCATATGCATATATATAGTAATATAAATAATTATTTATTTAGTATATTATTAAATGATGTAAAAATGAAGTCATGCTGTGCACTTTATTTGCCTAAAAAGTTATAGAAATGTTCTACATCTGATTATTTTGGGTTTGATAATTATGAGTTATAATGATATATATTTCTAATTTGCCCTAGAAATTAATATTTTATTGGACTACAAAGACATTTTATTTGGAAATAATTAAAAATGCCGTGAGAAAACCTTTTTTTTTTACTTAAAAAAAATGGTATTTGATTACTATAAGTGTTTTTTGTCATATATTAAATGCTTTTTTGGACAAAAAAATCTTTATTTTTTGAAACACTATAAAGAAAAAAGAAAAAAAAAAGAGTGCTTTTGAAAAACTTACTCTAAAAATAAAATGAATTGATGAATGCTTAACTAATAGTGTAAATCATAATATTTGGATTCAAATGATCCAAATATGCAATTTGACAATAAAGAGTAAATATGAGAAAAATGATAAACCAACATTTTAATTATTTTCTTTTGAACTATTACAATTAATATATATATATATATATATGTATTCATAGATGTGGGATTATAAAAAATATCAAATAAATTTTAATGTATTTATAAAAAGTAGTATATGACTTGATATTTATACACTTTTATTACTTTATATATATATATATATATAAATATATTTTATATATATGTACTTAAAATTTATTTCATCTTCTCTCAGCTTCATGTTCTCTAAGAAATTCTACCCATCAAACTATATAAAATTAAAATGACATAACATAAAGTCCCTATGTTAATATTTCTAATAATAATACTCATAATTGCACTAAAACTCAAGAATGGATATCCTTCTCTTCTCGAAGAAAGTTGATGCCAAAGATGATTTTTCCTTTTCAATCGATAAATTTCCCTACCTCAATAATTATAGCATCAATGCATCATAGAGCTAGAGGACAAAGGAATAATAATTCACCGACCAAATATTTTTTTTTATTTAAAAAAATAAGAAAAGAAAGTAAAAATAGGGTGTTTCACGAAAGCACAAGAAGAGGACAAACAAACAAACAAGCAAGCAATGAATTGACGATCAATTTCAACCAAAGACTTCAAATATTGTAAAGATTAAAACAATTAATTAATTAACATAGGAAATTAATTGTGATTTGTGATTGTGTATTTGTGATTGTGATTGTGATGATAAAGTGGGGTCCAAGGGCAATGTTGATGGCTAAGAGAATGTTTCATCAAAGAGGGTCAAGAATCAAGATCTAAGTCAAACTCCACCAAAGGCTTTGATAGACTAAAAATTTTGGGTGACAAGACACATGCCCACTTACTAGAGTCAATTTTTATTTATATAAAATATATATTCACTCATCATCCTTATTGAAAGATGAGACACACCCCAAGTTTCTTTTCATTTTCTTTTTGTTTTTTAATGGTTGAAAAAATTAATTAGGAGAATGCAATTTTCAAATGAGGAGGATTCATATATACATACAAAGTCAATGACAAGAGAGATGGTCTTATAATGACCACCACTTACATTAAATTATCATCAAATAATATAGTCAATGCAAATTAAAATAATTTAATTACATGGGTTTCTATAGTTAGTCAAGAAAAAGAGTTTATATGTTAGCTCGAATACTGTGAAATAGATTTTTTTTTTTTTATAGTACTTGCACTGTTTTTAGTATAATAAATCTCAAATTTTGATTAAAAAAACAAGGAAAACAAACCCAAATTGTAGGTTTTTTTTTAAATTATTTTTTAAAAGAAATTAAAATAGTGTTTTCAAAATATTCCTTATTCAAAAGTGTTACCAAACAATAATAATGCTTAATATAAAATAAAGTATTTTAAATTGTATAAAATTAATATAAAAAAAAACATTGATAACAAAAAAGAAAATATCAAAAAAAGTAAGTGTCATTAATTATTAAAAGTGATGATGTTGGAGGGAGTTGGTAAGGATGACAAGAATTGGGACAAGTTTCCAAGATGAGAATTCCACATTTGTGTTCAATAATCATCATAAAAGCAAAGTTTAGACTTCCATTATTCATTAAATTATAATAATTATCTTCTTGGTGAGAAAGTAAAGCAAACTATTAAAATAAATATATATTATATTGTCACTAATTAAACCATCAATTAGTATATGTGCAGATATTACTAGAACAAGAAACTATGGATCTGCTGCTGCTGACCTTGCAATTATTTTAAATATATATATATATTTTTTGCATTTTTATCCATAAAACTTTATCCCACTAGGGAGCCAACTTTCAAAAAAAAGTTGTCAAAATTATTATACAAATTATATTTGGAAACTGAGTGGAAATCTTAGTTGTTGTTTTTTATTTATTTAAAATTTATAGCAAGAGAGTGTATAATGAGTGGGAAGAAACGGCTGTATATATTAGTATTTTATAGTGAATCATCTCGCTGCAGAGAGAGAGAGATAGAGAAAGAGAGAGAGAGAGAGAGAGAGATATACAGTACTATTGCCAATATTTTTTTAATTTTAATAAATAAAACAAGAAATTAATTTAATATTATATATACATGTGAAAAAGATATGGAAAAAAAAAAGTTGATGAAATGGCAATCCAATGTGTTTATTATTAATTAATTTTGACTTTTGCTCTTCGTCAATGACAATGAGAGCAAAAAAATTTGATATGCTTTAATATTCTTCAAGTGGTAGGCAAGACAACCCCATTAATTTGTTTTTATTAGCTAGATAGATAGCTTCAAATATAGCTAGGGTTTTTAAAGGTGTCATTTAGGGTACTTTGCATTTCAACAATATTTTGGCAAGTGAGAAAATTTTACTTGGGACTCTATGATCACATCATCAGAGATACTGTTAAATTATATTATGTAATGTCTCATTATTTGTGTGAGAATTTGGTTTTATTTTATTTTCTTAATATAAATGACGGGATTTGAGTCCTATGACATTATATAACTGGATAGTCTCTTCGATGATGTGGTGAGACAGCAGTTTTTCTTCTTCTCACATAATAATTATTCATGCATGTATGGTCTTGAGAATTCGTTTGCATAACTTGATGTCTCCAAGTATATAAAATATTTAACCTAAAGAATTGAAAGATTCATCTAGATTAATTAATTTTTTTTTTTAACGAGTCTAATAATATATTGAAGACTTAAGTGTAGATCTAATAACAAATCATAACTTGCACCCCAAACAACTCACATATACGATAGATTTGAGTTAGATCACCTTATTTAGGGATCACCAACTCTCTAGAGCGCGAGTTATTTAGCTCTTACCCTAACTCAAGCGATTCTCGAGTGTAAAATCTCAAGAAAAACCGAATAAATCTAAAACTCAAGTTATTAACTCTAAAAAAACGAAATAGAGAAAGTCATTCAAGTTTATTGATAATTTGAATAATATTTGAATAAATACAAACCTAAAGTCTAATGAGCTATTTATAGCTAATAAAGTCATAATACTAAAAGAAATAAAAATAGGCTAATAGAGTTCTAATAGAAATTTTTTAAAAAAAAATTAAAATTCGACTATGGTATTTTACTTAAATTACAACTCAAACTAATGTACTTTTCTCAACCTCAACCTCTCCAATCTCCTAATCCTAGTAATGCTCCCATCGTAATATTATTAAACAATTAATATCAATTAGATTTCAATCAAATGATTGATTATATAAAAGAAAAAATTAAAAATTTATATAGCAATGTGGTTTCTATTGACACTATATATATAATACCGAATATCAATTTCAAAAAAAAAGAAAAACATATCATTTTGTGGTTTGAAAACATTAATATTAATTTTAGATAATGATATCTATCACCATTTTAAACACATTGTTTTTGACCAATTGTAGTTCTCAAACATATATGCTGTTTGAAAAAAAAAAATCAAAATAATATATAAAAATAAAAAAATATCTAAAATAGCTTTGATTGGTGAAAAGACCAAAGTAAAAAACCCACCAATCTGGACCGTCGAAATTGCTTGATGACTTTGAAAAAATAGTCAACCAAGAATTATATCAGTTGAGTTGACAAACACTTAAATGTTAGAATTGTTTGACTTTTGTTTTCAGCAAATTTAAAACTCTCATGATCATGACCCATTGTGCACAAATATCATCATCTCTTCAACGATATTAATTATAAATCTATCTATCTATCTATCTATCACATCAAACAAAGTTAATAATGCAACTTAAATCAGTTTAAAGATTTTTGAATCACCAACCAATCAGTTAATCTAGTTTAAAATTAATTAATTTTTTATAATAATAATAATAATAGTTTAGCTGATCATAATAATAATTATAGTGTGAATGCCTTTGAGACAAAGTAGTAAATCTACTCATCATTAGTGCGTGTTTAATTATAGTCAAAGTGACGAGTTGAGATTGGAGCAAAGAGTGTCACACGTTGTTGGATTGAATAATTAAACAGTTTTTATTTATTTTATTTATTTTTATTAGTGTATTATTTGTGAAATGACACGTACGCAAAATAAATTTAATAAATTGTGAATTCTAGTTCAATTAGTTAGACATTTTTGTGTTTACCAGCACCTAACTGAACCTACAAATATTTCCGTGAGTAATCTTTCTAGGAAATATTACAAGTATTTATTTAATTTAAAAAGCACTCAAATACTTTTGGTGATATTTTCAAAAACTGATTTATTCCATTTTAATGAATTTTTTGTTCAAAACAAATGTGTAAACATGTTAAACTATTTTAATTCAAGCATTAATTTTCAATATATATATATATTTTTGTAATGATCATATGGCAAACATCAGTCTCAACTCTCAAATATAAAAAGTTCTCGCATAGTTTATTAGTAGTAAAAGTGGTTGAATAATTTCCCTTTCATTTATGTGATACGGGTTCGAATCTCACATCTGTCAATTAAATCGTAAAGTGTGGAGAAATTTTTTTCCTAAAGACTGTAGTAGAGGTTATCATTCCGAACCGAACTTATAGTATTCTTGTAGACCTGACTCAATGGTGTCAGATTAAAAAAAAAAAAAAAGAAGAAGATACACCCAGATGATGTTGTACATAAAATTTCGAGAAATCAATGTTTCAATCATTCAATAGCAAATGTGAGATGTCCAATCCTCAAAAATTGTCCCCTAATTCACTCCTCAAAGTGCTTGTCAAAAGACCCCACGGAGGCCAGGGTTGCTTGTATATGCCCCCCTCTCATTCTCATCCTTATAGAGTTGTAGTAGTCCTTCAAAACTCCCTCCTGTCTTGTGGCCTCTCTCTCTCTCTCTCTCTCCCTCATAAGATTTTGTCAGTTTGCACAGCACCAGCTTACAGCAATGTGACATCATTTCATTTTATGATAATGGAAATAATCAAATTTTTTTGAATTCAAATGATAAGGGTTTCATTTCTATCACCCTCGAACATCCAAGCACCTGAAACAAAAGCGTCCACCGAGTTAATCATCTCTGATTAGTACTCTTTAATTAACTTTGATTATTATTTATCTCAACTTCAACTAAGGTGCAAATCCAAAACTTTATGATTATTTTCATTAATGTCAGTCGTTAAATTTGCATGTCACTTAGTGGATAATAAGCAGACTCTACTTATTCCCCATTTCACATTATGCTCTTAATCAAGTTATGATCATCAATCATCAATATCTCAGCTCACCCGTGCTTTGCTTTAACATGGGTGATATCATATAGTTTGCGATTTATGGATAAAGATAAAACTCGAACTCCTATCACAGAAATAAAAAGGGAAGTATTCAACTACTTTTCTACTAGTAGATATGCAATCATATTACAGTTATCATTATGTTAATTTTTTTTTTTAAGAAATTATATACGTGACAATATTTTACTAAGTGGGTGTATGTTTATTAATTATTTAATTTTATGAAAACAAAGCTACTAAACTTGGTTGTTTCAATTCATAAAAAAAGAAAAAGAGATCCTATGAAGAACAATCAGAAGACAAAGATGGGTGCATGCAATGAAACAATGTTGAGGAGATGCCAAAATTCAAATGATTAGATATATATACAAGTTGTATTAATTGATAAAGATTCAACCAATATGAATCACAAGCTCAAATTGGATTTTAACAGGTTCTTAAAATTGAAATGTATTTTGGTTAGACCCTTCTCTTGCCAACTACCTCCACTCATTTTCCAATTAAAAGAACCCAGGAACACAACACAACAACTTGACATAACCCCGTAATATACCCAAACACATGCTTGTATAAACACAGGAACTTCTAATGTTATGTTTGCTTTAGGAGAAGAAAAATGACTTCCGCACCCATGCGTATATCATATACCATGTGGTATGGATAAATAATCGTATACAAGATTATGTCACATGATACAATATAATATTGCTTAAATTTACACACACGTATATTGAAGCTTTTCACGAATATCAATTTATTTTATCACTTTTTTAAATATTTAACATATGTGTACTACCGTCGTACATACATTGTGATCTGTCGATTAAGCGGTGTACAACTCCTCTTCAGTATTTTTTTATGGGAGTTAGAGTCCGTTTGAAAGAGTTTCTTCAAATAAAATTTTTTAAAAATAAAGTTTATATAAGTAGAGTTTTTAAATAAAAAATGGTGATCATTTAATTATCAACAAAAAAATCTTTTTCAAAATGATAGAATTACATAAATAGACATGATTTTATGTTAAATGGCTTTGTAAAATTTATAAAATACAGTAGGAATATAATAGATATTTTAATATTTCTATAAGTTCAAAAAAAATTTACTTGTAAAAGTCTAAAATTTAGTTTATCTCAATAGACGTGAAATAATTTTTTTAATCATCCTCTATGGGAGTGACAACAGAGGACCCAAAAAAAAAAAATGCATTTTTAAATTATTTTTTTTGTTAGTAAAGAAAATTTTCCAACCGCTCACTAAATAACACATTATACCATAATGTTTTACCGTAACAAGTGGTGATAGATCATGAGTCTATCGCTAACATGTGCGGTTTGCTTAAACACAATCCAATTAAATAGAAGGGTACGTGTAAAAACGCGTAGGCAAAATCATTATAATTTGAATAAAATACAAGAAGTTGCGATAAGTGAGAGAGAGAGAGAGAGAGTCACTCTCGGGGCTCTGACTCTGAGGTTGAGGACGGAGAGATAAGGGACCCACATGTCGTCGCACGCGTGCACGCCGCGTGGAGCCCACACGTTGACTTCTATACAAAAAAGTCATACCTATAAGCATGACGTCATACAGTCCTCTCTCGTCTTCTCTTCGCTGCCGCCCTCTACCGATTTCTACTCTACCCAAGTCAATTTCCATTTCTCCACCTTTTTCATTTTTTTTTTAATTATTTTGGGTCAATTCTAAAATTATTATTTTTAGTTATTCATTTTTTTATTAAAAAAAATTATATCTTATGTGATGTTTTGTTGAGATTTCCTTGGATTTACGACTTATGGCGGCATAAATATATAAATAATATAAACAATAAAAGATTAAAATCTATGGTCAGCTTAAATTATGGTTTAATACTGTTTTTGTTAATTTATTTAATTTTAAGTCAAAGATTTAGAAGAGTAGTAATTGGAAATATGATGGTCGTTTTTAGATTTTGATGATAGAATTTATGATTTGAAATTTTAAAATATTTACAAGTTTAAGTTTTTTTGAAGAGTGTACAATTACAAAATTAATAAATGTCAGGACCTGCTGAGATCAATAATTAAATGCGTGCTCCGGATATCTACTGCTATAACGGGAGACATCTATTCCCACAATAAGGAGGAAAAAACTATTCACACATGCTGGTAAATGTATATAGTGAAACTTGATTCCTCACCATTGAAGTGGGAGAGTTATGCACTAATCATTTGAGCTATGAATGGATGTGCTTTACAAATTTAAGTTAATATTGTCTTAATTACCTTTGAATAATTTGGTAGTGGTTTTTATAAAGTTAACTTTTAAAGGTAGTATCTTGTAAAATAAAAAAGACAAATTGATTCTTATATTTTTAATTTAATAACTAATTGGCACATAAGAATATCATAGTTAAATTAATTAATGAATTAATATGTATTATACTATTATATATATTTCTGACAAGGATTGCTATTGATCTAGACTTGAATTTATGTAAATTTTTTAAAATAAAAATTGACCATACATTTAATATAATATACACAAATTACAAAATTATTAAAAACATAACAAAACTCAAGTCAAAGTAGAGGATCGTGATGACTGATGTATAGCTTCGTTATAAATTTTACGTTAATTTTAATTTGTATTAACTTAAGTTTAAAAACCATTGTATTATTACATATAAATGAGGTAAACGGAAGCCATGATAAGGTAATACGATATATAGATCAAAGAGATTTAACATGATAATTAATTAATTTGGAAACGACTTGAATAAGTACCCATTTAAATTCTAATTTTTTTTACGACTATATATATATGTATGTATACCAAGTAATGCTGCAAGTTAATTTCATTCTAATCTTATCCTCATCCTCAACAACAAATTTATCAAATCACTTTTATGCAGCAAAAAGAAAAAGAAAATCGAGAAAAATCGAAAGTGGAGTAGGAAAAAAATGATAGAAAATGTTGATCAGTCATATTTCCCCAACAAATTTGCCTTGTGGTCAATAATTATTTGATAGCCTCCCCGGCTGGTTGCTCTCAAACTACACTTCTTCTATGTGTGTGTGTCTATATATATATATATATATATATTTGTTGTTGTGCTCAATTGTTATATTGTCAACCACCTTATCATAAATTTTAATTTGATGGGTGGTAGAAAATTAAAAAAAAAAATGAAAAAAAGCATAGATAAATATGTTATATATGCAAATTGTTAGTTAGTGATTGCTAAATAGGGCTTAATTAGTCCAAATTAGATTAATTAATAGGAAAAAAAAATCATACTTCCTACTAATTAATTAAGTTACGTTTGTTCAATATCTTTCAAAAGTTCAATTCACAGTCATAATTAAGTTTATTATACACTTTGGTTATTTTTTTTTATTATAAATGTTGTCATACCGTCAAGGTTTGGCCAAAAAAAAGAAGGAAAAAAAGAGTTTAATTTAAAAGAAAAATTGGCTAAAACAATATTGAAATAGATGTGTGTGAATATTTTTATAAATTTCAAATCTAAATATCTTGAATTTGATTAAAGATGGGTTTTGGGTCAAGGGAAAAATAGAAAATAATATTGTGACCTTTGGAATCTTTTCCAATTTTAGTCAACTGCTAAATAAAACAAAATGATGTCCCTAAATTTATAATGAAAATTCTGCCCTAAGATTGGCCAATGGGTTCCATGTGCCTGTGGAGGCTAATTTTGGCATGACTTTATGGGCAAAAGCTACATGGCACCCTATATATTTATTTTATACACATTCAAAGTTATTTTCTAATCCCCTCCTAATTATAATTTTTTCCGAAAACTTATTCGAGTGCACAATTATATAGTTGTACGAGTAATTATCTTGATCCTGAGATGAGATTGACTTGTTAGCAAACCCTTCACACCCTCATCAATGAACGCTTGAATTGAAGTCGTGTTTATCTTCTCGAGCCTTTCCAAACTCTAAATTGTGATAATTTTTATTTTTAAAAAATAAATAGTTGTTTTGATTATAAATGTATTAAGTAATCTTTTAGTTGTAGGTTTGGAAAAAAAGAAAGTCGGTTACCCTCATATGGCGAGAGTTTAAATTCAAGTCGTATTCATCTTTCGGAGTCTCCTTTAAACTCTTAAATATAAGTGACTGCCCGAGCATAGATAGGGACAAATTGAGCCAACAAGGGATGTGCGAGTTGATAATTGTTGCTTAGCTAATTAACAAGTCAATGACAAAAATTATCATAGAAGAAGAAAAAAAACATAGGGAAATTAAAGCATCTTATTCTTAATTATAGAAAAAGAAAAAAAGAAAAAAAGAAAATTGAATTTAAAAATGACCTTTCCTTTGTCAAAACGGGGCTTGAAATGTCAACCAAAATACCGGTTAGTTGTATATGAAATGCTCTACAGTTAACTTGAAACAGTTGTTGAAGCTTGTTATATATAAAGCTGCGGTGATGCTGCGAACCGTTTCTCATTATCATTTCATGTAATAAACTTAAAAACCAAGATCCAAGACACATATCCTACAAGAGCTATAGAGAAGAAAAAATCACCAGAGAGATCAACACAACAACAGCAAGGAAGATCAAAGATTGCAACCATAAAGCAACAGCTCTGCGACCTAGCTATGGCCGACGAGTTCAACACAGGCACAAACTGGTGGGACTCGTCCAGCAGGAACAACAGGTTCGATAGTGGATCTTCCTCTTCAGTTTCTTCTGGTCTCAACAACAACAGTTTGGTGAGCTTTGGTTGGGCCACTGAAATGGTGGACATCAAAGCTGCTGCTGCAAGATCCTCCATGGACTCTTCTTCTGTTTCTGGTCAACCAGGACCGTCTGATTCTCCTGGTTCTGATTTGCATATGATGGGTTTAGGCCTCTCTTCTCCTTCCTTGGATTGGAACCATACTACTTTACTGTAAGTAATCAAAAACTTAAAAATTCTCTTTTTTTCGTTTTTATTTCTATAGCTCGTTTGATGATGATTTATATATATATACCAATTTGTTTGCAGTCGTGGAGACAAATCCGAGAGCGGTTTTCGATCGATGCTTCAAGAGAACTTGAACTCAAGCTCAGGCTATGAATTCAAGCAAATCAACAGAGGGTTCTCTTTAGATCATCATCACCATCATCAACCACCGCAGTTTAGCGATCCTCATCATCAAAGCTCAAGTGATAGCTCGGTGACATGTCAAGGCCTGCAGGCTTCTAGTTTCCAAATGGACACATCAACTCTCTATCATCAGCAAAGCCCTCCAACTATATATCAAGGGCTGTTAGGATCCGATCACAACAACAACCAACAACCAGTAGTACAGGTACAACAGCAGCAGCAGTCCTCCTTCGATTCGAATCGATCATCATCGATGAACAATTATCAGTTCGGGACCAGTAGTTATGGCATGAACAACACAAATGATCATCATAACAATCAAATACTAATGCCTTCTTGGTCTAGTACTAAAGTTCCTCAATTTTTAAGAACATCACCAACATCATCATCACCACCAAAACAGACTCAACAACAACAACAGCACCAAGGACAGTTGCATTTCTCCAACAACACGACTTTTTGGAACGCTTCTGCTGGTAGCTGCTCCATCAACAATGATGCTCGATCAAGCTTCTTCCCATCTCTCCAAACACCATTATATTCTACACAAACTTTTGATGAAAAACCAAAGGTAATTATTTTATTTAATTAATATATGCATGACAATACATACATATATTTATATTTTTATATTTTATAAACACGTTCATGATTAGGGTTTTGAGTATTTGATTGAAATATTGCTTTTTTCTTTTTTGTTCTTCATTGTTTTTTTTTTTTCAGCATAACATATCTGAAGTTAGAGACTCAAACTCAGCTGTGAAGAAAAGTGGAAGCGAACCCGCATCGAAGAGGCCTAGAAACGAAACGACATCGAATATGCCGGCTTTTAAGGTACATAAATTAGTTGTATAACACTATTTTGAGCTCTATATATATTAATGTTTATATATATGTGTGTAGACATGGATGAGAATTTGTAGTTTTTTGTTCTCTTAGGTGAGAAAAGAGAAGATGGGGGACAGAATCACTGCACTTCAACAATTGGTTTCACCTTTCGGCAAGGTAACTTTCCCAATTTTAATTGATTTTAATTACTTTTAAAGAATTGTTCATTTTCATTATCATAATATGATGAAAATTCTTTACTCATTAATTTTTAAATTTTGTTTTTTTGTTTTTGTTTTTCAGACTGATACAGCCTCGGTGCTCTCTGAAGCTATTGAATACATAAAGTTCCTTCATGAACAAGTTGCTGTAAGTTTCCTTTCCACAATGAGGACCTTGTCAATTGTCATTGTCAATAATAATTAATAATAATATGAAATCAAAGACATAATATTTATATATGTAGTGGTAGTGGTCTCATCTGGTATATATTTGATCAGATCTTAAGTACTCCATACATGAAAAGTGAAGCTGCCATACAACACCAGCAGGTAATATATATATATATATATATATATATATAATAATTTCTTCTGAAAAATGTTTATTAAAATATTATATATATAATAATAATTTTCTGTTAATTATATATGCAGAATTCTGATAAGTCTAAGGACAGTGAAGGGCCTAAACAAGATCTTAGAAGCCGAGGGCTATGTCTAGTGCCAGTTTCAAGCACCTTCCCAGTTACTCATGAGACCACTGTGGATTTTTGGACCCCTACATTTGGAGGAACATACAGATAGATGATGATCAAGAAAAGAGAGAACTGGGTGATTTTTGAGCAGATATATAGTATATATATATATATATATATATACACACATATATATAGATCATATATATCAAAACCCTAGCCAAGTAGGGGATGATCATCTCAGGATCATGATAAGATCATTAATATTGGAGAGAAAGGAAGAAAGAAGAAGAGGAAACAGAAGAAGCCCACATAAGTGTACTCTAGTCCACAAGAGAAGGAAATTAAAATGCCATTGTAGGGTCAGCTTAATTATTATACAGGCAGCAAAAATGGTGCAGATTTGTCTGATGAGTGTTTTTGTGGACCATTTGATTAAGGCAATAATAAAATTAATTGTTGTAATAATTGAAGAATCATGATTTTAAGGTTGGTTTAGGGATGTGGGAATTGTAGGTGCTGATGATTTTAGGGAATGTTTAGAACAAAAAAAAAAAATAATAATTTGTTGTTAATTTAATTATATATATAGAGTACCTTCAAAGGTTATTAGTACAATAGAAGATTAATTATGATGATAATGATGATGATATTTAATTCTGTTCCTGTTATATGTATATATAAAATGTGTGAATAGAGCTGGCACTAGCTAGCTTTATAAGTTGAAGAGCAAAAAAGTTGAGAAAAAAAAAAAAAAAGGAGAATAATTGAATTCCAGAAGAGGGAGAGAGTGAGTGTGGGGATATGTCATTTTGATTGGAAATCTTCACTTTTGAATTGTTTAAAAATGTTGGGAATATGTTAGTGGAAGTCAGAAGGTGACCCACAGGCTCCTCTCCTTTCAGTGTTTTTTTTTTTTTTTTTTTTTTGAAATTTTTTTTATAATATGATTAGAATTGCAGAAATATTGTAACTTGCAAGTGCATGCAGATGCTATCAGACAGCTTTTGTGCTTTTCATCGAATGGTCACATTGAGGAGCTTCCATTGGATGCTAAAGACAAGCCAAAAAAAAAAAAAAAACCTCTCCCTCTCTCTCTCTCTAGCTCTCTCATGTTGAAAGATATATATATATATATATATAATCATGTTATTTATCCAATTTGTATTTTTATATTTCATTAATGGAGGATTTGAAAACCATATATATATATATATAGACAAAGTATATGGTCCTCATTGCAATCTCTCTCCTACAACTTTTATTTGAATCCACAAGTATAAAAGCTATATATATATAATCCATCTTGAAGTTTTGCTTACTTCTTTCTCTTGGATTATTTTCATCATTTTCACATTATTTGATTTTTTTTAATGATTTTTCAGTTGTATATTTATATAATTTATTTTAAAAAAGGCATAAAACATACATAATAATGTGACTTGTTAATAAATATCATTCAGCTTAACAATGTTTAGGGATCAAATTATATCATGCACCCTGAATAGTATGTAAAAAAATAATAATAACAATTTAAAGAAATATTCCCACAAAGTTAAAAGGAAAGGCATATAGGAGAGGAGAAACCCTTTATTATTATGATAAGCTTAATTAATATAACAAACTAATCATGAAACACAATTAAAATGAATGATTAAACCAAAAAAAAAATACTAAGGGTCTGTTTGGGATAGCTTATAAAATATCTTTAATACGAAATCTACTTGATTGGCATCTGATTACTTTCCCTTTCATGACTCTTTTCACCTAGCTATTGGCTAAAAAGAGCATTTTAGCTAAGCATATATATCTTGCCAAGCTCTGGTATTTGGCATCCTGCCATCAACTACTTTATGAAATTCACCTTTAATTTTTCTCTTTCATTTCTAACATCATCATCTTTACCAAGAAACATGCATATATGTATGTATATATCTATCTCACTATCTCAGTTTATATATGTACACACATATACATATATAGACGAAGATTAACAGTTGAGATCTGTTTTAATTTTCTTTTTTAATAGGGCAAGTTTTCGAAAATTTACTTTTAAGTCTGAGAAAATTTAAGATACGAATACGAATTTTATTAAAATCAGAACGTTATCTCTTCGTGAAGAAAGCAGCAAAGCATTGATCATTGTTATGCTTGTGTGTAGTCTTTTCATGTGACTTGAAGATATTTAAAGAGAAAGCATGGAATCCCAATCCATTTATATTTGTCTGTGTCTCTGTCTAAGAAATTTGAACTGGTTTTTAAATATGCTTTCATTGCACAGTTCTGCCAAACCTGAGTTACAACACTAATGTTGGAAACTGAAATTGATTGTCCTGAGGGCAACAACTGGGTATGCAGACAGAGCTATATATATAAGTTTCCAAGTAAAAGCACTTGTTGTTGCCCAAACAACATCTTTGATAGATGGAGTGTGAAATGTGTGTATATATATGTGTGTGTGGTGCCAGTGATGCATGTGGGTTCACTAATGCATGACACATGCACACACACTCTTTATGCAGGAGATCAGACAAGTAAAAAAAAAAAAAAGGAGCTTGTTTGCAGGCATAAGGGTGTAAGTTGGGATTATTGTGTGGTGTTTTTATAAATCCAAACTCGACCAATTAAACTTATCGTGATACAAGGTAAAATCTAAAGAGGACCCATTAGAATATCTGTTGCAATCTAGTTAATATGCTAATTTATAAATTTATCAATTTACCTACTTAATTTGTTAAAATAATTAAAACACTTTTAACTTTATTTTACTATTTGAATTCACTAAACTCATTAAACAAATAAAAATAATAAAATATAATATAATTCACATCCAAAATAAATTTAAAATAAAATTTTCATATAAATTTTTCAATAAAATCTCTTATATTAAAAATAATCGTGTTAACTGAATTAATGATTTGAAAAACGCTTAATCCAAACACAACATATTTATTTAATGGGTTAAACGCGTTAACTCGATAGTGACCAAAACCTAATAAATTTCTCACTAATTTTGTGTCGTGTCACGGGTTGTATCAACAATTATCACCTTGCATGTGTGATTTTCTTCTTCTTCTTTATTTATTTATTTACCTTTTGATTATTTAATATCTCATTGTGGACATGTATATATTACAGTTTTTGTAGGACTCCTCTTCAGGTTCATAGTTGTCATCATCATTTGGGTTTTGTTTCATTCAAATGAAACTCCTTTTTAAAAAAATATTGCTGATTCAAATGAAAATAATTTGATTTCAAAGTTCTATAATCATTCTCTGTCACCTGGTGGTGAAGCATAATTATCATTCGAGTAAATTTGTCAAGCAAAAAAGGCTATCCCCAAGAATATAAGATTATTGGATTCTTGTAATTATAGTATAAGATTGGAAAGTTGTTTAGGCAAACATCACTAAAAATATACTCAAATCTAATTCTAGAGATTTCCTTTCATCAATAAAGCAAACATCCAAAAAACTCCTCATTGGCATACCCATGTGTTTTGATATAAATGTAAACTGTTTGATTTGGTATGTAATTCTGGTCGAATTGGCCCAAATCTAGCAATAGTCTCAAACCTGAGTGGCCTTGCACAAATAGGTATATAGGCACAGGTATACAGCTCCCCTGTACAGTTTTTTTATGGGGGTAAATATCGATTTCGATGCTCCATTAATAGGCCTATCTCGGGGTCCGATTGACAAGCCAGCTGAAAATGTCTGCAGTGCCAGACGAGGCTCAAGTCAATTGGGGGACTGGGCCGATTTAGGTATACGATACAAGTTTGACACATCTTGATTCAAGCTTTACAGTATTTTTTACAGGAGTGAAAGCCTTTTCACAGGGAGTCTAAGAACGTTTTTGACATGAAACCAGTTGTCATCGTTTTGGTACTCACCGCATTTAGACATTTTATGATCGACCAATTTCAATGGTCAATGGTCAATGGTCAATGATAAGAGTTTGGTGGAGGTACGAGGAGCATATAACAACTTTAATGGTCACTGCATTTAGACATTTTATGACCAGTATAAGAAGAGCATGTAATTGGACAAATCTCATATTGTTGGTCAGAGACCGTTTTTGACATGAAACCAGTAGTTTATAATACTACATCGTTGTGGTACTCAAAGCCTTTATTTAATTGCCTATTGTTAAATATGGCTTTTCATTGTCTATATCTTCCTATAGAAAAAAAAAAAAAAGCATGTCCACTTTGTATTAGGTTTGATTTGCAAATCCAGTTGGATTGGTTTCTAGGCATTGGTGTTCAGATGAAATTTCCTCCAATTATTTGCCTTGATATGGTCTATGAGGGAAAATAGAGTAACAATGAAGAAGAAATTTTATTCGTATACAGGTAGTATAAATAATTGACCAAACAACTTTGATATCATTAAGAAAAAACAACTCTCTGTAACACACTTACAAAAGCATAAACCCAACAAAGCAAGAATTATTGTTTGCAAACCTTAACATATAGGAAGTAGGAATTCTAGAGGTGAAAGAAAAAAAATATATGGAAGAAGGAAATATAGAGTATAATCTTTACGGTATATATTGAGTTTAAGCACTTCCCTTCAACTTCTTTGTGATGCCGGCTACATACTTTCCCTGGTGGAAAGCTTGCTCCAACTCAAGCTCAGTGGGCTGTCTTGAGCCATCCCCGGCAAAAGTTCCGGCACCATAGGGACTCCCACCTTTCACATTCTCCATCTCAAACATGCCAGCACCAAATGTGTACCCAATAGGAACGAATATCATCCCGTGGTGAACAAGCTGAGTAATTGCTGTCAACCTATGAAATATATCAAGTCGTTAGATTTTGTCACTTTGTTTTACAAGGAAATTCAGCAATTTCAATTAGGATGTAACCATGATATATGGACTTACGCGGTAGTCTCTTGCCCACCACCTTGTGACCCAGTGCTGTAGAAGATCCCAGCAGGTTTGCCAGCAAGCTGTTGGGTTCTCCATAGACCACCAGTTGCATCTAAAAATGCTTTAAATTGAGCAGCCATCATACCAAATCTTGTTGGGAAACCAAAAACAAACCCATCAGCCTCAGCAAGTTGGTTGGTTGTAATGATAGGTACATCACTCTTTGGTGGTGCACTCATCTTACCCAGCACTTCCTCTGGCAGAGTCTCAGGGACCTGTCAGACATGCTCACTATAGTCAGTTTTGATATCCATATAGACCAATACAATAGTGCAAGACAAAATCATGAAAGTTCCATTAAGTAAACCGTTAACCATGAAGGTATGGGTTCTGGATTTTACAAAACTGCTAAAAAGAAAGCATAGAAATTTTATGATCATACGGTCATTCCAAATTAACTGGGTAACTTCAGAAAGGTTTTGTTAGCATAACTGCAGAAAATATGAAGGATCGACACGGAAAATAGTAGATATGATCATGGTTAATTGTGGAAGGGCTTCTGTGATGACTTCTGGCAACTGGTATAGGTGGCATGTTTTGGATGGGCATGGGGACAATTGAAATGACATATGGTTAGTAGAAAAATGGAACCTCACAACCTCATGAGTCATGGATATACAACTGTGGAAAAGGGAAACTTGGAAAAACAGATACTTTGCATTGAGACCCCAAAGATAACCATGAGTAGAGGCCCACCATCTAACCAATTTTTCTAGGTAAGAAGGCAACATAATTCAAAGTATAATTCAATATTAGTGCCGTCTAATCTTCAAGTCAACGTCTCTTCTCAAATTTGCTTGTTACTTGAAATGAGTCTAATCTTTACTATATACCAGGCAAATTGCACAGACGGTAAGCTTGGCAGTTCATTAAATGACATTAGAATGTGATATAGAGACAACATGGCACACACTGTTACCTGCCATAACGTGGCCTCAACACCTTCAACAGATGCAGCCCCTTTCTTGATTTCTTCTGCTAGTTTCTCCACATGTCCATACATGGAATAGTATCTACAATAGCAAAAAGAAGCTTTGAGCAAAAGAGTAGAAAAACTATAATGATAATGCAACTCTGGAGAATCCTTAACAACTGACTAAACGCGAATTGACATATACTAATAATCCTTATGACTGTAGAACAATATCTTGACAGGTTCAAATAATGTACAGAAAAAAAGAGAGCATCTATAGAACATTACAAATCTAAAAGTAATGTAACAAATCATCACCATGAAATATTAGCGAGGCAGAACGCCTAAATAAGATATGGTCAAAATGTTGCATCGATATGTGTGGAAAGAACAAAATAAGGAAAGAGGAACCCAGAAGATACCAATACGCAGCAAACACAAGGATAATGGTGGAATGCACCTTCAGTGAACAACTGTGTCAATCCCCAACCAATCAGGGAGAACATTGACATTGGTTAACAACACCTTAGTGATTCAACCGAAGCAATCATGTATGATTCAATAGGCATTCAATACCACTGAAGAAAATCACTTATAATAGCATCCCCTTCTGCCAACCACTTATCCCAAGGCTTAAATGCATGCGCATACTCTCCCACTTGTAGAGGCTTTCTCTTATTGTGCATATTGTTAAAAGCAGACTCCACCATCCACAAGAATTGACACAACTGATCTTTTACACCAAGTATGTATGAAGAGCTATAACGCCCCAGGTCTTAGGAGTTTAGGCACATAACAAAATGCTAACAACAGCAAGGTGTGACAAATTGAAAAAAGATGAATCAACTACCATCTCACCTGTGAAGTTAGAGCTGGATATACAAAGATACTAATGCAACTGGGTGGAGTGGATAACTAAAAATATATCATACCAGCCTAACATTCTTATATGGTCTTTGACAATGCAATAAGAAATTATTTCAACCTTTTCTACAAAGAACAGATTACCAAAAGAGAAAACAGAATTGACATCAAACTGTAACATAATCCTTCTAAATAATTATTCCTAGTATTAAAAGTTAGGTAGCCTGCTAACAGAAATACACTTTACACATGTGAAATGCTGCTCTCTTGTATGGCTAAGCCAAGTGGCGACTAGAAGCTAATGAAATCTCTACTCTACAGCATAGCAAGACCACACCGTGGATGATTAAATAATCATAAAGATGCGCATCCAATGAAGCAAATAAAATGGAGGCCACCTTAAGGAACCCCTAATATTGCAAGCAAGAGTTTCCCTTTTTTGCCTGTACCCAGGTACATATCTTATTGCAGGCATGTTGGATAAATAAAACAACTGTGATATCTATTCCAACATTAACATCAAACAATATGATAAGCCTTCGTAACATAAGCTGAAAGTGAAACTAAAACTTCCTAGCTACACACATTCCTTTGATTGCAAGACCCCATATCTCAATAGCATGCATCAAGTGGCTTTATTTATCAGAAAATTGCATTCTTTGATGACATAATTCAAGCCTTAGAATTGGAATCCACAGTTAAAATTGTATCCGTTAAATTGCAATTCCAAGAACTCTAATAATTAACACCTTATTAGCTCAAATAGAAACCATTTCCACACTTCCTCGGCTGAACTGTTACTTTTAACGGGTTCAATTTACAGTAATAACAGCTTTCTTATAATCAACCATCAATGCTCTACAGAAAAAAAAATCGACATTAATTTCATTTTCAACGAAAACGGAGACACGAAAACCAAAAAAAAACTCAACAGAAAAATTATCAAGTAGCTGTACGAACTGCATTTCCAATCAAACAATTCACAGACAACATCTACGGTCCACGCAAAAACAATCACACGAAAAAGCATCATGAACTAACTATTAATCAAAAAAAGAAAAGAAAAGAAAAGATCCAAAATTGATCACAAAAGAATCAAAAGTCGAGCCACGATTCAGCAACAAACATCTGAAATCAAACTCTAAAACACAAATGTAAACGATCGAAACAAAAAATCAGAACTGAAAATTTGAAGCAAAAGAACAGGGGAGAGAAATACGTACACAATATACACTTTGGTTGCCATTTCTTTTTTTTTTTTCTTTTTTTTGATTTTCAAGGAGTCTTCAACAAGTCACTGTAATTTCTCTCTCGCTCTCTGTATATAAAATTTTCAACGATTGAGAAAAAATGGGAGCCTATAAGCGGTATTTATAGTTGCAAATGAGAGGGATTAGTCAGAATGAAAAAAAAAAGAAAAAAAGTTAATGACGGGTTTTGTGTTATTACTTTTAATTAAGATTAAGTGGACGGTGTCGTTTCAATAACTTTTCGGTGTTTTAAAAAAAAATAAAAAAAAAAAGTGGTTAATGATGATATGTTGTTGTCACGCTCATCATCATCATAGTCGTTGGAAGTTAAACAATAAATACTCTAGAAGGAGAAAATATTGGGGTGCACGGAGTGCATCAATCAATGTGTGTTAGAGTCATTTAAATATTAACACGTGGTAAATTAATATTAAAAAATATTTATTTGGAGGAGAGATAAAATAATAATGCGGGAGAAAAAAAAATAAATATTTTTTATATTAATTTTATTACATATTAATATTTAAATGATCGAATATATATATTAAATAAGACATTCCGTACATTAAAAATTTGATTTTTTTAAATAAATATATTTTTATAATTAATAATTAATTAACTATTTAATGGTTTTAATGTTATACAAGTTTAGTAGGAGCACAGTGGAATTTTTTTTCAATTTTTTAAAATTTTAAAATATCAGATTTGAACCGTTGGATTGGAATCTAGTGAACATCAATTATTCGGGTAATTATTCTTATTAATTGGGTTAACTTATTTTCTATGTGGGGATGATTTATTGGTTGTTTACGTGAGGACAAGAGGAAGGTGTTTGGGACGGTGATAGACGGCTGTGGATTGGGTGGTTTGTGGTGGGAGTGGGTATGATCCGTTGGATGAGGAGATGGGGAGGTGGAGTTTTGTTGGAGATTTTATTGGTTTTAGGGGTCCAATTGTGGATCCAGAGCTGTTGATTGGTTGATTGGCATATTGACTTTTGTTAACAGATGGTAACAAAATTGAATGACGCGTTGCATGATGATCCACTCCTAGACCTCAAATTTCGTCACAGTCATGGTTTTTTTTTTTTTTAAATAGTATAATTTGTTGTAAATGATGAATGTCCACCATATTGATAATGGTGTAAATAGTAAATTCCACCATGATTATCAACCAATAACTTATTGATTTATTGGTTGAGTGGATTGAATTAGGTGAGGTAAGAATGACTATAAATATGAGTCAATTCTTGTTGAAATAAGATGAACAAAATTCTCTCTAAATTAAGAACTTCTTTTGTGGTGCTTTCATTTCTTGATTTTGGTATGTTAAATCCTTTTCTCCTTCACTCTTACTTCATTACTTTATATCATAATAAAATCATTCTATTACCTTATAATATAACACGTTATCAGCACGACTAGCTTATTAGTATGCTCTGTGATTGCCACTCTGTTGGATCTTTCACATCAGAAAATAAGTTTAGTTTTTACTTATATTTATTATATTGAAACATGAAGATTACAAAATAAATAAAAGAGCTAGAAACTATAAATATCATAAACTTTAATCCAATAAGAAGTTCTGGACATAATATTATTATTATTTTTTTAATTTAATGTTTATATATATATATATATATTTATATTTATGTAATTTATATAAATATAATGCATCTCAAGTCGGCTATGCCGACCACGTTTATATTTATGCAATTTATTTATTGCTATGCATCTCAAGTCGGCTATGCCGACCACGTTTATATTTATGCAATTTATTTATTGTTATGCATCTCAAGTCGGCTATGCCGACCATATTTATTATTTATGCAATTTATTTATTACGCATCTTAAAGTTACTATGCCAACAATATATACTATATATATATTTATTTATTTATTGTTATGCATATCAAGTTGGCTATGTCAACATAATTATTATTATTTTTATTATTATGCAATTTATTTACTGTTGTGTATCTTATGTTGAATATGCTGACACTATATTTATGCATTTTCATTTATTATTATGAATTTTATTGCCTTTCAATTTTAATTAAATTGTGCATATATATATATATATGAAATATATATGATGAGAATTTAAAATTTGTTGCATCAGACCAAAAATTCTGATTCTATATATATTTTAGTCCGGCAGTTCTGGATCATTTTTTATCCTATCTGAGATTTTTAGATCCAGAAGATCTAAATGTAATAAATTTTATGGATTAAGATTTGATGGACTTTACATTTTTGGGTACAAATATTATGATGTTGAATTACATCTAAAACCTGAAGATCCAGTATATTATTATTATAGAACCAGAAGTTCTGTGGCAAAAATTAAAGACATATATTACCAAGAGAAAGAAATGATTATTTCTACTGCTCGGCCGTTCTGTAACATTCCCAGAAGTGAATGCTAAATACCTATAAAAATTTTAGACATGGCTATAGTCATGGTTATGGGCATGGATATAGTGGTTATTAATTCTCAAATCACCATAATGTTAAAAAGATTATCTAAAAGTGGAATGTCTATAAAGTTAATAAAATAATGGCAAAAGTTTATAAACCCGTAAAATAATAAAAACGTTTGTTTTAAATATAACGAAGGGGGTCGTACTTGTTGTACACCCAAATACTTGATAAAGATTTATTATGTTTTTACTTACTAAGTATTTTTTCTATCTTCGTACACTTTTGCTTTATATTGATAGAATATATTTACTCAAAACTAATTACTATTATTGTTTTGTATGAATAAAAGCTGCTAAAAAATGTCAAACCTTAAGAACCTGCAGTTCTTTGCCCTAGATATTTCTGGGAACAATTACCTTTCCTGGATTCTGGATGCTGAAATGCATTTACAAGTCATGAATTTGCAAGACACGATTAAGGAAGAAAATGAGACATCCCTGCAGGATAAGGCTAAGGCTATAATCTTTCTTAGACATCATCTACATGAGAATCTAAAAGTCCAATATCTCATAGTGAAAGATCCATTAATATTGTGGAAAAATTTAAAAGATCGATATGATCATCAAAGGGATGTTTATGCCAACTAAAATATGTCAATCATCGATTTGTTTTGTGTATGCGTTTTTGTTCTGTGTTTTTGTTTTGTTTTTATCCTTTCTTTATCTCTGCAATCAAGTATGATGTATCTTTTGTGCCTCCGTTTTCATTAATAACTAATATATATTTTTGTTTAATGAAATAAAGGATATGGATAGGCCATCTGTTTCCAGTGGAGAAGATAAAAGTATATGTTTGATTGATAGTGCAACAACACATACTATTCTTCGTGATAAGAAGTATTTCTCAAATTTGATATCACTTAAAGCTGAGGTGAATACTATATCAGGTCCTGCAGACCTAATTGAGGGCTCTGGAAGAGCCACAATTCTATTGGAAAATGGAACAAAAATATGTATCCATGATGCTTTATATTCAAGCAGTTCCCAAAGAAATTTACTTAGCTTTAAAGATATTCGTTGTAATGGATATCATATTGAAACAATAAGTGAAAATAATATAGAATATCTCTATATTACTTCTGTTGTTTCAGGACAAAAATTGATTTTGGAAAAGATTCGTACTTTCTCATCTGGATTATATTATACGATAATCAAATCAATTGAGGCTTATGCAGTTATGAACCAGAAGTTCTCCAATCCAAAAATATTCATGCTTTGGCATGACCGCTTAGGTCACCCGGGATCTACGATGATGCGTAGAATCACTGAAAATTCTCATGGACATCCATTAACGAACCAGAAGATTCAGTTGTTACATGAGAGTATATGTACTGCATGTTCACAAGGAAAATTAGTAACTAGACCATCTTATCCTAAAGTTGGTTTTGAATCCCCATCATTTCTACAAAGAATTCAGGGGGATATATGTGGACCTATTCACCCACCTAGTGGACCATTTCGCTATTTTATGGTTCTAATTGATGCATCTGCAAGATGGTCACATGTTTGTTTATTGTCTACTCGTAATGTTGCTTTTGCCAGATTACTTGCACAGGTTATTAGGCTTTGAGCACATTTTCCAGATTATCCAATAAAATCAATACGCCTTGATAATGCTGGTGAGTTTACATCCAAAACTTTTTATGAGTATTGCAAAGCAGTGGGGATTGATGTTGAACATCCAGTCCCACATGTGCACACCCAGAACGGATTAGCAGAATCATTTATCAAACGCCTACAGGTAATTGCGAGAACTTTATTATTAAGAACACAATTACCAAGTTCTGTATGGGGACATGCTATTTTACATGCTGCTGCATTAATCCGTCTTCGACCTACTGCTTACCACCAGTATTCACCATTACAACTTGTGTTTGGCCATCAACCTAATATATCCCATTTACGTATTTTTGGTTGCGCTGTATATGTCCCAATTGCCCCAACTCAAAGAACTAAAATGGGACCCCAAAGACGTTTAGGGATATATATTGGTTTTGATTCACCATCAATTATTAGATATTTGGAACTTTTGACGAGTGATCTTTTTACCGCACGATTTGCGGATTGTCATTTTGATGAGACAAATTTTCCATCTTTCGGGGAAAGAAAAACTTCTCCTGAAGAGAAGCAGGAATTTTCTTGGAAGGTTCCAAGTTTGATCCATTTAGATCCATACACATCTCAGTGTGAGAATGAAGTGCGAAAGATAGTGCATCTTCAAACAATTGCTAATCAGTTACCAGATGCATTTACAGATGCTAATAGGGTAACAAAGTCATATATACCAGCTGCTAATGTACCAGCCCGGGTGATTGTTCCTGAAGAACGATATAAACAATTAGCAGCAACTGAATCATCTGTTGCACGACAGAAGCGTGGTAAACCACTTGGATCAAAAGATACAGTTCCCCGGAAGAGGAAAGTAAATTATCAGGATTCTGATAAAACTCGAGTTACAAATAAATCCACTTTCTCTGAATCAACTCCAGTAGAGTTAGATGTCCCTGAAGCGACAGGAGCCCCTGTAGTGGCAGAAGCCCCTGAAGTGGCAGAAATCCCAGAAGAGAGACAAGAAAATGGAAATGAAGAAATATCCATAAATTATGCAAGAGAAATATGGAATCGTGAAGAAACAATCATCGATGATATATTTTCTTACACAGTAGCTACTGAAATTATTAATGATGATTATGAACCTCATGGTATTGATGATTGTAGACAAAGGCATGATTGGCCTAAATGGAAAGAAGCAATTCAAGCAGAATTAAATTCTTTAGCCAAACGTGAAGTATTTGGACCTGTAGTCCAGACACCTGAAGATATCAAACCCGTCGGATATAAATGGGTTTTTGTACGAAAACGAAATGAGAAAAATGAAGTCATGAGATATAAGGCACGACTCGTAGCACAAGGTTTCTCGCAGAGACCTGGTATTGATTTTGATGAAACGTATTCACCAGTGATGGATACAATCACATTTCGGTTTTTATTAAGTATGGCTGTTTCAGAAAAGCTTGAAATGCGTCTAATGGATGTAGTGACTGCTTATTTATATGGGTCACTCGATTCAGATATCTATATGAAAATTCCTGAAGGATTTAAAATGCCAGAAGCATATAAATCGAGATCTCGTAATTTATATTCGATAAAGTTGCAAAGATCCCTGTATGGATTAAAAAAAATCTGGACGGATGTGGTATAACCGTCTTAGTCAATATCTGATCAAGGAAGGGTATATTAATGATCTAGTATGTCCATGTGTTTTTATAAAGAAATCTGAATCTGGATTTGCTATTGTAGCAGTATATGTTGATGATATGAATTTAATTGGAACTCCTGAAGAGCTCCTGAAAACTGCTGAATATTTAAAAAGGGAATTTGAAATGAAAGACTTGGGCAAAACAAAGTATTGTCTCGGCCTAGAGATCGAGCATACACCAAATGGAATACTTGTTCATCAATCGGCATATGTTGAAAAGATTCTGAAAAGATTTAATATGGACAATGCTCATCCATTAGGTACTCCTATGGTTGTTAGATCTCTTGATCCTAAAAAGGATCCATTCCGGCCTAAAGAAGATGATGAAAAGATACTTGGTCCCGAAGTACCATATCTAAATGCAATTGGTGCTCTATTATATCTTGCACAATGTACTAGACCTGATATTGCATTTGCAGTAAATTTATTAGCAAGATTCAGTTCAGCACCAACTCGAAGACATTGGAATGGAATCAAACATATTTTTCGTTACCTTCGTGGTACAATAGACTTGGGATTATTTTATGTGTCTAACAATTTTTCAGGTTTAATTGGTTATGCTGATGCTGGATATTTATCTGATCCCCATAAAGCTCGTTCACAAACGGGATATGTTTTACCTATAATGGCACAGCAATCTCCTGGCGATCTATAAAGCAGAGTATTGTTGCTACATCCTCTAATCATTCGGAGATCCTTGCACTTCATGAAACAAGTCGAGAATGTGTTTGGCTAAATTCTATTATTCATCATATTCGAAGTACATGCGGATTTTCATCATCCAAAGAATGCAGACACCAATATTTGAAGATAATACAGCTTGTATTGCTCAAATAAGAGGAGGATATATCAAAGGGGATAGAACTAAGCATATTTCTCCAAAATTCTTCTATACTCATGAACTTCAACAAAGTCGACAGATTGATGTAAAACAGATACGGTCTACAGATAATCTTGCAGATCTGTTTACTAAATCATTACCGACGTCAACATTTGAGAAATTAGTATATGGCATTGGTATGCGTCGATTTTGTAAACTACAGAATTAATTTTTATCAGGGGGAGCATACAATCAGGGGGAGTAGATTTTTGAAGATAACAATACATGTGCACTGCACTCTTTTTCCCTTCGACCGGATTTTGTCCCACTGGGTTTTACCGGCAAGGTTTTTAATGAGGCAGTTTGAACACATCAAATACAATTTATAATCCAGAAGATCATTGTATTGTTACCAACCATATTTACTTAAAATGGTGTAAATTAAAGGGGGAGTGTGGTAAATGATGAATGTCCACCATATTGATAATGTGTAAATAGTAAATTAAACATGATTATCAACAAAACTTATGATTTATTGGTTGATGTGGATTGAAGTAGGTGAGTTAAGAATAATGACTATAAATCTGAGTCAATTCTGTTGAAATAAGATGAACAAAATGCTCCTAAATAAGAACTTCTTTGTGTGCTTTATTTCTTGATTTTTGGTATGTAATCCTTTTATCCTTTCACTCTTACTTCATTTTTTTTTTTTTAATATTATAATTATAATTAAATAATTATAATTATAAAATTAATTATAAATTAAAAATCAATTATTAAATGTGACGTTTGAGTATATATTCTCTTAACGGGATATGAACCTCCCATAACTAAATTGGAAGAACCTCCCATAACTAAAGTGGAAGGAAATTTTCAGTGCATCAATGAGTAGTACATCCGACCACTGAAAATATCCCACGTGACTGCTACGTATATAATTTTAATAACACATGTGTAATTCGTTTATCATGTATTATATCTTCAGTGGTTGAATGTACCACTCATCCGTGCACTGAAATTTACTTCTAAGGTGGAAAGGAGATGTGTTAACCACTTGAACTACGAGTGAATATGTGAAAAAAAAAGTTATTTATTAGAACAAATTTATACTCAACATGAAGTTTGGGGTTTTACATACATAAACAACTTATTCAAGAACTCATAAAAATTCTCTTCTATTGTTAGAATTGACCGTTAAAGAAAATCGCTAACCATTTAAAAATAGTAAAAAGTCGAAAATGTTCCTAATTAAAAAAAAAGTAAATTTTTTTTAAAAAAAGAATATTTATTGTAGAGTAAATGAATTTCCCTAATTTGGTCAAGAAAAAGCAACTCCAAGTCATTCCATTTTGGATGCTATCAAAATCTAAGGTTGCATGGTCCAACACTCCAATATTGTTTATCATTTGAATATTTAAAAGCACTTTGTTAATCTAGAAAAATCAAGGGTTTGATTCAAAGGGGAACCCAAATAGTAATTGTTTTGTTAGGTGGGATTACAATATAATAATATTCCTTTCACTTTGCATTATACAATCCCTAATAAAATTTGTGGAAACTTCAAACTTCAAAGTTTGTGAATATGACTTTTTTTTTTCTTTTTCTAAAATTGGAATAAAATTATTTTCATAAATCTCTTTTAGATAATTTCTTCTTTTTTTTTTCACAATAAAAAATCATTGATGGTTTGGTTATCAATCATAAAAAAAAATATGGTTCAGGTTATTTTATTATTGACGTGTTTTTTTTATTATTGGCCGATATAAATAAATTATGTTTAATTTTTTTTTCTCGTAATTAAATTTAGGATTATTATATAAGACTCGAGTTATCTTTTTATTTTTAATATATTATCTACAGTGGTACGATTCGAACTGTAATATTGTCGAACTAATAAATACGTTTTATCACCATTATCACATTGAGCTGTTGTTTGACTCTTAGAGTAACTCCTTTAACTATTTTAGAAGTCATTCCAATTAAGGACCTCAACTTTTTGCAGCAAAATTTGAAAATAATTAACAAATTTTCTTATGAGGTACATTGTAGGATCTTTTTCTATTAGTTTTAGAATAAATTTTAGTAGTTGGTCTAGGTTTTTAACGAATTTCAAAAATCCAAAAAACTTGTGTCCCCTTTTGTCATACAAAAAAGTCCTATATTTCCTATAATATTGAAGATATCCATTCCAATAATATAACATCCAATTTTTTTTAAAAAAATTTTCATGGCGGCTTACAAATATTATAAGGTATGTCAATAGCCACCTTTGTCTGTTCTGAAAATGACCAAGATTTGGTCCAAGTACATGATGATCATGCTTTTAAAGTACAAATTGTTATAAAAGCGATTTTTTTTTTGACATTTGTACCGTGTTTATAAATTAATAATGTTGGTCAAATTTATTAATTAATTGAGATATTAATTTATAACGGTATTGACAATAGACGATTAATAATATTATCTAGAATCTTTTGTATCATAAAATTTACAATAAAACTATAAATTTTGGAGTCTGTTTCAAAGTATCAATACACTAAATAATTCTTTGTTGTATTATGAAAATATAACTTCAGAACTATTAAATGTATGACGAAAAATTAAAATGAAATTTAACTAGAATTTAATTTTAACAAAATAAGAAGCGACAATAAATTCATATTTTAAAAAAATACCATAGTTAATCCTATACGTATTTTTTTAGTAAATTATTAATTTATAAAATGAGTGAGATTATATATTTTAATTAAAATTATATTGTAATTTTTTTTATTTAAAGATTAAATATTAGTAACTTGATATTCAAAAGGAATTATTTACATAAAAAGAATTTATTACAGGACAAAAATTTGTATTTTATGAAAAGATCTATATGTCGATATAAGAGAATTCTCACATAAAAAAAAAAAATTGGAAAAAAAGAAGGCTGCAAAGTCTTGTTTTGGAATCGACAATTCCTGCCGTCATGCTATTTATTTATTTATTTTAATAATATCTAAAACGGTTTGCATGGTCCTGACTTGAATACCAAAAGCACTTATAGATCATAATCACTTCTGGTCAAGCTGTTTTATGACCAGTGATCTTACCTAACGACAGCACTTAAGATGCGTGTTATTGGCTGCACGTAGAGTCCTTGAGTTGAAAAAATCAAGATAGATAGATTCCTTTCCCTTTGTAAGATGTAAAAAAAAAAAAAAAAAAATCTCGTACATTAATTTATAATTTAAAGGGTTAGTATATATATTTTTTATTTTATTTACAGTTATAAGAGTAGATAATGGATGTCTACAATTATCATTATGAGAATAAATGTTTAGGCTGCATATTTAGTAATTAATCACGGTAAATCCTAACTTATAATAAATCTTGTAAACATACCAGTCATTTAAATCAAAAAACCTTTTATTATGTAATGTTTTCTTATAGAAGTTCTTGGAGAAGATAAAAATGATAATCTGTAACCTTATAAATATGGAATTGTATTTTTAGCTACAAACAATAGTGTGATTGTTTTTAATCAAGCTAGAAATTTTATTTTCATCCTATAGCCAAACAATTATAAAAATACCCCTAAGGATGTATTTTAAGTTGGATATGTGAGGTATTTCAAGATAGACACAACTAGATATATTTCACGTTGAGCATGTATTTCACTTTGGATATGAGAGGTATTTCTAGTTTAGAATGGCTAGATGTATTTTACATTTGACTTGGTTGGGTGTATTTCACATTAAACATATGATGTATTCTGCGTTAAGCATTTTAAATATTACATCTTCCATGCGGTTTAAAACAATCAAATTATTACATATGGTTAAAAAAATAATTCATAATTTATATGGTTAGTTTTGTAATTCCCCAGAAGTGTAATGTTTTCTATGGTAATTCTTCAATAAACATATTTAGTATTTCTCTTTTCACTGATAAAAAAAAGTATTTTCTTTAAGTTGGTGTTTCGGGTCCATTTATGTTTTGAGGATATTGTCTTTTTGAGTAGGCAAAAATGATTCTAATAATCACATCGCAAATGATCAAGTTTTTGGTAACAAAGAAAAATGATGTTGCTTAATATAAAAAGGATTGTGTAGGGCTTTCTTTTTGGAGAGCCTCCTAAGTATTTTCTATTTTATTAATTTTTAATTTATTAAATTATAAGTGTTAGTATATTAATTCGATCAGTATAACTCAATTTATATTATTACCATATATTATGTAATATTACTGTGACATCTCCTAATTTTCATATATATATATATATTATATTATACTACCTTTATCATACGATCAATTGGTCTTTTACTCCCAACAACAAACAACTCCAAGCATTTCACACTAAAAAGTAGATGGGGGAGGGTTTCTTGAAAAATCAGGAACCTCCATATCTCACCATCATAATAACAAACAATCATAATCACAATAGGAGGAGAGGGTCCACATTTTGATCATCAACTGCATGAAAATTTGACAAAACTGGCTTTGTCTTCACGAATCATGTTCATGTACACAATAACTTGTCTAGCTGTCGATCGATGGATCCCCATGATTGATTATCCATATATCTTAATTATTTGCCTTGTTGAGAAAGTTAATGCAATATTTGACCAATTTTACCAATTACCATACCATGCTGATCGTTATCGATCATCTTACCTGCTGCACATGCACCATCTGAAACAAAGACTTTTTTTTCCCCCTTGCATGTGAAGATTGATTCTAAAATGGCAACACCACATCTCTTTCTTTCCTTGTCAACTACCCATTCTTTTGGGCTACACAATGATGGACTATTATACATATTTGTTCTCCGGATAGGTAGCAATTCGAATTTGTAAGAGACATGTACATGAGTGTCAGTAACTACTCAACCCAAAAATTTAAAGTGTGAAGTAAAAGTTCAATACATGATATAATGCTCACTAACACACCTCTTCACATGCAATATTGATGGGTTTGGCACAGCTCAATCAATGATATAAAGCTTTTTCGTATGCCCCTTGTACAAGGCCAATGGGCTTAGCATGTGGATAAAGCCTAAAAACAAATACATATTTAAATATTGAATGCAAAATAAATACATAAACACTGATATTATATAGACGACATCCCAACCCAAAGCTCTCTAACGTACCCTCACATGCAATTCAAATAAGTTTGGCACAAGCTAATCAATGATATAAAACTTTTTAACAAAATCTCTCATATACAAGATCAATGAGTTTGGTATGCGGACCAAGCCCAAATACATATACAAAGTCAAATACCAAAACAAATACAAGCTGCATGACTCTAACCCAGTACAGCATAAATACAAAAAAGATGCATGTGGGAAGACTTCAATCCAAGATTCCAGGCCATCTCCAATGGGTCTCTATTTATCCAAATTGAAGAATGAAACCTCTCCAATGATACTCTATATTGTTGTTTCCAAAAAATATCAAATAAAGATTGGTAAATAAATCTCCAATCCACTATTACCCTTCTATCCATTCTTTAAACAAATTTTATTCCTTCCATATTCTTTTTAAATTTTTAACTAAATTCAATTAACTTATTATAATTTTTTTATTTATAAATGTAATTAGCATAAAAATTATATCATTAGAAATATTTTGTTGAGATCTTTCAAGTGGGTATAATATTGACTATATTTTAATTTTTTTAAAATTTTTTTTTTCATTTATCACATCTATTTATTTATCAATAACCTAATAATTATTTTATTTAAAATTAAATTATTTGAAAGCTTCAATATATATATATATATATATATATATAATTACTATTTAATATAATAATTAACTGAAAATAATTTAGTAAGATAAAAACAATTACATTAACATCTACAAAAGAAATTAGATGTGAAAAGTTAGGTAGAAAAAATTAGGTAGATGAAAGAATTAATTATTAAAAAATTAAAATTAAAATTGTTACATGTAAAATAATTAGGTATAAATATATTACGTGAGTAAATTATTATATAAACTAATTAAGAGAAAGTTAGAACAAATAACTTATAAAGTAAGAAAATAATAATATTTTATTATTTGCAGATTGTAAAATGGATTATGGTTGGAGTTGTAAATTTATAGAGATGAAATATTATTAAAATATTCTATTTTGGACCTCCATTTTGATAAAAAAATAGAGTATGATTGGAGATGACCTTAGGCCATCTCCAATGGGTCTCTATTTATCCAAATTGGAGAATGAAATCTCTCCAATCATACTCCCAAAAAAATATCAAATAGAGATTGGCAAATGGATCTTCCAATTTGGAGATTCACTATTCTAATCTCCGTTACTTTTTCAACATTAATGTTCCACTATTACCCTTCCATCCATTCTTTAAACAAATTTCATTCATCCCATGTTCTTTTTAAATTTTTAACTAAACTCAATTAACTTATTATAACTTTTTATTTATAAATGTAATTAGCATAAAAATTATATCATTAGAAATATTTTGTTGAGATATTTCAAGTGAATATAATATTGACTATATTTTAATTATTTTTAAAATTTTCATTTATCACATTCATTTATTAATCAATAACCTAATAATTATTTTATTTAAAAATAAATTATTTCAAAGCTTCAATAAATATATATATATATATAAATATAATTACCATTTAATATAATAATTAACTGAAAAAAATTTAGTAAAACAAAAACAATTACATTAACATCTACAAATTAAAATATTCCAACTAATAACAATAAAAATAATTAATTATTAGGTGGAGAAAATTAATTAGGTAGATGAAAGAATTAATTATTAAAAAATTTAAATTAAAATTATTACATATAAAATAGTTAGATGTAAATATATTATGTGAGTAAATTATTATCTAAAATAATTAAGAGAAGGTTAGAAAAAATAATTTATAAAGTAAAAAAATAATAATATTTTATTATTTACAGATTGTAAAATGGAAAATGGTTGGAGTTGTGAATTTATAAAAATGAAATATTCTTAAAATATTTTATTTTAAATTTTTATTTTAATAAAAAATAGAAACCCATTCAAAATGTCCTTCCTAAAACAAGATTTTGATATAATATTGGCAACAAGTCAAACTAAAAATTTAATTCGGTAGAGCTCAATTAATGTCATAAAGCTATTTATTGCTTTTGATGTAGTGGTTTTACCTTTATCTTTAAGGAGGGGCTACAAGGTAGCAAATAGCAATCAAGAGTCAAGATTACAAAGGCAGAGCCAGCACTTCACATTTGGGATAAATTTGTAAACAAATTATAATTTAGGGTGTCTGTCGGAATATAAATAAATATAAAGTTAAAATGTAATATATATAAATATAAAGACCTTCTAAATAATTGTGGGCAAGAGGGACATGATTATAATTTTACAACCTCGAGGCCAAAGAACAAAACGACAATACAAAGATTTGGTGCAGTCCATCTCAATCCACAACAAAACCAAACAACATGTATAGGAAAAATCAAGTCCGTCCATCGTTGTGTTTCTAGATAAACCTTGAATTTGTGACAACAGAGGTATTTTGGTCCGCACAGGGCTCGTTTGAATAGAAATCTCAATCAATAATACCTTGACATGGAGGGAACATGGACAGCTTTGTGGTGTGTGAGAGTCTCACATGAATTCGAATTCACTCAAGAACGAAAATGGTGTTCAGAGTTCTCTCACCTCATCTGCTATACTTTGTGATGGAACAATTGTATGGTCTTACGTACACGGATTCTCTTAGACCAAAAAATCTCCATTAATAGATAATAATAACATATACTTTTAGTTGATCTGATTCATTATCAATTCTTGGTGATAAGCTTGTTCTGTCATATTCAAAGCCATTAATGGGACCTTTAACTTTTGACTTTTCTTGGTAGGTCAGTAGATAAGATAAAATAAATATCATCAACTTGTTGCAACCATTTTGAATGGTCAGTCTCTTCATTATAGAACTGTAAAAAAAAATGGTGGATGGTGAATTCTAATTTGCATCCTGATATGGAAAATGCATGGTTAATCAGGTAGGTGAACCACCAGGATCATCCACATATCAACGGTATCCGATAAGCTAAAGTACTCTTATGTCACAATGCTTGATTTTGTGTGAAGGTATCAGAAATACTAATTTCAAAAATGTTAGATACATAATTATAAGGTACAGAGAAGTATTATTAATTAATCAGTCATGCACATATATATAGTCAAGAAAATTTCTCTATCGAGCCTCTAACAGCGAGATAGTAACTTCATTGGTATAAGATAATTCTGGCTTGCTTGATGAAGAATCCGGGTCAAGTAACTTCCGGTCCGTTAAGAAACCAGGTTGTTTCGGTTCTGGCAACGGTGTCTCGCTATTCAACATCAAAACCACAACTGCCATGGTTGGCCTGTCTTCTGGATGCTGTTGCACACATAAAAGACTAATGTGGATGCACCGTATGGCTTCTGATAGATCACATGAATCTCCAAATATTGAATCAATCAGTTCTAGAGGGTTGCCTTCTTTCCATAGTTTCCATGCCTAAAACATGCAACAAAAAAAATAAAGTTTCTGTTATTTGAGATGATATTGAAAAACATGTCTCAGAGTAAAGTGATGCTTTTGACTTACAAGTCCTATAAGGTTCAGGTCGTGGTCTGGATGATAGAACCCTCTATTTTTCTTTCCACTTACTATCTCCAGCAATAAAATGCCAAAGCTGAAGACATCGGATTTTACTGAGAACAACCCATCACTCGCATATTCTGGTGCCATGTAACCACTGTAGAAGATTATTACAAGAATATTTTCATTAATGATTGGGAGGAGTTGTTAAGATGACAAAGGAAAAAAAGAAAAAAAGAAAAATGCTTACTATGTCCCAACAACTCTGTTTGTGTTTCCTTCTGTCTGGTCTCCACCAAAAGTTCTAGCCAAGCCGAAATCTGAAATTTTCGGGTTCATCTCATGATCAAGTAATACATTACTTGCTTTCATATCTCTATGTATAATCCGCAATCGAGAATCTTGATGAAGATAGAGAAGACCCCTAGCAACCCCGCAAATAATGTTGAAACGCTTGGACCAGTCTAATAGTTTACTTCTCTTTGGGTCTGGCAGGCATAGTATCAGGTTAGTTACAATGCTCACTCCTTCAATTTTCAAAAAATAAAGATAAAAAAAGAAAAAAGAACAAAGAATGCAGAGGTTTAGGCAGACCAAAAATGAAGGAGTCTAGGCTTTTGTTGGGCATGAATTCATATATCAGCATTTTCTCCTCTCCTTGTATGCAGCAACCGAGAAGCTTTACAAGGTTTCTGTGCTGCAGTTTGGCAATCAGTATAACTTCATTTGTGAACTCATTTAATCCTTGTCCGGAAATCTTCGAAAGCCTCTTCACAGCAATTTCTTGTTCATCTGCTAGTGTACCCTGCAAAAAAGGTATCAGTGAGATGAGTTACATTAAAATAGGTACTTGTGGTCATTTCACTAGAGCATGTTGCAAGTTTACTTTGTATACAGGTCCAAAGCCTCCTTCTCCAAGCTTGTTGTTGAATGAAAAGTTGTCGGTGGCATTAACAATTGTAGATAACTCAAACAATGGTAGCTCCAAGTCTTCTTTTCCATCTTCATTTTCCTGATTGGCTTCCCTGTTGCTTTCGGTTTTCTCTGAAATTGTGGACAATGTTTACTATTAATCACGAGATGTCACCAACTAGTTATTAGGAAAACAAATGACCATAAATAAGTGAGGCAAAATTAACTTTACCTATTGACTTTGTCCTGCTTTTATACATGTAATAGCCGACTACAAGCAGCCCAGCAATCACCACAACGGTAGCAACAACTATCGCCACTACTATTTTCGTACCAGGCTCAGCTTTCGCTCCTTAATAGAACAAATCAACATAGCGAAGCAACATAGTTAAAACAGCAGTAGTATATGCACAGAAGATATAGCAAAAAACCAGTTTATGTGGTACATTAAGGAGTAGCATAAACAAAACTAAGCCAGTACCTATTTCGGAAGCAGACATTCGAATATACAAGCCCTGCCCTCCACTTGCAAACCGTTTGATATCAATCAGATCGCCAATCCACATGGCGCAGCCACTGCCCGTTCCTCTAATATCCGAGTTTGTAAAAGCCATACAAGAAGAGTTCTGTAAGCATTTCTCCCTGCATTCCTTGAGATCCATACTGTTGTTGACCCAAGTATATGTAGTATCCGGCAATTTCAACCCTTCAAAATTGATGAAACCATCTTGTTTCGAGTAGTTTAATGGCTTATTGCGTACACACCCTTGAGACCAGTCAGTGTATTCTGGTGATTTAGGCTTGAACCCCTTAAAACATTGGCAAATGGGTGATTCACTTATCATACAATACCCGTAGGTACCGCAAAGTGCGTAATTGTCACAGTAATCTCTTGGAACGGCTGCAAATACCGACCAACTTTTAGTTGATTCTCTCCATGTGAATCTTTGGCGTAAATTAATGGTTTGATTCAAAACAATCCTGGAGAGTACTGATTTATCTGCAAGCCAGAACATGTAGTACAACTCCTCCTCACTAACAACAAATTTGAAATTGAAAACTGTGTTAGGCCTTAACTCTGGAGCACCACTGAATCCAATACCATTCCAGGGTCCGCTCCTATAAAACTTTTTCGAGCCTTTCCATATAACCATCTCAGGATAATCTTTTAGTTCTACCCCCCAAGTAAAATCTCCAGGTGCTGGATCATCCGGGCTCTTCCAGGATGATATACGCCGATCAAGACCAGTCTTTTGGTCCCATCCGAGCTTCATTTCTGGTAGCAACGTATCACAAGGATAGTCAAAACTCTGCCACAAGTAACTCCCCAAATCATCATCATAATTTTGTCCATCTCTCAGAACAAGATTTCCTGAATTCAGGAGCTGTAACACAACTGAACGTTTGGCTTCTCTAGTGGAATTTGCTGACCATACAACAGTTTTGTTCTGGCTCACAACAACAGGACTGCCTGTGCTGTTTATCATCAATACACCAGTAGAATCGTTGATGGGGTTGATTCTGTTTGCGACCCAAACAACAGTCTTATCTGGGATATTCTTGTACCAAATTCCAAAGTAGCGATTCTTGGAACTACCAGGACTGAAGAAACCAAGCTCAAAGGTTCCATCTTTTGAAACTAAGGTCCTCCCATCATCACTAATTGACTCAGAAGAATTGATACTGTCAGATGCATAAGCGAATTCGTAGAAGAAACACAGTAACTTGAAACTGATTAACAAGAAAGAACGAATATCCATCGGTGTCTAACCTTTCAGAGAGCTCTCCCTGTAACATGTTACAACATAAAACAGCATTAAAAAAATTTATCAATCTAGAAGAACATTGACCCGAAAGTGAAGGATTATTGACTTATATTTCAATACACAGCCTTTAACGACAGTGACTGGTAGCTGAGAGTTCAAAATTTCTGTCTTCATGTGGAAAAACAAGTTACGCCATTAGGCCGAGTCCATATGGCCCATTATAAGTACAACTTGCAGTGAAGTACTTAAGGTTTATTTAAATTACAATTAATCATATTTTATCAAAATAATTAATTGACGCTTAGAGTTAACTAGAGTTTTTATATTTAAAAAAGGTAAAATTTCTTAAAAAAAAAATAAAAGATGTTACACCACTAGGCCACAGTCCATGTCCTATTATAAGGGAAACTTGTAATGGAGCACCTAATATTTATTCAAATTACAACTAAATCGTACTTTATTAAATGATTAATTGACCAGATTTCCATCAATACTATACTTTCATTCATTAGTGGAGATTTGGTTCTCCACTTTTAGAGAAGGAGATGAGGATCTTTATTAAATGAGATATTATTTCAATATCATCCACAAATGGAGTACATGTAGACCAGATCTCTTCCATGGGAGATTGAATCTCCATTAGAGATCGGACCAATCTCTACAGGAGGAAATGAATCTTCTCCAATAATTTTTTAATGTTTAATTAAATAATAAATTATTATAATAATTGATAAAATAGGCTGCTAAGGGGTAATTTGAAAATTTTATAAAAATTTAACCAGTTAGAGTTAACAGTTTGGTAAAAGGTTATATCATTTTGATAAAAATGAGATCTAATTGTAATTTAAACAATTATGAGAGTATCTCATTGTAATTTGTCCCATGATAATGTAAATGTGGTTGGTTTTTTTTTTTAGTACTCAAATTTTCCCAAGTCGGTTTAGTATAGTAATGTGACATTTTTTTAACATTATAAATGAGACACAAATTTCTGCATATGAAAATGACATGTTTGACATAAGTGTATGAAAAAAATATGCAGAGTGTAACCACATTTTCTCCTACATTTCCTCAAGAAGGAAAAAAAAAAAAAAAAAAAAAACTACCCATTAGCAGCGTCACACTTGGAAGTAAAATCAACCAGCATTGTCAAGAGAAGAAAATATTTCTAGTATCAAAATAATTAATTTGGTAAAGTAAAGGCGGATTAGATAATCCATCTGTAATCCTTAGAATTATTCATGTAAACTGGCCAATTAATATGTACAAGTAGTGACACACGAGAAATGTGAATGCTTGAAGTTTCCTTTGGTGCTTTTGTTGACCCAATCACTCTTGTGAGAGATTGAAATTTTAGACCGGGAGTAATAATTATCAACGTGTAATCATCAATGGGAGCTGAGACTTTCTTGGCAGGTCACCAGGTAGATAGAGAGTACAGTTTCTTGCAAGCTCCATTTTTGAGAAAACAAGACATTGGTGTTTACACTTAGAGCTCGATCAGTATGGAAACTGACCTAAACATGAACTGCCCTTGTCCCTTGATATAATTCAGTTAGACAGTGTTACTGGTAACGTGGTGAGATCGTCTCATGCAAAACTAAAAGTTTAAACTGTAAGTTAGGCAAGATCGAAGGGCTTGCATCCAAACATATATTCAAACTCAGAACAAATATAAATACATGCAACTCAGGACTTCTAAGTCAAACAAAGCTATGATACAATGTCAGTAACTAACATATCTAAAAGTTTAAACTTTTAGAAAAATGCCAAACTAAGAGCATCTCCAATGCTATTATGCATTTGGAGAAAATTGAGTGCCATATAGGATCTATATTGAAAAAGTTAAAAAAACTCTCTCCAATGCAATTATCTAACTTCAGTATTAATATGATGTGGCAAAAAAAAAGGTTAAAAAAATATCAAATAGAGTTTCTAGTTGTAGATATCCTCCTTGATATGCTGACTAGGATTTCTAACTTTTCCCACCAAAATAATTTTAACATTTTCTCAATGCATTTAATTGTCATATTAAATTGGAGAGAGAATATGACAAATGACTTGTGGTGATTGGTTCGAAATTACTATTTAGATACTTATATTGGAGGAGTGAATATGCATTTCTATAATTTATTTGACCAGTTAGATTCATATTATTTAGAAATATTGATATGACACTATTTAGATACCCAAAAATATATATTTGCATTGGAGATACTCTAATAATATAAGATTCTCTTACATTAAGATGATGTAATCTTATATACAGGGTCGGCCTTGAGCCGGGTACAAGGGACGACCTTCTAGGACCCCAAGTTCAAGGGGCCTAATATGTTATGTTTTGATTATACCATAAAAAAAAAAAAAAAAAAAACACCCACCAGATATTTTATAGCCCAATTTAATTATTATTATTATTTTTTATGTTTATTATGCCAACATCTTAGCATGCTCAAGGGGCCCAATTTATTAAACCCATATTTCTTTTTAAACCTACATTTCAATACGATAATACCCCTAATTTTACCCCAACGTTTCAGAGATTAAGGTTTTATTGTTTATTCACATTATTGCAAATTGGTGTGGTAGATTACAACAATTTTTATAAAGTAAGATTTCTTTTTTCTTTTTTAAATTGCTTTAAAAACTATATCGTAAGGTACTTTTATAAGTTTTATTGAATATTGTTTTTTTTAACTTTATATTTTTATTTGACTTGAATTAATTAACATTGTTTACTGTTTGGTTTTTCGGAATTATATTGTAAGGGTTGTTCGCATACAACTTGTGAATTTTATTTTTAATTTTTTTTCCAATAAATTGTTTTATGTATATGAAAAATAAAAGTTATGGTGTTTTTTTTTTCTTTTTTTGAAGAATCGATTTTTATAATTTATTGTTTTTGTCATTTTATTTTAGGAAGCGCTTTAGTGATTAATTTGTTAGATTTTTTATTTATTTTATTTTTAGTAAATAATACTTTTAATGTTATTTATATTTATTGTACTGATATTATTATTATTATTATTTGGAAGGAAAAAAAAAAGAATTTAATAACAATGAGACATGAATTATAAATTTATAATTTATATGCAGTTTGTATATGTGAATGCAGATTATATAATTTATATTAATGAGATTATATCTATCCAATTTGAGTTAGTAAAATTTTGTATTTGTTAGAATTTATCAAAGTATAACATGTTAGGACCTCATTTTCAATTGAGCTTCGGACTACCAAAAAGTCAGAGCTGACCTTGCTTATACAACGGTAGAAATTCAATATGTGAACATATGTTACACCAGCCACCACTAGACCTATGGTAATGCAGAAGTTGCGGGAGAGAGTAAATGAAATAGGATTTTTCAGAAGTTGATCTAGCGATATGATATTGTTATCTTTTCAAATGAACCAGAAACATGTTTTACCAAAGTTTACAGAATGATGAATTGTAAACACATCTCTGTCTCTGTGACAAAGTGTGTGAGTTTAGTAGGCACATAAATCATATCAAGAGAAAAATTAACGTGAGATACTCTCACCACGTTATGATCAGTGAAATATCCAATTATATTATGTCATGTTCTAATATAAATAATGAGATGACATAATATAATTAAACGGTATATTCGGTATAAGGGACGAGTCCATCCCACTTAAATTTTTCTATCATACGATATAGTTCAGACTAACTAGAAGTTAAATAGTATGAAGTTGAGTTATGGATTCATATACATCTATTTTATGAAAAGTCGAAGCAACTTCAGCAGAGAGGACCGACCACCCACATCCATCCATGGACATACAGCTATGAGGTTTTACCAAGTTAGAAATAAAAATGACCTAATATGGTAAACTAAGGTTAAGGGAAATATCAAGGGTGCTAAAAAGTGTTAAAGGAGCCTTATATTATTAGTTGAGCCCTTTCTTAACAGTTTAAATTTTTTGATCTGTTAGTTACTGACATGATATCAGAACTTAATTTGACTCAAGAGTCATGAATTCGAGTCTCTCCAATATGATTGCATTTGCATTTTTATCTCAATTTGTTCTGAGTTTGAATATGTATTTGAACTTGGTCAGGTGCGTAAGACAAAAAAAAAAAAGTTATGAGAGTTTACGTGATAAGAACTGGTTAGAAACATTTCCTATATCTTTAGAACCAATCAGGCCACACCACATCTGAAACAAAAGACTTTATTATATTCTAAAATGGCAACACCACATCTCTTTCCTGTCATACAAGAAAGTATCAACGAGATGAGTTACATTAAAATAACAACTTTGTACTTGTGGTCATTACAAATTTACACTCGCATGTTGCAAGTTTACTTTTTGTATACAGGTCCAAAGCCTCCTTCTCCAGGCTTGTTGTTGATTGAAAAGTCATTGGTGGCATTAGCATTTGTAGATAACGCAAAAAATGGTAGCTCCATGTCTTTTCCATCTTCATTTTTCTGATTAGCTTCCCTGTTGCCTTCTGTTTTCTCTGAAATTATGGACAATATTTACTATTAATCATGAGACGTCACGAACTAGATTATTAGGAAAACAAATGACCATAAACTAGTGAGACAAAATTAACTTTACCTATTGACTCTGTCCTGCTTTTATACATGTAATAGCCGAGTAAAAGCAGCCCAGCAACCACGACAACAGCAGCAACAACTATCGCCACAACTATTTTCGTACCTATTTTCCTACCAGGCTCAGCTTTCCCTCCTTAATGGAAAATTTCAACATAGCAAAGCAAAATAGTTAAAACAGCAATAGTACATGCACAGAAGATATAGCAAAAAACTAGTTTATGTGGTACGTTAAGGAGTAGCCAAAAAAAAAAAACTAAGCCAGTACCTATTTCGGAAGCAGACATTCGAATAAACAAGTCCTGCCCTCCACTTGTAAACCGTTTGATATCAATCAGATCGCCAAACCACATGTGGCAGACTCTGCCTGTTCCGTTAATATATGAGTTTGTAAAAGCCATACAAGAAGAGTTCTCTAAGCATTTCTCTCTGCAATCCTCGAGATCCATACTGTTGTTGACCCAAGTATGTGTAGTATCCGGCAATTTCAACCCATCAAAATTGATGAAACCATCTTGTTTCGAGTAGTTTAATGGCTTGTTGCGCACACACCCTTGAGAGAAGTCCGTGTATTCTGGTGATTTAGGCTTGAACCCCTTAAAACATTGGCAAATGGGTGATTCACTTATCGTACAATACCCATTGGCACCGCAAAGTGCGTAATTATCACAGTAGTCTCTTGGCACGGCTGCAAACACCGACCAACTTTTAGTTGCTTCTCTCCATGTGAATCTTTGGCGTAAATTAATGGTTTGATTCAAAACAATCCTGGAGAGTACTGATTTATTTCCAAGCCAGTACATGTAGTACATCTCCTCCTCATTAACAACAAAATTGAAATTGAAAACTGGGTTAGGTTTTAACTCTGGAGCGCCACTGAATCCAACACCATTCCACGGTCCGCTCCTATAAAACTTTTTCGAGCCCTTCCACATAGCCATCTCAGGATAATCTTTTAGTTCTACCCCCCAAGTAAAATCTCCAGGTGATGGATCATCCGGGCTCTGCCATGATGATATACGCCGTTCAAGACCAGTCTTTAGGTCCCATCCGAGCTTCATTTCTGGTAGCAACGTATCACAAGGATAGTCAAAACTTTGCCACAGGTAACTCCCCAAATCATCATCGTTTTGTCCTGTCTCTCAGAACAAGATTCCCCGAATTCAGGAGCTGTAAAACAACTGAACTCTTGGCTTCTCTAGTAGAATTTGCTGACCATACAACAGTTTTGCTCTGGCTCACAACAACAGGACTGCCTGTGCTGTTTATCATCAACACACCAGAAGAATCGTTGATGGGGTTGACTCTGTTTGCAACCCAAACAACAGTCTTATCTGGGATATTCTTGTACCAAATTCCAACGTAGCGATTCTTGGAACTACCAGGACTGAAGAAACCGAGCTCAAAGGTTCCATCTTCAGAAACTAAGGTCCTTCCATCATCACTAATTGACTGAGAAGAATTGATAGTGTCAAATGCATAAGCAAATTCGTAGAAGAAACACAGTAACTGAAAACTGATAAACAAGAAAGAACGAACATCCATCGGTGTCTAGAAGTTGAGATAGCTCTCCCTGTAACATGTTACGACATAAAACAGCATAAAAAAAAAAGATCAATCTAGAAGAACATTGACCTGAAAGTGAAGGATTATTGATTTTTATTTCATCAACGTAACCTTAAACCAGGGGCGGAACGCGAATAGGAAAATAAGGGTGCAAAATGCTTAGTTTATTACTATATATAATTTATTTTTTTATATTTAAATTAAATATATAAATTTTTTATATATTAAATATTTTCTTTTCAAAATTTTTTTGGGAGGCTGGGGTCCCCCACTCCATTACAGTCCACCCCTGCCTTAAACGACAGTGACTGGTAGCTGAAAGTTCAAACTTTCTGATTGCATGTGAATGAAAAATATGTTACACCACGCCGCAATCCGTATGTCCGTGATAAGGTCAAATTATAATGAAGTACCTGATATTTATTCAAATTGCAACTAGATTGTACTTTATCAAATGATTAATTGATCAGATCTCCATAAAAAGAAACTAGATTTCCATCCATTGATGGAAATTTGGTTCTCCATTTTTGGAGGATCTCAGATCTCCAAAGGAGATACTGTTCAAATCTCATCCACAAATGGAGTAAATCTAAACCAAATCTCCTTCATAGAGATTGATCTAATTTGCATTAGAGGAGAACATCGATCTCCACTGGAGGAAATGAATCTCCTTCAATAATTTTTTAATATTTTATAAATAATAAAATTATTATAATAATTGATAAAATAGGCTGCTTAGGAATAATTTGGACATTTCACCAGTTAATAGTTAACTCTAATGACCAATCGTTTGGTATTTAGCAAAAATGAAATTTAGTTGCAATTTGAGTACCCATAGGGTATTCCACTGCAATTTACCCCATATGATAATGAAAATGTTGTTGGCTTAATTAGTAATAACTTGGATTTTCCAAGGTTGGAGTAATGATGTGAACATTAAAAATGAGACACAAATTTCTACATATGAAAATGACATGTTTGACATAAATGTATAGAAAAATATGCAGAGTGCCACAATATTTCTCCCTGCATTTAGTCAAAGAAGGAAAAAAAAAAAAAAAACTACCCATTAGCAGTGTCACACTTGGAACTAAAATCAACTAGCATTGTCAAGACAAGAAAAGATCTGGAGTATCAAAATAATTAATATGCTAAAGTAAAGGCCGATTAGATAATCTATCTGTAATCCTTAGAATTAATGTAAACTGGTCAAGACAGCTAACTGTTTCCTCAATGGGGTCTCGAAGCATGACTCTGAATGCTAGTAGTCTCCTTTTGTGCTTTTGTTAACCAACTCACTCTTGGTGAGAGATTGAAATTCAAGACCAGGAGTAATAATTTTCAATGTGTAATCTTCAATGGTAACAGAGACTTTCTTGGCAGGCCCCCAGGTAGAGAGTACAGTTTCTTGCAAACTCCATTTTTGAGAAAACAAGCCATGGTTTCTAGAATTAGAGCTAGATCAGTATGGAAACAGTGGGGATCATTGACCTAAACATGAATTGCCTTTGACATAATGTAGTTAGACTTTGTTACCGGTAACGTAATGAGACCGTCTTATCAGATAGGTTCAGGTTTGGTAGAAGTTAATAAGAAGTTGAGTCATGGATTCAAATACAGCTATTTTTTGAAAAGTCCTAGGAGCTTCAGCAGCAGAGATGATCAACTACCCATCCATGGTGGGATAGTGGAGGGTAAAATTTCTCTGCTCTCACTTGGAACTGACTTTATCTGCCAGCCCTATGAAGAAAAGTGATCCAAATGGACCAATGAACATACGAGAGCAATGGGCCCACTATGAGGTTACAAGGTAGAAATAAAAATGACCAACGCCAAGGGAAATTTTCAAGTGGCAAGAAGTGGTAGGGAGACCTCTCCTAATATATTTAAGGGTCTAGAAGCCCTGAATAGATTTTCTCTTAAAGGAAACCTTCTAAAACTGTTAGGGACATCCTTAGCTTTTACATTAGTGTACTATCTTTCCTAAGGGTCTGCCTCACATCACTCCAGCTGATTTGAGCTTTGTTTTCTATATATTGCATGCCCCTGCCCCCTGGGCCTTTTTGCCACCTAGTGTTCAAAGGTCCTACATCTTGGTCCTCCCATCAAGAGCAGCTTTATACCATCATTGGAGGACCCTTCAAAGACCCTTTTTCAATTCTTTTACATAATGGCCAAATTTTTGCATCAACACAATGTAACTCTGTAAACCTACATTAGTATAAATATTTACAATGCATATGGTTTAAAAAAAAAAAAAAAAAATCTAACGAGCATCTAACAGTGAGATAGTAACTTCATTACATGAAGAACATTCAGGCTTGCTTGAAGGATCTGGTTCAAGTGATTTCCTATCCATCAGGAAACCAGGTTGTTTTGGCTGAGGCAATAATGCAGTCTCGCTTCCCAACATCAGAACCACAGATGACATGGTTGGCCTGTCGTCGGCTTGCTGTTCCATGCATAAGAGACTAATGTGGATGCACCGTATGGCTTCTGATGCATTGCATGATTCTCTGAAGAATGGATCAATCAGGTCCATAGCCTTGCCTTCTTCCCACAATTTCCATGCCTAAAATATAAAGAAATCCGTTTCTCATTCACGATTTTATCATTTTAAAGTTGTCAAAAAGTGAAATGTTATCATATTCACTTACATGTCCAGTAAGACTAAGGTTGTTATCTGGATGACAAAATCCTCTATTTTTATTTCCACTTACTAACTCCAGCAATAAAATGCCAAAGCTAAAGACATCAGACTTTATCGAGAATATCCCATTAATAGCATATTCTGGTGCCATATAACCACTGTAGAAGTATATTAAAATAGAATTTATGTCAAAGAATGGAAAGCAATTATAAAAATGACAGGACAAGTAATACTTACTAAGTTCCAACTACTCTATTCGTATTTCCTTGTGTCTGGTCTCCATTAAAAATTCTGGCCAAGCCGAAATCTGAAATTTTTGGGTTCATCTCATGATCCAGTAATACATTACTTATTTTCAAATCTCTATGTATAATTCGCAATCTAGAATCTTGATGAAGATAGAGAAGGCCCCTAGCAATTCCGCAAATAATGTGGAAACGATTGGACCAGTCTAATAGCTTACTTCTTGTTTGATCTGCACGTTTAATACTCAGGTTAGTTAAGTATCCTACTTGAACTTAAAAAACAAAAATTGAGTTTTTCTGACAGAATAGAAATGTCCATAGTAGAGATATCATAAGTAGAGTTTTGAGGGATCCAGACCAAAAATAAAGTGATCCAGACTTTTGTTGGGCATGAATTCATATATCAGAATTTTCTCCTCTCCTTGAATGCAGCAACCAAGAAGCTTTACAAGATTTCGATGCTGCAGTTTGGCGATCAATATAACTTCATTTTTGAACTCATTTAATCCTTGTCCGGAAATCTTTGAAAGCCTCTTGACAGCAATTTCTTGTCCATCTACCAGCCTACCCTGGAAAATATTTATATGAAATGAGTTGTAATGTAATGTAAGATAAAGTAATTCTTTCTTACAGTCTTTTCCTAGCTTGTTGCAAGTTTACTTTGTAAACAGGTCCAAAGCCCCCTTCCCCAAGCTTGTTCTTGAATGAGAAGTTATTAGTGGCATTAGCAATTGTAGCTAACTCGAATAATGGTAGTTCCAGGTCTTCAATCTTCTGATCAGTTTTTCCCCGTCTTCAGTTTTATCTGAAATAGTGGATATATGTATTAACTGTATGTAATGTTGCACTATGAACCAAAATCATAATGTCATTTAGAATGGATACATATCAATTGAAGTATACTGTAGACACAGAAGTCATTTATGTAACATCCTAGACTCACCAAGTAGATGTTGTTAGCTTCGGACTTCACTCACACCATTTAATATAATTCTCTCGACTAGTCAGCTAATGATTTATAGTAATGCACCCTCATGATTCTATTCACAGATTAATGACTTGGCAAAGTAGTGCTTTTTTCTAGGGGAGAAAAAAAATGAAAGAAAGGAATTTGCTTGCACTCGTTTAAATTTACTGAAAGTTTCATCAACTAGGTGAGGAATGATATGTAAAGGGAAAAAAATGATGTTACCTAACTTTTTCTTGCTTTTGTAAATGTAGCAGCCGACAATAAGCACCCCAGCAACTGTGGCAGTGGTAGTAACAACTATCACCACTATCTTCATCTTAGTCCCATCTTTTGTTCCTTAATAGACAATATTGATATGACAAAGCAAAATAGTAAAAATCATAGCAAATTAACTCAAATTACAGCAAAAATATATGTGCACAAGCTATATCAAGGAACTGGTTATGTACCGATCACATATGCCTATCTCAATATATATGCATTGACAATTCAAGAAAAGAAAAGAAAACAGAACAACACATGCAAAACAATAGATATGGTGATCTAAATGCACTTGAACAGCCAAATGCTCATTTGGGAGAAACATAAAATACTAAGCCAATACCTAGTTCTGAGGCAGACATTCGAATATATAAGTCCTGCCCACTATCTGAATACTGTCTGATATCAATCAGATCACCGAACCACATAGCACAGCCGCTGCCTTCTCCTCTTATATCCGAGTTTGTGTATGCCATGCAAGAAGGATTATCTAAGCATTTCTCCCTGCATTGCCTGAGATTCATACTTGAGTTCACCCAAGAATGTGTAGCATCTGGCCATTTCAATCCATCAAATTTGATAAATCCGTCTAGTTTTGAGTAGTTTAATGGCTTGTTACGAATGCAACCTTGAGACCAGTCCCTGTATCCTATTGATTTAGGCTTAAAGCCTTCAAAACACTGGCAGATTGGCGACCTAGTGGTGATACAATTCCCATAGGCACCACAAAGACCATAATTGTCGCAGTGATCTCTTGGCATGTATGAATACACGTTCCAACTTTGAGTTGTTTCGCTCCATGTCAATTGTTCTTGTAAATATCTGGTTTGATTCATAACAATAATTGAGATCACTGATTTATCTTTAACGTTGAAAGTGAAGTACAACTCATCCTCATTAGACACGAAGTTGACACCAAAAACTGGGTTAGGCAATATAGACATCAATCCACCAAATCTAAGGCCATTCCACAGGCCAGTCCTAAAAAATTTATTTGAGCCCTTCAATATAACTACCTCAGGATTATCTTGTATTTGCACCCCCATAGTGAAGTCTCCAGGAGATGGATCATCTAGGCTCTTCCATGATGATAAACGTCGTTCGAGACCAGTCTTTAAGTCCCATCCAAGCTTCATTTCCGGTAGCAATGTATCGGATGGATAATCAAAACTCTGCCACAAATAACTTCCCAAATCATCAGTTTGTTCATCTCTTAAAACAAGATTTCCTGAATTTAGAAGCTGTAGTACAACTAAACTCTTAGCTTCCTTTGTTGAATTTGCTGACCAAACTACAGTTTTGTTTTGACTCAGAACAAGAAGACTGCCTGTGCTGTTTATCACCAGCAAGCCAGAAGAATCATTGATGGGGTTGACTCTGTTGGCGACCCAAACAACAGTCTTAACTGGGATATTCTTGTACCAAATTCCAACATAACGATTCTTGGAACTACCAGGACTGAAGAAACCAAGCTCAAAAGTTCCATCTTCTGAAACTAAGGTCCTCCCATCATCACCAATTGATTGAGATGAACTGATAGTGTCAGATGCATAAGAGAATTCATAGAAGAAACACAGTAACTTAAAACTGATAAACAAGAAAGAACGAATATCCATTGGTGTCTAGACTTGAGAGCCCGTCTGTTACAAGTTACAAAACAAACACCTTAAAAAATTATCAATCTAGAACTAGAACATTGACCTCAAAGTCAAATATTATTTTTTGATAGGAAACAAGACTGATGCAAATGGTGCTCCACACGCCACTAGTGCTCAAGGAAGTGACTTGGAAATTCATCTTGGAGATTCTAGCAGACCAATCACTAAGGCCCAAGGTAAAAGGTTAAAGGAACAACTTCAACTATTTGTGCAAAATTGGGTTGATGTTGGGCTGTCCAAGCATGGAGATTTTAAAGAGCACAAGTTAATTAATTTAATTAGGTTAAAAGATTAATTTTGGATTCAGCCCATCTCATTTCCAATCATCCAAGTAGTGTCCAGATTCATTCACTAATGGCATGAATCAAGGAGTTACAAGAATTATTTTGACATTCATGGGGTGGGGACACTACCTTGATTAGTGTCTAGGTTCAATATACATTGTGGTTGTAAAAACTTTAAATAGGGCTGTTTTGTTTTGTTTTTTATTATCATCTGAATATATCTTCAAACATTTCCTATACGGAATATGAGAAAATTTGCTTATCTTGTGATTTTATGCATAAGGTGTTGAATTGATGCAATTAAGTTCATCTTTGTATTCCAATTGTACTTCCTATTTATATTGTTCCTTATTGCTTTGATTTTGGGTTCAAGAGTAATTCTCTTGGGTTCTTATCAAAACGCATTTATTGGGTGATAGAACAAATCTATTTGAATTAATTTGATGTGAATCAAATCTGATTTGAGTAATAAAGAGTTCTATGAAACACTTTGGGTCTTGGGTCTTAGGATTCCGCATCAAAGACATAAAAAATTTAATAACACAAAAAAGATGAACAAGTCCACTGGGTACAAAAAGAGCACTAGTCCCCAGTCCACATGTCCCATGATAATGAAAAAATTGCGGGATTAATTATAACTAATTTGGATTTCCAAGGTTCGTTTAGAGATGCGACATTCTTTTAACATTAAAATGAAACACAAATTTATACAGAAGACAATGACATGTTTGACATAAATGTATGGAAATATGCAGAGTACCACAATATTCTCCCTACATTTCGTCAAAGGAGAAAAAGTCATACTCATCAGCAGTGTCACACTAGGAATTAAAATCAGCCGGCATTGTCAAGAGAAGAAAAGATTTGGAGGATCAGAACAATTAAATTGGTAAAGTAAAGGTCGATTAGATGACCCACCAATCCTTAAAAGTGTAATTGGCCAATTAATATGTAAAGCTAGTCTTACTGTGTTTCCTTCTGCTTAGTCTCCATTAAAAATTCTGACCAAATCAAAATCTGAAAATTTTGAGTTCATATCTCATGATCAAGTAATACATTACTATTTTTCAGATCTCTAAGTATAATCTGTAATTTAGAATCTTAATGAAGATAGAAAAGGGGTCCGGCCACTAGCAATTCCGCAAATAATTCGGAAACACTTGGACCAGTCTAATAGCTTACTTCTTGTTTGATCTGCACGTTTAATACTCTAGTTTAGTATCCTGCTTGGATTTTAAACAAATAAAAACTGATCTTTTTCTGACAGAATAAAATGTCCATAGCATCTGGCCATTTTAACCCATCAAATTTGATAAATCCATCCAGTTTTGAGTAGTTTATGGCTTGTTACGCACACGTAAACAAAATTAAAGCCAATACCCAGTTATGCTGCAGACTTTTGAATGTACAAGTATTGCCCACTAGCTGGAAATGGTCTCATATCAATCAGATCGCCAAACCACAAAGCACAGCAGCTGCCCCCTTCTCGGATATCTGAATTTTTTCTAAGCATTTCTCCCTGCATTCCTCAATATTTATACTTTTGTTCACCCAAGAATGTGCAGCATTTGGCAATTTCAAACCATAATATTTGATAAAACCGTCAAGTTTTGAGTAGTTTAGTGGTTTATTACGCTCACACCATTGAGATCATTAGCTGTTTTCTGTTGATTTAGGATTGAATCCTTTCAAACACTGGCAAACTGGTGATTCAATAATGATGCAATTCATAGGCACCACAAAGACCATAGTTGTCGTAGGAGTCTCTTGGCACGTATCTTCACTCTTATTCAATCGATGAAATTCATAGTTGGTCTGGTTCATTACAGTCCTTGAGAATACTGACTTATATGTGAGGTTGTATGTGTAGTACAACTCCTCATTAGAGACAAAAGTTGAACTGAAAAACCGGGTTAGGCCTTAAAGTCAGCACACCACTAAATCTAAGGCCATTCCATGGGCCACTCCTATAAAACCTTTTTTGAGTCCTGCCACATAACTCCCTCAGGATTATCTTGTAGTTATATCCCCCAAGTGAAGTCTCTCGGAGATGGGTCATATGAGCTCTTACATGATGATACACGTCGTACCAGAACAGTCTTTAAATCCCATCCAAGCTTCGTTTCTGGTAGCAATGTATCAGATGAATAGTCAAACCTCTGCCACAAGTAACTTCCCAAATCACTATCTTGCTCATCTCTGAGAACAAGATTTCCTGAATTTAGGAGCTGTAACAAACTGGACTTCCGACTCCTTTACTCAAGTTTGCTGACCAGGAACAAGATTCTCTGTGCTGTTCATCATCGACAACGCAGAAGAATCATTGATGGGGTTGAGTCAGTATGCAACCCAAACAATTCTAACTGAGATATTCTTGTACCAAATTCCTACATAACGATCCTACCAAGCTCAAAGCTTCCATCAATTGAAACTAAGGTCCTGCCATCACTAATATACTGGGATGAAGTAATGGTGTCAGATGCATGAGAGAATTCAGAAAAGAAAAAAGAGTAACTTATAACTGATAAACAAAACAGAAAGAATATCCATTGGTCAGTAGACATAGAGCTCTGAGTAACAAGTCATGAATAAACACTATAAATAATGATCCAGCTAGAACGTCATGACCTAAACATGAATTACCCTTGACTTATATTCCGTCAACAGAACGCAACTGTTTTTAATGTTGTGAAAATGATGGAACCAGACATGTGAACAAAAGCCATTGCAACAGTCGTCAGTAGATCCATGGTACTGAAAAATGTTGCTGGTATAATTAAATTAACCAAGATTCCAGAGGTTGGTCAAGCAATGTCACATCTATTAGTTTCCAAATGAACCATAAACATGTTTCAAAAAAGTACATAGCAATTATCGAGTGTAACAAGTTCATCTTTGCATTTCCACAAGGAGTACAGTACATCATAGATTGCTCAATTCCCATCAATTAAAGCAACTCAACCAGAGAACTAAGACTAAAGATTAGCCGTCAATGATATTGAATCCAGAAACAATTTAAAAAAATGACCTGTATTTGAAAAGAAAATGGAAGAAAGAAAGATAAGACTAAAGACATACCCTTGTGAAATCCTAGAGTCAATTCCATAGCAAGTTTGCTGAAAAGTTCCTCCATTGATGCAGATTTACCATTTCTCAATAATACTAAATGCCATCATTACTTCCATAAGAACTTCCATGCAACAAAGTTCTCTTTTTCTTCTTGTTCTCCTATCATCAAGGTTGCTAACGTAAAAACTCAGCTAGAATATCACACCTCAGCCAAAGCTGTGCTCAAAGTTATTCAAGAATTGAGGCAGGTGCATACAGTGATAAAAAAAAAAGAAGTCCAAGGGAAAGGCTTGATAATAAGGACTGTTATGGGCAGTATAGATGGCAAGAACTCAAGATACAAGTTTGGGGTGGCATAATTTTCACTACCCAATGATAAACTAGTTGATCAATCAGTAGCCAAGCCATTCCAAATCTGAAAGCCATGACTAATTCTTTGCAAGCAAATAGTACATTATCTGTAAAAGTCTCTGATAATTCTCCTAATTTCAGTATGGAAGATACTCTTAAATTGAATAATAAATCTGCATTGAATGTATTTTCAGTCCTTATAAATTTAATGGCTTCTAGTTTTTGCTTTCAGTTCTTCAAACAAATTAAACATATAAATGAACATTTTTGATAACCAAAGAAAAAACCAGAACAAAAAATGGGAGTGCCAAATTTCTCTCTATTTCTCATTTCTTTCTGTATGTTTCAACTATTCTCATTACATAAACAATCTTCAAAAAAATAATAACAATAATAATAATAATCATAAAACATCAATAAAAAGAAAAGAAAAAAGAGAAAGAACTCAATGATAATCCTTGAATTCCTGTTCAAGAGCCTCCTCAACCAAGAACCTTGAAGCCTCCATCAAGTCAGGACTCAATCTGAACATCAACACACAAAACTCCATCTGATTGAGAGCACCATCACCATCAAAGTCACCTTCTTTCAACATACACCTTAAATCATCATCACCCAAGTCCTGCAAGCCCAGCATAGCTGAGTTCCTCTTGAGACTCTCAAAAGTGATGACCCCTTTGTCTCTGTCCATCAAAAGATTGAACCCATTACACAACTCCCCTATCAAACCATCCCCACCAAGCTTGTTTGCCATGACAGGCAATAAATCTTCAAAGTTTTGAGAAGCAGCCATTGTAAACTGTAAATATCTTTGACAGAAAATGAAGAAAGTTTTGATTTTGACTTGGGTTTGAGAGTTTATGAGAGATGAGGGTGTATATATATAGGTGGGAGAGAGGTGGGTTTTCCAAGAAAGAGAGCCATGGAAGACAACTCACGTACAGGTAATGAAGGAAGGTCGGTCCATTTTTTGGGTCGGCAGATACGGTGTTTCACTTCTTTTCTTGGAAGGTGACCAGGGGCATAATGGTCATTTTTGTTATGGAATTAGTTTTCCACCTAATAGACTTCTCGTGAGTTAGGGGTACTTTTGTCATTTGGCAGAAAAGAAAGTTGGCACTTGACAAAAAGGAGTCTTAAGGGCAATATTGTCATTTGATGAGGATAAAACTCAAAGCAGGGGGAAACTTCTTTTGAGTGAAGTTACTTTATAGTTTAATTACAGATGAAAGCTGGAGGGGGTAGAATGGTCAACTAAAAATGAAATGAGACAATTGGCAATGGCATAAATCTAAATTCTATTTCTACCTAATACCTATGAAATGAATGGCAATTCATGGCACACTTTCCTTAGCAGTTCCTTTGCTTAATGAAATGGATTTAGAAAAAATTGACCCAAAAAAAATTATCTTTTCTTATATTATTGGGGGTCTTGTTATGTTATTTATAAGAGTAGATCACTAAATTATGTTTAATTACATTTATCCAATTAAATGATTTTTAATAACATTATCCTACCGATAAGATAGATTATCATACTTTGAACTATTTATTACATTCAACACTTGAATAAATTGTATATCCACTTATGATAAAGGTTCAAATATCACGTTTAAAAATCTGACCCTTAATATTAAATTATGTTCCAAATTAATTTTCTTATTCTAAACCCTTCGAAAAGTGTGAGAGTAAGACCATTTCTCCTCACTTTGCTTGGAATGAATCCAGTAGAGTCCAATTCATGGTCCCAAAACTTCCAATCTGTTTCCAGAATTTTCAAAGTCTCATTATAATTTTTATTCTATATATATATATATATATATATATATATATATTTGAAAAAGACTTTTTAGTAAATATAAATTGACCAAGAAGCTCTTAATAGGCCCATGCCAAATTTCCAATGATCCAATCTAAGGTCAAGCTGACACTTTCCAACCATAATAAAGTTTCCCATTTCTCTGGCCTATTTTGGAATTTTCTGGGGAAATTTTATCTTAGGCAGCAAAATTAGAGGGGCAGAATTGTCAATTTTGGGTTGAAATAGGTCAGAAATTTCTTGGGTGACTTTTTACTTTTTGTTGGGAAGCTCAGTGAGGGTATAACTGTCCATTTTTATGAAAGAAAATTTTAGTTTGTGGAATATGGGTTCTCTTTTTAATTTTTAATTTTTTTGAAATTGGTGTTTCTCTTTTTTTTTTTTAATCTAACTTTATGTCATATTTTTATTTTTATTTTCTATAAAGAAAGGTTTTCTTTTTCTAAGAGAAGTAACACAAGGAAGGCCTGGAAAATATGAATAAATTAAAAATAATTTTAAATACTCAAACTTTAAATCTAACTTTTGGAGTGTTACACATTCACTAATAAAGTGGTTCATTACTTCCTCATTTATTTATGTGATAGGTGTTCGAGTATCATATTTATCCATTAAGTCGTAAAGTATAAGAAATCTCTTTCTTGTAGTGAAATTTACTATTTCGGACCGAACTTATAGCGTTTAATCACTCTAGATTCTGATAGATACTTAATCCAATTGGTATCAAATTTTTTTTTTTTTTAAAAAAAATTTATCCTGTTTAACTAACTTACGAGTAGTCAACATTACAGGGTAATTCTATCAAATAAATAATCTAGGCAATTTAACAAACATAATAATATTAAATTAGTTGCGTTGGAAAATGAAGTTCTTCCTGAGAGTATAAATGCATTCATGTTATTGAGCATTTTTGTATAGGTATTTTGTATCTAAACTATACATATATGATTTACTAAAAAAATGATATAAAGCTCATGAGTAGTTGTAATATTGTTGGGCCGTGAAGGGCCCAACAATAGAAATCCGCATGAATTAAATAGAAATCTGCATGAATTAGTCATCATCAAGCAAGCATCAATCATCTGCAACCAATATTGCAATCACATTCTCATGGTTAGAGGCAGGCTTGTTAAAGAACACTGCTACACAAAGAAAAGCAAAGGGATTTCCTGCAATATCTATGAGAAACAAGTAGTCAACATTGCTTACCAATCATCAATTGATTTGTCTTTCCTTCATTAGCTGTCCACTGAAGTACCACAGAGATCATCTCCAGAAAATATGTTGTATATATCATACAATGGATGTGAATAGCAACCCAATTCCTTGGCAATAATGAACCAAGAATATGTACTGCAGAACAGATCATGTGTTCTCTTTCTTTCTCTATGTTCAGAGATTTCTGGATGATATTTAGTCTAACAGTCAAAGTGACAAATGGAGCGAATGTAAAGATAACTAGGATAAAGGTCACAGGTTTTGTTTAGGGATAACGTCGCCTGGAGTTTCTTATGGAGGCGAGAGATACCTCAGATCTTAGGTGCTCAAAATATCCTGCATTTGATAATCAATAGCTGCCCTGAAATCAAAGATAATTCCATCAAGAATGCCGGTTGATAATCGGCGGTTATGCTCTGACAATTAAGCCAGTTAATCCGTATTTGAGAAATGTGATCTAGAGTAAAAAGAGCACAGTTTCCGCTTGTAGTTATGAAAAAATATTACCTTTGTTTTTGATAGTTTTCTCTATTTATAGATGCGGATGAGATGCTTAGCTGGGATAGATGTTCAATTGGAGGGTTGATGTCATCAGGGAGGTGTTGGATTGAGAATCATCATTATCATGACTATGTCTTCCACACCAAATCACTAGCATCATTTGCTTAATGCAAGGAATTTACAGAATGTCAGAGATTAGTTGGTTCGAGAAGTGTTGTATTTATTATTGTTAACATAAAATCTGGTTCAAGGATTTAAGCATTCGTCAAGGAGACCTACTTTCCAGGAATATATGTCCCGGAGGCAGAGAAGAAGAATGTTCTCAACATTACAGAAAAGAATTCATTACAAGTGTTGTATACTATAAAGATATTTTAAGTGTACCTAAAGCACAACTAAGTATCAATAGAGTATAAGACAAAAGAGAAGGGCACGTGAGAAGACAAAAAACTTGAATAAGAAGAAAAGAAAATAGTTAGCTAAAGGACAAGAAGGGGGACCACGTACAAATGATGAGAAGTGGAGCATGAAATCAGTGTTATAGACCAAGAAATATAAGATAAAACATGTCCCCTACCAAGGGACAAGAGGATCTTCAAATGTCAATAGCAGAAGAAGCCATCTAGAAATCTCAGCCACGTGAACCAATGCAGCAAGGCTCCAGATTGTCGTGGAAGGATCCTGAGTCATACCTCATGTCCTACCTGTTGAAAGCCCATTGGCTCGAGGCGTGTGTTCACCACATGGCCCGGGGGAAATGACAAACATAGGAGCAGGTTAGGGAGAGAAGGATGAAAGACCATAGGTGAGGTGACATGTGGCAAACTGTGAGAAAATGTTTGTCTTCAAGAGATTATAAATACCCATGCAAACCCATTTGAAAAAGTTGACTACTTTTTTCATATATCTTGAATTCCTTTTCATTTTCTGGTTCATATGGAAAAGTTAAGAGACAGATTTTTCTATACTAATTTGGGCGTCGGAAAGTTGTAGCCGGACCACCACCGGCAATCACCCTGACCCCAAAGCTTTTATCTGTCCTTGCAGACTTCTTTCAGGTGGATGTTGTGAGAATCAGTCAAGAGAGAAGTAGCATAAATACTTACAGAAGCATTTCAAATATTCTTGTTTACTCATTTGGATCGAGTTTTATATATGTTATTGGTGAATACCTTGAATGTTAATATCCGCATTATTTCTCTAAGTTGTTATTAATATTTTATGAGTATTTTATATATTATGTTCAGAAAAATGTCCTTGACGTTATCTCTAGGAGGTGTATTTATTCACTTTTTCTCCTTACTTGTTAACTTTAAATTTGCTACTAAATTATGGGTTAACAATTATGAAGTGCACTTACTAATTATATTGACGGTATTAGCATTTAATGTCCCTTTTCAGGTGCAATTAATGCTAATTAAACAAACATATTGGCGACATGCATTCTTTGTGAGAGCATGGTCGACTGTCAAATATTGATATATTCGCATTCTCTTCTAGGATTGCTTTCTCATTAGTTTTAGTGGGCTCTTCTTGATAATATATTATTGACTTGGTAGTTTCGTAGAGAATTCTCTACAACACTACTAATTTTTTTTTTTGTTATGATATTTTCGTAATTATATCTATTAGAGTTTTATATTATTAATTGGGTCTTTTCTATAACTTAAATTTTTGGGTCTAGTATCCTCAAATATAGTGTCAGAGCTTGGTTTGACTCATTTATTCTGAATTCGAATCTACTCATATTCATTGTTGTGTAATCAGTATTTGGACTACTGAGAGTATCAAGAGTCCACTCACTGAAATGGAAGTATAGAAATCCACAGTTTAAAAGAAAAATCATGAATGTATGGAGAGCAACTCATCCATAAACGTTTCACTTGTGTGTGGCTGACATCAGTAACCATCATTTTACTGGTTCATATTGCATTATTGAGGATGATACAAGTTAGATCCTTGTGAAGAAATTATGAAAATGAAAGCACAGGGCTGCATTGAAGAGTACTGTAGTCAAGGTCTATCAACAAATCAATGTATTGCAAGAGGGTGGATCGAGCAATGGTAATAGCTTTGCCCAGAAACGTAGGTTAACCTGACAGGACAGGTCAAAGTCATCTGTGAAACATATTGCCCTTTACTTTTCTTCTCTTCTTGGGGTAAAAAATATCAAGACTTTAAATCCCAAGTTCCATAATAAGTGTACTGCTGCATTTTGTACTGAATTTGGCAAAAAAAAAAAAGAAAAAAAGAAAAACAGATAAAGCTGTAAGTGCAAGTATGGGAGAGTCGATGAAATGCTGCAGATTGCTTATTCTCTACTCTTTTCTATTTTCTTCCATAAGAATCACCACCACTACACAGGACAGAATTACACTTGGCCAATCCATCAGAGATAGTGAGACAGTAGTTTCAGCAGACGAACGCTTTGAACTGGGATTTTTCAATCCAGGCACATCAAGGAGCCGATACCTTGGAATTTGGTACAAGAAAGTAACTCCAGTGACAACGGTTTGGGTAGCTAACAGAGATACTCCAATTTCTGATTCCTCAGGAGTTCTACGTATCAATGCCAGAGGATTTCTCGTCCTTCTTAATAGCACAAATGACATTGTTTGGTCGTCCAACGCATCGAGAACTGCTCAGAATCCAGTCGCGGTGCTCTTAATTCAGGAAATCTCATTGTGAATGATGGAAATGATAACAACCCAGATAACTTTTTGTGGCAGAGCTTTGATTATCCTGGTGATACCTTATTACCGGGAATGAAGCTTGGAAAAAATTTGGTAACTGGTCTCGAATGGTCTTATACGTCTTGGAAGAGCACAGATGATCCTTCTCAGGGTAACTTCACACAGATGATCGATCCTCGTGGCTCTCCACAACTAATTCTTAAAAAGGGGACTGAAACACTGTATAGAGCAGGTTCCTGGAATGGCCTTCATTGGACTGGATCCCCTCTGCTCAAACCAAATCCTCTATATGCATACAACTTTGTGTCAAATGAGAAAGAGGTATATTACTCATATGAAATCAGTAGACAGTTCAGTCCTTTCAAGGGTGGTGATGACCCCATCAGGTGTTATGCAGCGTTTCAAATGGATAAATCAAACCCGCACTTGGGTAGTATACTATGCAAAAACGCGTGACGAGTGCGACAATTATGACAAGTGCGGTGCGTATGCTAGTTGCAATATCGATAACTTTCCTGTTTGCACATGCTTCAAAGGATTCGTGCCAAAATCACAACAACAGTGGAACGTCTACAATTGGTCTGCTGGGTGTGTTCGAAGGGCTCAATTGGATTGTGAGCATGGAGACGGCTTTCTAAAGCGTGAAGCAGTAAAATTGCCCGACACAAGTCATTCCTGGGCTGAAAAAGACATTAGTCTGGCAGAATGTGAGAAATTGTGTCTTAACAATTGCTCCTGTAAGGCATATGCAACTTTAGATATCAGAGAAAGAGGATCTGGCTGTTTGCTCTGGTCTACCGACCTGATTGACATAAGAGACTTAATTGAGGGTGGTGAAGATCTTTATGTGCGAGTAGCTGCTTCAGAACTAGGTATCTTCCTTTCACTTTTCTTCTTTCTGGTAATGATATTCGTAAGAGCTGAAGTTTGGACTAGTATATAAGTCTTAGGTCTCTCTAACTAAATAGACTTGAAGCTTATGGGTGGCACGTCCTCGTGAGGGCCAATCACAATCACAAAGAATATCTTTGATAACTTTCTAATGCTGATCTTTCAGGTGATATTAAATCAAGGAGACAACCCAATAGGAAGAAGCAGGTGATAATCATAGTCGCATCTATAATTTTAGGCATGGTAGCGCTTGTATTATTCTGGATCATGTATATGCGGAAGATTAAACTTAAGAACGAAGGTAAATAAGCTCAACCGAACTCACTGTTGATTATGTAGCTTGTAATTTAAGCTTTCTACTATATTGAAGTTAGGAAATGATACATAGCAATGCCTAAAAATGCAATAGCAGTTGTCCTGTAACTGCATATTGATTTCTTTATCATATATTCAATGGTTAAAGAATATACCAATCTCCTACTTTTCAGGAAAGACAGATGACAACCACGAAATGGATGACAACGGTGAAGGGAGCAGAAAAGATGACAGTGGATTAACAATATATGATTTGAACACCATAGCTAATGCCACTAACAATTTTTCAGATGAAAACAAGTTGGGAGAAGGTGGTTTTGGACTTGTCTACAAGGTAACACAACACTAAGGTATGTTAACTTATTTACATTCGAAATGATGTTTACTATTCTGAATGATGATTTGCAGGGTGCACTGATTGATGGTCAAGAAATTGCAGTTAAAAGGCTCTCAAGAGGCTCTGGACAAGGATTGAAGGAGTTCAAAAATGAAGTTGTCCTGATTGCTAAACTTCAGCACCGAAACCTCGTAAAGCTTTTAGGATGTTGTGCTGAAAGAGATGAAAGAATGTTAATTTACGAATACATGCCAAACAAAAGCCTGGACTACTTTATTTTTGGTTTGATGATCCTCTCCAACTGCCTCTTTAATTCTAGTTATACTAATACAGTAAGGATGCTGTTAACGTGTGCTCTTAGAACACACTTTCCATATAGCATCCATACGGTAATTAAATTTATATTTCTTTTTGAGAATTTAGGCATAGAGTTGATGAATTACTTGGATGGGAACTTTTACAGATAAAACAAGAAGAAAATTACTGGATTGGAGCACGTGCATCCAAATTATTAGAGGAACTGCTAGAGGACTTCTTTATCTTCATCAAGACTCGAGATTGAGGATTATACATAGAGATTTTAAAGCTAGTAATGTCTTATTAGATAATGATATGAATCCAAAAATTTCAGACTTTGGCTTAGCTAGGACATTTGGGGGAGATCAAACTGAGGGTGAAACAAATAGAATTGTTGGAACATAGTAAGTATATATTTTTTTTCAACAAACCTCTATAGTATAAAGAAATTTTAAAAAGTAAATTGGATTTCCACTGTTAGGAGTTTGCAATGTAGTAAGATCGCATTTGTTTCATTATATTATAGCTTTTGTTAACTCCACCCTTTCTTTGCAATTTATTTTTACAGTGGATATATGTCTCCTGAATATACAGTAGATGGGATCTTCTCAGTGAAATCCGATGTCTTTAGCTTTGGTGTTTTAGTACTAGAGATAGTAAGTGGGAAGAGAAACAGAGGATTTTGCCACACTGACCACAAGCATAATCTTCTTGGACATGTAAGGCTTAAAAATGAGTGACCTTTCTATATCACCTTGTTGAATGTTATGGAGTAATGGAATTCTTTTAGGAGTTTTGATGACCAACTTGTGGAGTTATCTTATAGAAACTCTAAGAGTACTGTTGGTTTTTATCCGTTTCAGGCTTGGAGACTCTGGAATGAAGAAAGGGCAGTGGAACTAATCGATAAATCATTAGATTACTCTTCTGCTTCGTCTGAAATATTACGATGCATCCATGTTGGCCTGTTATGCGTGCAACAAGGACCAGAGGATAGGCCAAACATGTCAACTGTGGCTCTAATGTTGGGTGGTGATGGGTCATTGCCTCAGCCAAAGCAGCCTGGGTTTTTTACAGAAAGGAATCTGCCTGAATCAGAGTCATCTTCAAGCAAGCATCAATCATCTTCAACCTATGAAATCACTATGTCATTGTTGGACCCTCGTTAAAGAACACTCCTTTACTGAGTAAGCAAATGGGTATCCTGCAAAATGTAAGTGAAACAAGTAATCAACAGTGTTCACTAATCGTCAGTTGATGTCTCTTTCCTTAATTACGTGTCCACTGATGTACCAGAGAGATCATCTTCGGAGAATATTGCTGGAGTACTAGATCTAAACAACATATGTTGTATCACACAAAATGTTTGTGAATAGAAGCTCACTCCCTTTGAAATAACGAACCAGAAATTTATACCGCAGAAAAGATGTGTCGTCTCCTTCTCTTTAATTTATGTAAGTGAAAGGATCATCCATCAACATCTTGTATAAGAGCTTAAGTATTTTAATTTATTTTATGATATTTTCATCGATTGTACCAAGTCTAGTTTTGAAGATACTGCTAAAATCTTTTTCATTAATTTCTTCCTGCTAAAAGCAAATATTAATGTAAATTTGGTTCCAAAACTTGAATATCACTTCTTGGGCAATGAAATGGAATGGAAGTATAGAAATCCAGAGACTTAAGGAAAATATGCTATGGACATGTACTGTCAAACGCTAAAATTTTGATTCAACATGAGATTGTTTGCAATAAGATTATCTAATGGAGAAATATCCATCATTTTACTGGTTTATATTGCATTACTGTGGACAACAGAAGTTAGACCTGTAAGATTTACCTTGATAAACCTTCATTAAAGAGAACTTTGAAGAACTAACACAGAAGAAATTTTTTTCATTAATTAAAATGATCGATTTCAAGAATGATATATATATAGCTACAGTTCTGATCTGCTGCTGTATGATAACAAACTGGGAAGGCAAGCATTGGATAATACTCACCTAAGTTAGCGCGTTACTGGCACGTATACAAGTACTTGTAGGAGCTTGATATGTAGTGGAAGCTTCTGAGCTGCATTTCAAGGATGAAGTTTGAGTTGAACGAGGATCCTTTGAGCTAGATTCCAAACTACCTTTAACAAGATCCTTGTGAAGAAATAATGAAAAGGAAAGGTAAAAGGTAGAGCAATAAATCATTGTATTGCAAATGAATCATGCAATGCTAGTAGCCTTTGCCCAGAAACTGAGGTTACTTTGACAGGTTGACCAGTCAAGTCACTTGGTGCAGCCTATTGCCCTCTACTTTTCTTCTCTTTTTGGGGTAAAAAAAATATGAAGACTATAAATCCCAAGCTCCATTAAATCCGTACTGATGCAATTCGTGCTAGGCTGAATTTGGCAACAAATAAAAAGAAGAGATAAACTTTAAGTGCAAGCATGAAAAAGTCAATGGAGTGCTTCAGATTGCTTAGTGTATGTTTGGAAGAACTTATCTACTGGTCAAAAGAGCTTATTTAATCCCAAAAGCTCTTTTCAGTTTTTTTTTGTGTCGTTTGGTTGTCACTATAGTAGAGCTTTTGGATAATTAAATAAGCTGTTTTACGTCTACTCGCAGAAACTCAAATTTTAGGCTTTTCCAAGTAGATCTTTTTGAACTTTTTAAAAAAAATATTAAAATGTCATATATAACCTTAGTATATTTTATAATTCCACAATACCCTTTTAAATTATAAATTCCTAATAACTTCACCGCTCTCAATGCGTTGAATTTTTAAAAATTCATCTTTAACCTGTGAGTTTCCTTCAATCTTATATCTTTCTAATCACATGTATGTTTGTTCAATTTTTTTTCTTTACAGTTGCCCTACATATATGTTTATTCTACCTTTTTTTATCATATATCATATATTGTTTTGTTCACTGTTCGCTTTATTTTTTTTTTACTGCATGTTAGCTAATATCATGTGTTCTAATTGTTTAAATTTTATTTTATTGTGAATAATTGTGTGCCGTTTGCTACTTTGGTTTGTTTACTTTTTGTTTTACAGTATAGCCTGCACTATAAATTTAGCTATGTTTTTTTTTTCTTTACTGTTTATATATTGTTTGAATATATATTTGTTCTTTTTTGTTTTAATTTTTTTCTTTTACTATTCTGTTTTGTTTACTGTTCTGGTTTGTTTGCTATGGTTTGTTTATTTGTTATGTTTTGAATATAATTTTTTTTTTTTACTGTTTTGTGTACTGTTCTGGCTTGTTTGCTATGGTTTGTTTACTTGTTCTGTTTTGAATATAATTTTTTTCTCTTACTGTTCTGTTTTGTTTGTTTACTCTTTTTTTTTACACTGTTGTCTGCACTATAAATTTTTATTTTTACTTTGCAAAATAAAAAATAATAGGTTTGTTCGTAGATATTTAGGTATTATATAAGATGAAAATTAATGTACTATCATGACACGCGTATTTTTTTTGGAGGCCTTACGAAGAGAAAATTTACATTTTCCTTATCCACCTACAGGTAAGTAAAAAGATACAATTTAAAATATTTATATGAAGTTAATAATTCTACATTTTTAAATTATATAATTGTTTGTCAATGTAGGTAAGTATTATCTTGTAGATGCTGGATACCCTCACATGAAGGATTATTTAGGGCCACACAAGGGAGAGCGTTATCATCTTCCGGATTTTCGACGTGGATGTCACCCAAGAGGGAAAAAAGAAATATTTAATCATGCACACTCTTCATTAAAATGTACTATTGATAGAACATTTGGTGTATGGAAAAATAGATGGAAGATTTTACGCCAAATGCCTAACTTCCCTTTAAGCAAGCAAGTAAAAATTGTAATTGCTTCAATGGCTCTTCATAATTTCATTAGAATTCATTCCAACAAAGATCAAGAGTTCAAGCCCTATGATGATGATGATGAACTACTACCAGAAGAAGGAGAGAATGAAAGAGAAACAGTTGGCGAAGATAATATCACAAATTCGTTACGACAATGTGAGATAGATGATGAACGCGATCAATTGCAAGTCTTCTTATGCACCGGGAATAATTAGTTTAGACTATTTGTTTTGACTTTCATATTATTGGAATAATTTGTTACTGTTATTTTAATTATTTTATTTAGAAAATTATATTTTCATACTCTTTTATAATATTTTACAATTATTTTTTAATTACAATAAAAGATATTATTTTATATTTTCTTTGTTATTTTTAAAATTCTTTAATGCCATTTTTGGTAATTCTATCATTTAAAAGAGCTTTTTAAATTTAATACAATCAAACAATCTATAGCTTAAAATAGCTTTTTTAATTGACAACCAAACGACTAACGACTTTTCCTTAAAAGTTGTAGTTGTAAAAGATCTACTCCTAAAAGCTCTACTCGGAGAAGCTCTTTCAAACGGACTCTTAAGAAAACTGGATTAGGATTGGATCATTGGAAACAAACCATTGAAAGATAATATCACAAATTCGTTACGTCAATATGAGATTGATGATGAACGCGATCATTTGCTATGGTTTGTTTATTTCTTCTGTTTTGAATATAAATTTTTTTTCTTTACTGTTTTGTTTACTGTTCTGGCTTGTTTGCTATGGTTTGTTTACTTGTTTTGTTTTGAATATAATTTTTTTTTGCTTTACTGTTCTGTTTTGTTTGTTTACTTTTTCTTTTACAAGTATGTTGCCTGCGCCATAATTTTTTATTTTTATTTTGCAAAATAAAAAATAATAGGTTTGTTGGTAGATATTTAGGTATTATATAAGATGAAAATTAATGTACTATCATTTGTTTAGAATGGAAACATCTTTACAAGAAAATCAGAAAAAAAAAAAAACTAAAGCAGAATGAAATGATTTTATCATTGTCCATCGATACCTTCATCAAGATTTGCGTCAACGAGACCTTGGCAGGGAATCGACCTAACGGTCACTTCAATAGAACTGGTTGGAAAAATGTTACAAGTAAATTTAATTTTATAACCGGTAATACATATAATTACAAACAATTCAAAAATAAGTGGTATGCACTCAAGAAGGATTGGCAAATTTGGACGAGTTTGAAAGGAAAGGAAAGTGGATTAGGATTGGATCATTTGAATCAAACCATTGAAAGATAATATCACAAATTCGTTACGTTAATATGAGATTGATGATAAACGCGATCAAATTCCAAGTCTTCTTATACATCGGGAATAATTAATTTAGACTATTTATTTTGACTTTCATATTATTGGAATAATTTGTTATTGTTACTTTAATTATTTTATTTAAAAAATTATATTTTCATACTCTTTTATAATATTTTACAATAAAAGATATTATTTTATATTTTCTTTGTTATTTTTAAAATTCTTTAATGGCCTTTTTGGTAATTCTATCATTTAAAAGAAGCTTTTTAAATTTAATACAACCAAACAATCTACAACTTAAAAAAACTTTTTTAATTGACAACCAAACGACCAACGGCTTTTCTTTAAAAGCTCTATTTGTAAAAGATCTACTTTAAAAATATCTACTCCTAAAAGCTTTACTCAGATAAGCTCTTCCAAACTGGACCCTTAGTCTCTACTCTTTTCTATTTTTTTCCATAAGAATTGCCACCACTACGCAGGACACAATTACGCTTGGCCAATCCGTCAGAGATGGTGAGCGTGAGACTGTAGTTTCAGCAGATGAACGCTTTGAACTGGGATTTTTCAGTCCAGGCACATCCAGGAGCCGATACCAGGGAATATGGTACAAGAAAGTGGCTCCACTGATAACGGTATGGGTAGCCAACAGAGATACTCCAGTTTCAGATGTCTCAGGACTTCTACGTATAAATGCTAGAGGAATTATAGTCCTTAACAGCACAAATGGCATTGTTTGGTCGTCCAATGCATCAAGAACTCCCCAGAATCCAGTTGCAGTGCTTTTAAAATCAGGAATTGTAGTTGCGAAAGATGAAAATGATAAAGACCCAGATAACATTTTGTGGCAGAGCTTTGATTGTCCTGGTGATACCTTATTACCGGCCATGAAGCTTGGAACAAACTTGGTAACTGGTCAGGAATGGTTTGTCTTGCCTTGGAAGAGCACTGATTATCCTTCTCAGGGTAACTTCACAGAAGGTATCGATACTCATGGGTCTCCATTACTATTTCTTAAAAGGGGACTGTAATACTTTATAGAGCAGATTACTGGAATTGCCTTCGTTTTACTGGAGTCTGTGTATACATACGACTTTGTGTCAAATAAGAAAGAGGTATTTTACACGTATCACATCCAAGATAGTTCAGCCCTTGCAAGAGTGTTGATGAACCCATCGGGTGTTGTGCAGCTATTCACATGGATAGATGAAACCCATACTTGGGCAGGATACTTTGAAAAAACGAGTGATAAGTGTGACAATTATGCTCAGTGTGGTGCATATGCTAGTTGCAACATCAATAACTTACCTATATGTACATGCTTGGAAGGATTTGTACCTAAATCACCAGGACAATGGAAAGTCTATAATTGGTCTGCCGGGTGTGTTCGAAAGGCTCCATTGGATTGTGAGCATAGAGATGACTTGACACAAGTCATTTCTGGGCTGAAAAATACATTAGCCTTGTAGAATGTGAGAAATTGTGTCTTAACAATTGCTCCTGTACGGCATATGCAACTTTAGATATCAGAGAAGGAGAATCTGGCTGTTTGCTCTTGTTTACTGACCTGATTGACATAAGAATTATTTTCGAGGATGGTCAAGATCTTTATGTGCGCGGTTGCTGCTTCAGAGCTAGGCATCCTGCTTTCCGTTTTCTTCTTTCTGGTTATTATATTTGTCACAGCTTAAATTAAGACTTATGAGTAGCGTCCTCGTGAGGGCCAATCACAATCACAAAGAATATATGTTGATAACTTAATGTTGATATTTCAGGTGACATTGAATTAAGGAGACAACCCAATAGGAAGAAGCAGGTGATAATCATAGTCGCATCTACAATTTTAGGCATGGGAGCGCTAGTATTAGTCTGAATCATGTGTACTCGGAAGATGAAGCTTAAGAATGAAGGTAATTAAGCTCAACAGAACTCACTGTTGATTCTGTAGCTTGTAATTCAAGTTTTCTGCTATATTGAAGATAGGAAATTATAGGTACCAATGCCTAAAAATGCAAAAGTGTTGGGAAAATAACCTCCCCAAAACCTCCCTAGAAATATGTTAAATATCAGAAATTACAGAGAAATGAAATAGAAAATAATAACAATCACCACAACACAATAATTTACGTGGAAAACTCCAAAACCAGGAGAAAAACCACGGCCCTCAGAAAGAAATTCACTATGTGATAAATTATTACAATCACACAGACTATTATCTCAAGACTACCACACCAATACACTCACACTCTCTCAAAGCATAAAATAATTCACACCTCTCTACACTCTAAAATAAGAGAAACAAGAAAGGAATTTAATTAGAATTAAATACAATGCTTTAAGTGTATTTAATTGGTGCAATTAGAAACTAAGGACTTGATCTCCTTATATAGCCTTGAGAAGCCTTGACATATTCTTAATTTTCCAATGTGGGATTCATATCCCTTCATTGCATTCTTATTTGCTTTCACAATTTTGCCAATTTTTCAACAAATCTCCACCTTGGCAAAATACAGGAAACCTCCGCCCTTCCGCCGCAACTTTCATGCAACCATTGTCTATACCGACAATCATAATTCTCAACCTAGAGAACTATCATACTCCACCATAAAAGTATACCACTTAGAATTAATCACCAATTCTAAGATTTCTACCTCGGCACATGTCGAACAAACTTGTTGAAATTTATGGTGCAACTCCCATGTTGGCTTTCCCGGAAGTTCTTCAACCATCGACATAATTATACCACACACCTTGCATCAATGCCGCCAACCAATGCCCGTGTGCAAACTTATGGACCCACTAATAGTGACACATTCTTTTCCATAGCACCTAGTGATACGCTATAAGGATGTACATATCCTTCTCAAAGGATAAATTCAGTGTCTTCACAAGACACACTATTAGCTTGATTGTTGGAGTTATCTGCCGAACCTGCTCCACCGTTTTGACAATTTTTCTTAACGTGCCCAGATTGCCCACACGCCCAGCAAAATATTTTCTTCCTGGAGTTATTCTTCTTCCAATTGCTCCCATTGTTAGTTACCAATGCTGTGTCTTCTGATGAAGTACGACCTCCACCCTTCAGCCTTCTCTCCTCAGAAAGGAGTTTACCGGTAACTTCTGTAAAATTCAGAGTCTCCTTCCCATATACCAAAATAGGTTTCATATGTTCATAGGAAGATGGAAGAGACAATATAAGCCTTAATGCTTTATCTTTGTCTTCAATTTCAACTCTAATAGACTCCAGTTAAGAAACAATACCATTGAGAACACTCAAATGATCTGAGATTTTTGCACCTTCCTCCATACGCAGAGTATGAAACTGTTCCTTCAGGTACAATCGATTTGAGATGCCTTTTGCCTGATACAACCCTTCAAGCTTTTCCCAGAGTTCCTTGGCTGAATGTATTCCATGCACATTTACAAGAACATTCTTAGCCAAACACAGACGAATCACACTTGCAGCTCTCAAATCCATTTCTTCCCAATCTTCATTGCTCATACTAGACTCACCTTTGCTGGAATATTTTAAAACAGGGCCTGATTTCTCCTTTAATACCTTGTGTAAACCAGATTGTATTAACACATCCTTGACTTGCACTTGCCACAAGCTAAAATTAATCTTTCCATCAAATTTCTCTACACTAAACTTCAAAGAACTTGAAAATTTAGACATTCTAACCGTATACTGAAATAGTGCCCGTAGTCCGTGAACAGCACTCTAAGTAAGTTCTCAGGAAAGAGAGGTGGGTCACAATGGACACACTTAAATACCAAGTCTTTCCTAGCCAGAACCTTCCTTAGACAAACACTTCCACAATACTACCACACTTAACTCCAGCAACCAAGAACAATTTAGACCAAGAACAATTCTTTTCTGATGTGGAAGATCAGACAATGTTGCAACCACAGAGCATACTAAGAATTTTCTAAAACCTCTGACACCTTAGCAACCAACATAGGCTCTGATACCACTTGTTGGGAAAATAACCTCCCCAAAACCTCCCTAGAAATATGCTAAATATCAGAAATTACAGAGAAATGAAATAGAAAATAAGGGATAGAAATCTATCCTTTACCCAGGATAGATGAGTTGTTTGATCAACTCGGAGGATCAAAATTCTTCTCGAAGATTGATTTGAGATCCGGTTATCACCAATTGAAGGTTCGGGCAGAGGATATTCCTAAAATAGCCTTTCGGACCCGTTATGGTCATTTTGAGTTCCTTGTTATGCCGTTTGGGTTAACTAATGCTCATGCAGCTTTTATGGACCTCATGAATCGAATTTTCAGGCCTTACCTGGATAAATTTGTTGTGGTGTTTATCGATGATATTTTGGTTTATTCCAGAACTTGTGAAGAGCATGTAGAGCATTTGAATATAGTCATGCAGACACTTCGAATGAATCAGCTATATGCTAAGAAAGACAAATGTGATTTCTGGTTGACCGAAGTCAGGTTCTTGGGTCATATGATCTCCCAAGAAGGAATATCTGTGGATCCTGCAAAGGTGGAAGCTGTCCTTCAATGGGAGAGACCAACAAACGTGACAGAAGTTCATAGTTTTCTTGGCCTAGCTGGTTATTATCGTCGTTTCGTTGAGAACTTTTCAAGGATTGCTATGCCATTGACCCAATTGACGAGGAAGAATGTAAAGTTTGTATGGAATGAAGATTGTGAAGCCTCATTTATGGAATTGAAGCAAAGATTAACCACAACACCTGTCCTTACAGTACCAGATAGCAATGAACCCTATGTAGTATACACGGATGCCTCAGGTACTGGTTTAGGTGGTGTTCTGATGCAAGGCAGAAAGGTAGTGGCTTACGCCTCCTGTCAATTGAAATCGCATGAGAAGAATTAACCTACCCATGATTTGGAGCTTGCCGCTGTGATTTTTGTATTAAAAATTTGGAGGTGTTACCTTTATGGAGTAAAGTTTGACATCTATTCAGATCATAAAAGTCTGAAATATCTTTTTACACAGCGGGATCTAAATTTGAGACAAAGGAGATGGATTGAGTACATAGAGGATTATGATTTTAACCTTCAGTATCATCATGGCAAGACAAATGTGGTTGCAGATGCCTTGAGTAGAAAATCTCATGGAATTTTGGCCAATTTGGCATTGGAGGATTGGAAGAGAACTATGGTCATTGGAGATTATGATCTGTGTTTACAAGAAGACGAAGTAACAACTTGTGTTTACAATGTGGTGGCTACACCTAGTGTCCTGCAACGGGTTAAGCAAAGTCAATGGCAGGATGAAGAATTGAGAACTCTGTGGAATCGTTTGATAAATGGTGAGCATTTGGAGGGTTGGGAAATTAAGGCAGATGGATTTATTTATTATAAAGGAAAAGTGGTAGTTGCCAACGATCCAGAACTTAGAAGAGATGTGTTGGCTGAGGCCCATAAGTCCAAGTTTGTGGTACATCCAGGTAGCACAAAGATGTATCATGATCTCAAGAGGCAATACTGATGGATCGGAATGAAACGAGAGGTAGTTGAATTTGTTGCTAAGTGTATGGTATGCCAACAGGTGAAAGCTGAACATCAACGACCGTCAGGGTTACTTCAACCATTACCAATTCTTGAGTGGAAGTGGGATAAGATTTCCATGGACTTCGTGACAGGATTACCGTTGACTCCACAGAGACATGATGCAATATGGGTTATTGTGGACCGGCTAACAAAAACAGCCCACTTCATACCTATAAGGAAGGACTACAAGCTTAATAAGTTAGCCAGACTCTATGTGGAGAATATTGTTCGGTTACATGGTGTACCCTCCAGTATTATTTCAGATAGAGACCCACGTTTCACTTTTAGATTTTGGAGAGCCTTACAGACTGCCTTAGGGACTGAATTGAACCTTAGTACCGCCCATCATCCCCAAACTGATGGACAGTCTGAGAGGACTATTCAGATATTGGAGGATATGCTCCGTTCTTGTATATTGGACTTTGGAGGGAATTGGGGCGAGCACCTATCTTTGGTGGAATTTGCTTATAACAATAGCTATCAGGCTAGTATCGGTATGGCCCCGTATGAGGCTCTTTATGGAAGGCCTCGTAGGTCACCTTCGTGTTGGGCTGAACTAGACGAGCATATTACTATTGGACCAGAGATTATTGAAGAGACTACGAGCAAAGTAAGGAGTATTCAAGAAAGGCTTCAAGTGGTCCAGAGTCGCCAAAAGAGTTATGCTGATCTTCACCGTCGTGAGGTGGAATATGAGATTGGTGACTATGTTTTCTTGAAAGTGACACCTATGCGAGGTGTGACTCGATTTGGAGTTAAAGGCAAGTTAGCTCCTCGATACATCGGGCCATTTGAGATTATCGAGAGAGTTGGGCAGGTTGCTTATCGCTTAAATTTGCCAGCTCAGTTGGGACATGTTCATAATGTTTTCCACGTGTCCATGTTGAGAAAGTACACCGCAGACCCATCTCACATTGTTCCCCATTCGGAGATTCCTCTGAGAGAAGATGTGACATATGAGGAACAACCCGTACGGATCCTGGCGAGAGAGATCAAAGTGCTGCGAAATCGAGAAATCCGTATGGTTAAAGTGCTATGGCAAAATCATACGGGAGATGAGGCTACTTGGGAGTTAGAATTTGAAATGTATTATAAATACCCTCACTTGTTTGAGATTCAGCTTGAGGTTGTACTTTGAATTTCGGGACGAAATTCTTTTAAGGAGGGTAGAATGTAAAATCTCACTTTTCAAATTTTATTTTAAATTATTATGAAGGGTGTATTTGAAATCTTTTGAAAACTTTTGAAGAATGTGTGAGGACGTAAAAGATATATTTTGAAAGTTGGCAATTAAAATTGTAATTTCTAAAAGTTGAGGGACAAAACGGAACTTTTCCAGTCCTATATATAGTCATCTTCGTCTTCCTCACGAGACAGAGCAGCCATTGTTTCTCTCTTTTCTTCAAATTTTCCGCCAACTTTGACCTTGATTTTCGACCACATCCGACCTCCGTTTCGCTCGTTCTTGGTACCAATAGAAAGCTCTTGCGACATAGAATCTATTGGTACCAAGTTTGAAGATTTTCATGGCCGTTTGAGTCTCCGATTTGGTGGAGAAAGTTAGGGATTTTCCAATTCGGAAAACCTTTGATTCCGGTGATTCTAGCCATTTTTCACTCCGGCCACAGTTATAAACATTGACGAGGGAGACGAGGCGAACAAAACCCGACCATTTTTGGAGGTCACCGGAAAGTTTCCAGAAAGTCCCCGCCGGCCGCCACGCACGGCGGGGGTAAGTTTCCGACCTTCCGAACTTAGAATTTGATTCCGAACCCGTTTATGTATTCGTTTTAAGTGTAGGATATTATTTTGAGGTTAATTGTAGTATATGGTCGCCGTATATAAATTAAATAATTATATTCTCGTGTAGATTTTACCGATTGGGATAATTAGGCTTGAAATCGAGGCCACTGCGAGTAACAGGTAGCTTACACGAGGTAGGGGTTTCAAACTTAAATTTTTAGAATATTTTCCCTAAAAGGTTTGGATATAAATTGATCGTGAAGGTTTGAGGAAATGTTTATTTGAATTGTGGAATTGATTTGAGAAATAAATTGGAATGTATTGTGTGGAAAATATGATTTTTATGCAGGTTTTGTATTTTGGGATTTTGATAAAAACAGCCGTTATGCTGCCAAAATTTTATTAAAAATGATGAGTTTACATATGTGATGCATGGTGGATTTATTTAAATGGTTTGGTGATTTTGAAAAGGTAACCGTCCTAGTCATTATATTATATATTATTATACGATTTTATGTCGGGGACTGCGCAGGGTATTTTCTGGTACGTACACCTTGTATATGAGGGTAGTACCAGGGTCACGGTGAGCCAAATGTTTTCATTTCAAGTATGAATATTTTATTTAAAATGATAGGCCACCGGGTATGACTAGTGGACGTGTTGATATTGCTTTCTGAAGGAAAGTGTTACTGTTTACTTAAAATTTTGTGAAAGAATTTAACCATGCAGGATTATCCCATGACTTTATAAAAATGATGTTTTCCACATACATTATCGGGGATTATACTCTACTGAGCTTTTAGCTCACCCCTTTTTATTTTCTTTTCCCCCCAGGGAGCGCCCACGCGGATTAGAAGATCGTTAGTTGATGTGGGTGAAGGCTTGTGAGATCTAAGGATTAGATTTTTGATATTAGTTATTAAATTTATGTTATTTGAGATTTGTATTGATTAAAGGATTTGTATTTGTTATGGACCTATAACAAATGTTGAGATAACTCAGTTTATGAGTTAGGTATGTTGATGTGCAAATCTATTAGTTGTGGATGATTAGGACTTCAGAATTTATGCATGTTTCAGTATGATTATTATCTTGGAAATTGAATCCATGAATTCTAATGGGTGATCACATATCTGTGGGGTTATTTGGTGTTGACTTTTGAAAAATGAAAATATTTTTGTTTGTAAACAGATTTCCGTTTTGTTTGATACTCCGGAGTATCCGAAGAAATTTATTGAGGTTTTTATGAAATTTTAATAAAGTCAAGTTAGAAACTATTGATTTTATTTACAACTCTGCCACGGCCTAGGGCCCGGGTCTTGACAAAAACCACGGCCCTTAGAAAGAAATTCACTATGTGATAAATTATTACAATCACACAGACTATTATCTCAAGACTACCACACCAATACACTCACACTCTCTCAAAGCATAAAATAATTCACACCTCTCTACACTCTAAAACAAGAGAAACAAGAAAGGAATTTAATTAGAATTAAATACAATGCTTTGAGTGTATTTAATTGGTGCAATTAGAAACTAAAGACTTGATCTTCTTATATAGCCTTGAGAAGCCTTGACATATTCTTAATTTTCCAATGTGGGATTCATATCCCTTCATTGCATTCTTATTTGCTTTCACAATTTTGCCAATTTTTCAACAAAAAGCAATTGTCCTGTAAATGCATATTGATTTCTTTATCATAAATTCAATGGTTGAACAACATACCAATTCCCTACTCTTCAGGAAAGATAGATTACAACAACGAAATGCATGACAACGGGGAAGGGAGCAGAAAAGATGACAGTGGATTAATAATATATGATTTGAACACCATAGCTAATGCCACTAACAAATTTTCAGACGCAAACAAGCTGGGAGAAGGTGGTTTTGGACCTGTCTACATGGTAACATAACAATAAGCAACTAATGTATGTTAACTTATTTACATTTGAAATGATGTTTACTATTCTGATCAATGATGATTTGTAGGGTGCATTGATTGAGGGTCAAGAAATTACAATTAAAAGGCTCTCAAGATGTTCTGGACAAGGATTGAAGAAGTTCAAAAATGAAGTTGTCCTGATTGCTAAACTTCAGCACCAAAACTTTGTAAGGCTTTTGGGATGTTGCGGTGAAAGAGATGAAAGAATGTTAATTTACGAATACATGCTAACAAAAGCTTGGACTACTTCATTTTTGGTTTGATCATTTTCTCCAAACTGCCTCTTTAATACTAGTGGTACTAATATAGTAAGGGTCCTCTTAATGTGTGCCTTTAAGACACACGTTAAGCGACTATGTATCGTTACATAGCTAGTTATGTAAATGTTCTATAGTTGCTTAACGTGTGTTCTTAATGCATATGTTAATGTAATATATATATATATATATATATATATATATGTATATATTTATATATATAGTAAATTATCTTTATATTTCCTTTTGAGAATTTGGGCATGGAGATGAGAACTAACTTGGATAAGAAATGTTACCGATAAAACAAGAAGAAAATTACTAGATTGGAGCATGTGCATCCAAATTTTTAGAGGAACTGCTAAAGGGCTTCTTTATCTTCGTCAAGACTCGAGATTGAGGATTATACATAGAGATCTTAAAGCCAGTAATTTCTTATTAGATAATGATATGAATCCAAAATTTCTGACTTTGGCATGGCTAAGACATTTAGGGGAGATCAAACTGAGGGTGAAACAAATAGAATTGTTGAAACATAGTAAGTATTTTATTTTTTTCAGCAAAAATTTTAAAAAGGTAATTGGATTTCCGCTGTTAGGAGTTTGAAATGTAGTAAGATTGCATTTGTTTCATTATATTGTATCATTTGTTAACTCCATTTATCTTTGCAATTTATTTTGTAGTGGATATATGTCTCCTGAGTATGCAGTAGATGAGATCTTTTCAGTAAAATCCGACGTCTTTAGCTTTGGTATTTCAGTACTAGAGATAGTAAGTGGGAAAGGATGTTAGAAAGCCTTATATTATTAGTTGGGCCATTTCCTGTAAGAATAAGCTTTTAGATTTGTTGGTTACTAACATGGTTTTAGAGTTCGGTTTGACTCAGGAGTCCTGGGTTCGAATCTCCTCACGTGATTGCATTTGCATTTGTTTCTGAATTTGTTCTAAGTTTGAATATGTGTTTGGGCTCAAGCCACGTGGCAAGCCCATCGGTCTTGCATGTGAGGGGGTATATTAGAAAGTCTTATATCATTAGTTGGGCTTTTTTCTAAAAGTTTAAAATTTTAGGAATGTTGGGTATTGACAAGGGAAACAAAGAGGAGTCCTGGGTTCGAATCCTCACACGTGATTGCATTTGCATTTGTTTCTGAATTTATTCTAAGTTTGAACATGTGTTTGAGCTCAAGCCACATAGCATGCCCATCGGTCTTGCATGTGATGGTGGGCTCAAGCCACGTGGCAAACTCATCGGTCTTGCATGTGAGGGGGTGTATTAGAAAGTCTTATATCATTAGTTGGACCCTTTTATAAAAGTTCAAAATTTTAGGAATGTTGGGTATTGACAAGGGAAACAGAGGATTTAGCCACATTGACTACAAACATAATCGTCTTGGACATGTAAGCCTTAAGAATGGGTGACTTTTCTATATCACCTTGTTGAATGTTATGGAATAATGGAGTTCTTTTAGCACTTTTGCTGACCAACTTGTGGAGTTTAATTTTTAGAAACTGTAAGAGCATCTCCAATGCAAATATATATTTTTGAGTATCTAAATAGTGCCACATCAATATTTCTAAATAATATGGATCTAGTTTGTTAAAAAAATTATAGAAATGCATATTCACTTCTCCAATGTAAGTATATAAATAGTAATTTCGAACTAATCACTGCAAGCTATTTGTCACATTCACTCTCTAATTTAATATGACAATTAAATGCATTGAGAAAATGTTAAAATTATTTTGGTGGGAAAAGTTAGAAATCCTAATCAGCATATCAAGGAGGATATCTATAATTAGAAACTCTACTTGATATTCTCTAACTTTTTTTTTTTGCCACATCATATTAATATTGAAGTTAGATAATTGCATTAGAGATTTTTTTTTTTTAACTTTTTCAATATAGATCATATGTGGCACTCAATTTTCTCTAAATGCATAATATCATTTGAGATGCTCTAACGGTAAGTGTTGGTTTTTATCTGTTTCAGGCTTGGAGACTCTGGAATGAAGAAAGGGCAGTGGAACTAATTGTTGAATCATTAGGTTACTCTTCTGCTTTATCTGAAATATTACGATGCATCCATGTTGGTCAGTTATGTGTGCAACAAGGACCAAAAGATAGGCCAAACATGTCAACCGTGGCTCTAATGTTGGGTGGTGATGGGTCATTGCCTCATCCAAAGCAGCCAGCTTGTTTTTTCACAGAAAGGAATCTGCCTGAATCAGAGTCGTCATCAAGCAAGAATCAATCATCTTCAACATATGAAATCACTATATCATTGTTAGAGCCTCCTTAAAGAACACCAATTTGAAGAGAAAGCTATAAAGGGTTTAGTGCAAAATCTAAACGAAATCAAGTAGTCAGCAACGTTCACCAATTGTAAAGTGTTGTCTCTTTTCCTAAATACTAGTCCATTGTAGTACAAGGATCATCCTTAGAAAACAATGATTGAGCTATTATTTCTAATTGACATATATTTTGTTTCATACAATGGATGTGAATAGCAGCCCACCAACTTGGCAAAATGAGCCAAAAAAATGTACTGCAAAACAGATGTTCATTGATCACCATCCTGCTAAACGGCACAATGATTTTAGCGTATTGCTATGATATTTTCATCAGTTGTACCAACTGTTATCTACTTTCTGACATGCAAATTGTACTACTCATAAACATATGACAGTCTGCTATAATCCATTTCCACAAGTATGTTATTATAATCTTTGAGTTTGACCCTACATGGATTTGATATTAGATTCTCTTATGCATATAATTTTAAAAGTCCAATGAACCTGAAAAAGTCAACAAAACCCAATGGATTGGGAAAGCTGATGAAATCGAGGTAGCAGGCAAGTTTCGACTATGAGAGGTAAATAAGAGATTAAACCCCTAAAGCTCTAAGCGGGTTACGACACTTCAGCGATCTAGGAAAACCTTGTCACCTTTCATCTCACTGTTAGTTTAGCCCAGCTCACAATCACTCAGCTCGAAGCGTATTTTCTAGATAAGGGAAGATCTCATGATTTGAGAGATTTGATCGGATTAGGATCCTCTCCTAACCTAAGGGGGGTGTATTCAATTTTGACTTTTAATGACTTTTATAGACTTTTTTTAAGTGATAGATTTTTATAGACTTTACCGACTTTTATTGACTTTTATAGAGTTTACAGAATTCTAATCAACTTTTATAGACTTTTATGGACTTTCATTTTAAAAGATTTTTATTGACATTAATAGATTTTTATTGACTTTGATAGAGTTGAAAGAAATTCTATAAATGACTTTTATAGATTTTTATAGACTTTTACAGGTGCATATTATATCAAAATTTGTTGGATGATGTATTGAAACCAAGTACATAATGTAAAAAAATATGATACATTCTTTAGATAAATAATATATACCCGTTGATGACTTGACAACCAAAACAATAAGTTTTTAAAATAATTTAATTATTCATTAATATAATATCTTTAATCTAAAATAAAATAAATACCGCAATAAGAATTAAAGCCTAAAAAACCCTAATAATTTCAAACTTCATGAACCATATTTCTCCAAACCCAAATAATAAAAAACGAGAAAAAGAATTCGATAAAAAGAAAACAATTAGGAAAAGAACAAAGTGAAATGGGAGATACATCCCTCTTTGTATTTATTATTTTTGTGGAATTGCACTAAATTTTGAGCAACAATAAGATATGATCTTTTGATTTTATTCTATCATGGTGATTTTTTTTTCCTTTTTAATAAGCATGTATTTCGATGTCATATGGACATAAAATTCTTTACTTTTTTATTTTTGTTTTTCTTTTGTTACTAATTGTTTGCATAAGTTCATATTATTCTGATTACGCATGTCAATGATGTATTGATTGTCTAAATTATATTTATTTTCTGACTTATTTGTTGTAAATTTATTATATCAATTGTTGCACTCTCCTTACTATAATTTACAATAAAAAGCTTCAATGAGATTTTACAAAAAAAAAAGAAAGAAAAATAATTTGTATGTCCAGTCCAACCAAGTCGATCCTTTTAAGAAGAACTATTGCTATGTGATCTAACAATTTGAAATTGAAACACTGTCAAGTCGAATGAGTGTCATTTTCTATCTAGGCTGTTTCTTGATCCTTATATTTTTAAATCAGTCAAGTTAATTTGTTTTTAATTTAGCTAATAATAATAAACATATAAATTTAGGTAAATTGAGGTAAAAATAGTGGAGGAGAAGGAGATACGAATTAAATTTTTTTTTCTACACATGCTTTCAATGCATCTAAATGGAATGTAAACCAATGTGCAAATGTTGATAACCAAACTTAAACTTATGTCCTACCTACATTATTAATTTTTTGTTTAAAACCAAAAAATCAAAATCAACAAAAAAAAAGAGCATTATGAAAAAGCTATAAGATCAAAATCAACAAATCAAGAACAACTATTTAAAAAAAACAATAATACAAAAATAAGAAAAATGATTTGCTTACTCAGAACTTGAACCGTAGGGGGGTCTATAAAAATCTATCACTTAAAAAAAAGTCTGTAAAAGTCATTAAAAGTCAAAATTGAATACACCCCCTTTGTTGCTTCTCAAATTGAAAGTCTACAAAAGTTTGTAGGGTGAATGGTGGAGAAATTGTGAGATTAGAGTATTTATAGTTTACAATAAAAGTCTACAAAAGTCTAGATTTTTTATAAGTCCATAAAAGTTATGAACTTTTTGAATACCCCATAACTTTTTTATACTTCATAAAAGTCTATATTCAATACCCCATGACTTTTATGGACTTTAAAAAAGTTCATATTGAATACCTCAAAATTTTTGTAGACTTTTAAAAAGTATATAAAAATCCATATTGAATACCTATTGACTTTTATGGAGTCTTTAAAAATCCATATTGAATACACCTAAACTTTTAAAATCCACATAAGTCATTAAAAGTTATTAAAAGTTGATATTGAATACACCCCCCTAAGTTTTTTCTAAGCTTTTGCATAAAATCCTAACTATTAAATTAGTTATATGTCACATGTGTTCAGATGTGTAAAAACTTTTTAAAAAAGGAGAATAGAATATAAAATCCTGACTATTAAATTGGTTATGTGCCATATGTCTTCAGATGTGTAAAAGTTTAGGAAAAGTTTAGGTTAGGAGAGGATCCTCATCCGATTTGATCACACCAGTTGACTGAATATTCAAATTTGTATTTAATCCCTTATTTTTAGTGATTGTATTCCTTATTTAATTACGGTAATTAGAGATATTATTTTATTGATTATTTCTAGTGATTCAGTAAATGTAAATTAGTAATAACACCATCCCTTAAACATTATAAAAGGGAAGGATCTATAACAGTTGATGTAAGAATTGATTTTCAGCCGAACCATTTTAAAAATATTATGTCTTTAATCTTATTTTTGCTTGATTAATCCTTAATTCTATTGTTTATTACGTTGGCCTAATTCGCACACCAACATATTCTCACATAAAACAACCTAAGAATTGATTTTCAGCCGAACCATTTTAAAAATATTATGTCTTTAATCTTATTTTTGCTTGATTAGTCCTTAATTTATTTATTACGTTGGCCTAATTCGCACGCCAAGATATTCTCACATAAAACAACCTATTTATGTTTGTAATATAGTCTAGTGACCCTCTCTAACCAATCAATATAGATGTTTAATACCTCACCTTACCACATCGTGGCCTTAAATGTTCTTTAAGTGTCGTCAATCCTCGGTCTTGATCACAAAAAGAAATCTTAATTGCTTAATCATAATATGGAGAGAGGACAGTTGAGAAACTGGAACAGTTTACTAAAACAAATTATCTACACAAGTGGGTCCCCCAAAATGGGCAAGAATAAGATACTTTTCTCTGTCTTGGTTTTGGTTTTCTTATGACCAGTTAAAGCATTTTGGGTCATCTTTGGACTACTTTTCTAACACCCCAAATTCGGTTTACATGAACTAGGATGATATCTGGTCTAAATCCTCCAACTTATTTATAAACTGATTAAAATCTTCTATGAAATAAATTACTAAACAAAATCAGGATAAACTCCAAATAATATTTCCAAGAATTTAGCATTAAAATAAAACGATGTAAACAAAGCTCGATCCTTACAAATGTATCTCCACCAAATGAAACCTAACAGAAATATTTTTCAAGAAAACAAGTATGGAAACTAAATCTCTAACGATGAACCTTCTACTGAAGCAATCTCCCAGATGCTAATCACTCATCCATTTATCTGGTTCTACTCTGCAAAAATGGTGATAACAATGGGTGAGCCGTCAACTCGGTAAGTAAGTTCATGCATAGTTTTAATATCAAACCGCTTATAATAAATAATACTTAACATAACATTTCAAAACATATAACAGTAGTATATAGGGCGGAGTTTAAAACTATACATCAACCTTGATAACAGATAAATCAGTTCATAAACATTTCAAAAGTTATAAAAACATTAAATACAAAATCAAAATAATTAATTTGCTCATGTCCTATAGTATCATAACAGAATGTCACAATTACCCGTGTAACGCGGTCATATCAGAGTGTTACATATAGCCGTGTAACGCGGTCATATTAGAGTGTCACAATTACCCGTGTGACGCGGTCATATCAGAGTGTTACATATACCCGTGTAACGCGGTCATATCAGAGTATCACATATACCTGTGTGATGCGGTCACATCAGAGTGTTACAATTACCAGTGTGACGCGGTCATATCAAAGTGTTACAATTACCCGTGTAAAGCGGTCATATCAGAGTCAGAAACTATGGACAATGAGCCAAAATCATTTTTATAAATTCAGATATAGTCAAATCAGTAATGTTTTCATATCACAATAACGTTATACAGATATCGGTCCATCAATCTTAGAAAATAGGTTTTATAAAAATAAACTAGTAATTACCTGAATAGTTTTACAGAACTTTATATTTTTCTTAAATCTTGAACGTTTACAAATAAATATTTATTTATATAATACTAAAACTAGTTAGTTCAAAAACACTTTAAATAGTCTTCTTACTAATATAATTTTATCAAAAATTTAATACGTATTATAAGGTACAAATTAGTAGCTTTTCAAAATAATATAATTTCATGGTACAAAATGTAAGCATTTCCATAGATGAATTTACTTACCTCGAACAAGCAAGAATCAACACAATTACATAAGCTAAAGAGTCATCCGAACCTATACAAGGTATAAATCACAATATTGTCATAACCTCATCACCCCAATAATTTCAATTAGACTAAATAATTTCACTAGGATTAAACTTAAAACTTGTCTAACTTTCAGTACTGATCATACTCTATTCAACTATTTTTAATTAATTCTATACATCTCCAAACTTCGTATAAATTTACAGAGACAATCTAGACATATAAAACATGGTACAGTAAACTTTTAAGAGCATTCCATGATCATTAACCTACAAAAACATTAATTCCTTTTCGATTTTACAAAACTGTCCAGTAAAGCCTACAACTGACCCCTGACTACTCCAAACATTAAATATATTTTTATACTCACCAAAACGTCACGAAATTTTAAATGGTAATAGCAGACACATGAAACTTTCTACAGAAAAATTTACAAAATGTTTCGAATTGAATAACCACCCTAGAATATTTTTGGAAACCTACTGTTTTTTTAGAAAAATGAAAATTCCAGCATAATCTATTTTGCTTCAAAAATACATAAAAATTTAATTCACCAACTATTGTCAATGGAACAAATATTAAATCCATCCTAAGGGTCTCTATTAATATCAACAAATCGTTTTCTATCAAAATACAACTCGATAAAATATCAAAACAAAACTTACGTTAAGCAATAGAAAATAAAAACCATTCGGCAATAGAAACTCCTCAAACTAACCTTGATTTCTTGTTGCTCTACGTTTACACTTCGGATTGACGGATGGGATGAGAAGAAAAATGATAAGCTATTTAGTTATTTTATTTTTCTATTTTATGGGAGGCACAACTATCATTAAGCGCTCTTATATATATATTGTGAACAATCCAAAGAAAATGAAGAACAATTTGAGAGAGAATTGAGAGAGAAATTGAGAGAGAAATCTTAGGGTTTCATTGTATTGAAGAAGAAGAGATTAGGTTAAAGAAAGAGGAATATATATACTAACCAATAAAAAGACTAAACTAACCTTACAAAACAAATTAATTATATAAATAATAATACATGAATAATACATATATATATTACTCTAATATCCCCCCACAAACTCACGGTGCGGCAGCAGACAAGTACCGAGCATTGAGCTCAGAGGGAGTATCAGCAGTCCTAGTATCAGTGAGATGAGCACGCTTAAGAATTTCAGTAGTGTACTTGGACTGAGAGAGAAGATAACCTTTTGGAGAAACTGCAACTTCTATACCCAAAAAGTATCGCAGAGAACCCAGATCCTTCATTTCAAATTGACGGGTTAATTCTGACTTCAGCAGTGCAATCCCATCAACATCATCACCAGTAATAATCATATCATCGACAAACAGAGAGAGTAAAATACGACCGGCATTGGTACATTTGACAAAAAGAGCCGAGTCATGATTACTGGAAGAAAACCCAAGAGAAGTGATAACAGTAGAAAACTTCTCAAACCAAGATTTCTTAAGCTTACAAACTTCTCCAGGATTATGGGAGACACCAGATGGTGGAGCCATGTAAACTTCTTCATGCAAATCACCATTCAAGAAAGCATTTTTGACATCCATCTGAGAGATATGCCACTGACGGATAGATGCAACTGCAAATAAGAGTACGAACAGTAGTCATCTTTGCAACAGGAGCAAAAGTCTCCTCATAGTCCGTACCATATTGTTGAGAGAACCCCTTTGCAACCAATCTAGCTTTGTAACGCTCAACAGACCCATCAGACTTCGTTTTGATCTTATATACCCAACGAGAACCAACCGTACTTTTACCAGGCGGTAAAGGAACCAAATCCCAAGTATCTGTTTTATGCAAAGCAGAAAGTTCCTCATTCATAGCTTGCTGCCACAGTGGATCAAGAACTGCCTCTTTATAGGATGAGGGCTCAGAGAGAGGTGAATTGATGCTAAAAAGGAAGAAAAAGAATTGGAATAACAAGAGTAAACAAAATCTGGGAGTTGAGTAGACTTACGAGTACGCTGAGGATAACGAGGAGAAGGATCCACAATCGCAGAAGGTGTTGGGATAACTGTAGGTGGAGAGGGAGTATCAGAATCATCAGACAGCGAGGTACCAGTATCTGCAGAATCAACTGTGCGAGCCCTGCGAGAATAATTGAGAGAAACAGGAAACTATAGGAACAATAGAGGGATTAGAATCTGTGTTAGAAGGAACATGCGGAGAGAGGCTATCAGTATGATCAGAAAAAGGATCAATATGAATAAGATCAGATTTGGTGACATTGTGAGTAGCAGCAGGAATAGAAAAGAAAGGTATATGTTCAAGAAACACAACATGACGAGATATATATAACTTTTTCAAAACAGGATCAAAACAACGATATCTCTTTTGTCCCTCACCATAACCAAGGAACACACAAATGGCAGAGCGAGACGGTAATTTTGTGCGCTTTACATGAGGACGAAGGACAAAACAAGTGGAGCCAAAAACTCGCAAGAGAGAATAATCAGGAGCATGCCCATATAATTTTTCAAAAGGGGACAAACCTGAAGTGAGAGACGATGGGATTTTATTGATGACATGGACTGCAGTAAGAACTGCTTCTCCCCAGAACTCACTAGGAACAGAAGAAGACAACAAAAGAGAACGAGTAGTTTCAACAATGTGTCTATGTTTTCTTTCAGCAACACCATTTTGTTCAAGAGTGTCTGTACAAGAAGATTGGTGAACAGTTCCATCCAAAGCAAGTAATTCACAAAATTTATTAGATGTATATTCACCACCTAAGTCATATCTAAAACACTTAATAACAGCAGAGTGTTGAGTTTTTACAAGAGCTCGAAAATTACTGTAAATGCTAAAGAAATCAGAACGATGTTTCATAAGATAAACCCAACAAAAACGAGTGCAATCATCAATAAACGAAACAAAATATCGAGACCCTCCTTTTGTAGTAATTGGAGAAGGTCCCCATACATCAGAGTGAATTAAGTCAAAAGGTGCAAGCGAACAAGAGTTACTTCGATTAAAAGGCAAAGCAGAAAATTTAGCAAGTTTACAACCACTACAATCTGAAATATCGTGAGTTTGTAAATTCCTTAAGGTTCCCGTTGAAGCTAAGAATCTCAAGCGGGAAGCTGAAACATGACCAAGACGAGAATGCCATAAATAAAAACTAGAGGACGAAGGACACAAGCGAAATGAAGACAAATTAACACTGGGAGCTGCAAATACTGGTAGCTTCAGCTCATCCAAAACATAAAATCCCCCACTTCTACAGCCTATCCCAATCAGCATCTTGGATTGTAGATCCTGCACATGACAAGAAGTAGAAGTAAAAGACACTGAGTAACCATAATCACACAATTGACTAATCGAAACAAGATTAATTGTAAGTTTAAGAATGTGATAGACATTAGAAAGAGATAACTGAGATGTAACAACTGAACCAACTCCTGCTAATGGCATAGAAGTGCCATCAGCGGTTGTAACAGAAGTAAATGATACAGGACATAAAGAAACAAAAAATTTTGAATTAGGAGACATATGATGTGAGGCTCCCGAATCTAAAACCCATACGGAGGAAGACATACCTGAAGTACTAGGAGGCGACTGACCTATCAGAGAGGAGACAGATATAGCATGCGACTGTGCAGCAATAAGCTTTTGAAGTTGCTCAGAAAGGGATGCAAGTGTGGGAGTTGAGGATGAGGATCCAAATCCAATGGAGTCTGGTGATGGCACAACTGCTACAGTGTTATACTGTGGAGGTCGATATGTCCGTGATTGTGATTGGTTGACAGACTGTGGAGGCTTGAATTGATATTTCTGCTGTTGTGATTGTTGCGCTCTATTGCCCAATTTAGGACATTGAGACTTCCAGTGACCCTTCTGCTTACAAAAACTGCATTCATCAAACCCGACCCTTGAGTATGGTTTGTTCTCATAGGAAGCATGAGGTCTAGATAGAACTGCTAAAACCGACTGAGTAGGTATTGGAATAATTCCTTTTCCTGTCTGAGACTTGAGGCGTATCTCATCAGCCAAGAGTTCACTCACTACCGAATCAACAGAAGGAAGCGGAGAACGATGCAATATGGAACCACGAAGGCCCTCAAAATCATCACGGAGAGCCATCAAGAACTGAACTAAATGTTGCTCCTCTCTATTAGCAATATAAGGTGCACATGCTCGCAGTTCTGCAGATTCTGTAAGAGCTAATTGATCCCAAAGATCTGACATTGCAGAATAGAACTCTTGTATAGTAATATCCTTTTGTTGAAGAGCTCGAATATCAGATTCTAACTGATATTTCTTTGCAAAATTAGACTGCGTATACAGTCTGGACAAATGTTCCCACACCTCCTTAGCAGTGTCATACTTTGCTAATTGTGTGCCTATTGAGTGCTCAACAGAATTGTTGATCCATGTGATAATTTTCGAATTATCAACTTGCCAATTCTCAACAAACTGTGCATAATTCTCTACCTTATCATCTATGGGTTTAATATATGCACCCGAAATATAATTCCACTTCTTTTTCCCAATTAGAAAATTCTTCATAACATAACTCCAATAAGAATAATTTCTTCCATCTAATTTTACACTAATAGACTGAAGTGAATCATCTCTACCACCATCCATTATAAAATCACAATAATCTATCAAAAAATTCAACAGATGCAAAATACAATAAAACCCCCAAATGCAATATTTGTGAAACCCTAGAAACTGTAATTCATACGAAAATCCAAAAATTATCAAAATCGAAGAGATGCAGAAAGAATACCAGTACGATGCGATGCGAAAGCTGTGGATGAGATCAAACTAATTTCCAAAGCTCTGATACCATGTGAACAATCCAAAGAAAATGAAGAACAATTTGAGAGAGAATTGAGAGAGAAATTGAGAGAGAAATCTTAGGGTTTCATTGTATTGAAGAAGAAGAGATTAGGTTACAAGAAAGAGGAATATATATACTAACCAATAAAAAAACTAAACTAACCTTACAAAACAAATTAATTACATAAATAATAATACATGAATAATACATATATATATTACTCTAATATATATAACCTCTCTAAACTCTAGTTCCTAAACAGGAATCCTATCACCAAGGAAATTCTTACAATTATATTACCTTTTTATTATTTATCTTCATAAATGTTTCATTCTTTTATTTGATACATATATTTAATACTAAATATAATTTGATATTACTTACGATGTTTCCAAATATAGGCAATTCCTAAAACTATTATTATTCATATTTAATTATTTATTCTCCAAAAATCGGGATGTTACAACTTTATGCTGCATTTACTACACAAGTGGGATGATTGAACTTTCATAAACATAGATCGAATGAGGTTATGCTGTTACACAGTCTTATACTTTAACCAATAGATCCATAAACTTAAACGAATAGGAGCACGACTTAAGCGTTTCTTCACAAGTTTCCCTGCATTACATCAGTAGGAAAAAGAAATCACAATTCCTGAATTTTAGTGTTAAGACATATAATGTCTCCAGAATCATCATCTCTACCTTTCCTCTGAGACAAAATTGCCCAAACACCCATTTGGTCCTCTGGCTCATTTCCAGTATATGGTTCAAATCGTTGTTCCACCCAGAAACTTCGAGTTAGTAGGTGTTAACTAGTAAGCGCCCAACAGTAGTATTAAGCTCTAATCCCAATGTAAATTTGTGAACCCTGCTTACCATTTCATAATGTGCTTATGCCTGGTAGTTTATGCTTCAAACTTCACAAGCCATTGAAAAGAGGAAAAAGCTGTTTGATTATGACTTGTGCATTAAGCCACCTACTGTACTGTGGTTCATATATTCACCGAAAAAATTGGTCTCTTATATGATATGAGTCAAGTCTACCTAACAAGGTCGTGTCTCCTCAATAAAGACTGTGATTTGTATGTCGGGGTGACCTGCAAGTTGGCGCTGACAAGTAGCCTGATGTTATTTATTATGCATTCCATTGTCGAAAGAAAATAATGATTCCAAAGAATGCTACTTGGTTACCATCCCACTCTTCATTAATTCTGCTTGATACTCCATTATTGGCTACTTCTTATCTATGTTGCGTGGATACGGCAAATTTTGGAGGTAACAAGTATGATATGAATACTTATTTGACACGTGTGGAATACGGCTGGATACGCGTCAAATATGCCATTTGGTGTATCAATTGACTTTTGACAAGTTTGACTTGTAGAACCGTTAAAGATACAGCTGCCTACAACAATGAAATGGATGAGTATATGTTTGGAGCAACTTTACAATTATTTTAATAAAAGCGAGGGTCAATTATATTATTAGTAGGGCCTTTTTTTTAAAGTTTAATTTTTAGGAATGTTGGGTATTGACAAGGGAAACAGAGGATTTAGCCACACTGACTACAAACATAATCTTCTTGGACATGTAAGCCTTAAGAATGAGTGACTTTTCTATATCACCTTGAATAATGGAATTCTTTTAGCAGTTTTGATGACCAACTTGTGGAGTTTAACTTTTAGAATCTCTAACGGTAACTGTTGGTTTTTATCTGTTTCAGGCTTGGAGACTCTGGAATGAAGAAAGGGCAGTGGAACTAATCGTTAAATCATTAGATTACTCTTCCGCTTCATCTGAAATATTACAATGCATCCATGTTGGCCTGTTATGTGTGCAACAAGGACCAGAGGATAGGCCAAACATGTCAACTGTGGCTCTAATGTTGGGTGGTGATGGGTCATTGCCTCATCCAAAGCAGCCTGGTTTTTTCACAGAAAGGAATCTGCCTGAATCAGAGTCATCATCAAGCAAGAATCAATCATCTTCAACCTATGAAATCTCTATGTCATTGTTAGAGCATCGTTAAAGAACACCAATTTGAAGAGAAAGCTATAAAGGGTTTAGTGCAAAATCTAAACGAAATCAATGTTGGAAATAAAACACTCAAACAACTTTTATTTGAACTCAAAACAAATATTACAAAAAAATTCTCACTCAAGAACTAACTCACTCTTTTACTTCTTCTTCACTCATTTAGAAGTTTTGCTTCTTCTTGATGTCTAAACCAAAATGGATAGGGGGTATTTATACTACTTACAAACGATTTTAGACCACACAAATAAACTAATCTAAAATTATAATAACCATACACCTCATCCTTCTACATACTTCCAATTGATCACATGATTTTTATGCCTAATTACCAAACCCTAGAGAATTCTAGATAGAGGGCTTGGACCTTATTTATGGACTTGGACTCTAATTTATTTGGGCTTGGGTTTAGGCTCCTATAATGGTTCGGGCCTTCAAATGGTTTGAGTCTAAAACAAGTTTACACTTCAACAATCAAGTAGTCAGCAACGTTCACCAATTGTAAAGTGATGTCTCTTTCTCTAAATACTAGTCCATCGAAGTACAAGGATCATCCTTAGAAAACAATGGTTGAGTTATTATATCTAATTGACATATATTTTGTTTCATACAATGGATGTGAATAGCAGCCCACTTACTTGGCAATAATGAGCCAAAAAAATGTACTGCAAAACAGATGTTCATTAATCACCATCCTGCTAAACGGCACAATGATTTTAGTGTGTTGCTATGATATTTTCATCAATTGTACCAACTGTTATCTATTTTCTGACATGCTAATTGTACTACTCATAAACTTGACAGTCTGCTATATTCCATTTCCATAAGTATGCTATTATAATCTTTGAGTTTGACCCTACATGGTTTTGATATTAGATTCTGTTATGCATATAATTTTATTAATCCAATGGACCTGAAAAAGTCAATAAAGCCCAACAGGCTGGGAAAGCTGAAGAAATCGAGGTAGCAGACAAGTTCTGACTATGAGAGGTAAAGAAGGGATTAAACCCCTGAAGCTCTAAGCTGGTTGCAACACTCCAACGATTTAGGAAAACCTTGTCACCTCTCATCTCACTGTTAGTTTAGCTCCAGCTCGCAATCACTCTGCTCGAAACGTATTTTCTAGATAAGGGAAGATCTCATGATTTGAGGGATTTGATCGGATTAGGATCCTCTCCTAATCTAAGTTTTTTCTAAGTTTTTACATAAAATCGTAACCATTAAATTGGTTTTATGCAACATGTCTTCAAATGTGTACAAACTTTTTAAAAAAGGAAATATAACATAAAATTCTAACCATTAAATTGGTTATGTGTCGCATGTCTTCATATGTGTAAACACTTAGGAAAAGTTTAGGTTAGGAGAGGATCCTAATCCGATTTGATTATTGACTGAATTCAAATTTATATTTAATCCCTGATTTTTAGTGATTTTATTCCTGATTTAATTACGATAATTAGGGATATTATTTTATTCCTTATTTCTAGTGATTCAATAAATGTAAACTAGTAATGACAGTATCCCTTAAACATTATAAAATGAAAGGATCATCACAGGTATAAGAGTTACAATTTTTGAGAAAAAACACTAAGTGAGAACTAAAGAACAATACTATAATAGTAGATGTAGGAATTGATTTTCAGCTGAACCACTTTAAAAATCTTATGTCATTAATCTTGTTTTTACTTGATTAATCCTTAATTTTACTGTTTATTAAGTTGGCCTAATTCGCAGGTCAACATATTCCTCATCGTGGCCTTAAGTGTTCTTTAAGTGTCCTCAATCCTGGGTCTTGATCACAAACAGAAATCTTAATTGCTTAATAATAATATGGAGAGAGGACAGTTGAGAAACTGGAACAGTTTACTAAAACAAATTATCTACACAAGTGGGTCCCCCAAAATGGGCAAGAATAAGATGCAGGTTAAAACTTTTCTGTGTCTTGATTTTCTTATGACCAGTTAAAGCATTTTGGGTCATCTTTGGACTACTTATGCTGCATTTACTACACAAGTGGGATGATTGAACTTTCATAAACATAGAGCACATAAAGGAAAAATTGGAATGAGGTTATGCTGTTACACAGTCTTATACTTTTACCAATAGATCAAAAAACTTAAACGGAGCACGACTTAAGTTGTAAGAAAGTTTTTATGTCATTGTTTGGAACTTATTTAGCAATTTAAGTTGTAGGATCTAGTGAGGGTTTGAGTCCCCCCCAGCCCACATGCATTGTAACATCCCCCTTTTTGGAGGAAAAAATAATTAAATAGAAAAAATGACGGTTTAAGGAAAATTACCTTCACTAGGAAATAATAAAAAGAACTGTAAGTAATATTAGAATTATATTTGGTATTAAATAAATGTATAAATTAAAAAAAGAAACATTTAGTGAGAATAAATAAAAAGGCAAATATTATTTTAAAAATTCTTATTGGTGTTGGTTTCCTAATTGAGAACTAGGGTTTAAGGAGTTAATGTATAAGAGCACTTTATAACAGTTGTGCCTCCTATGAAAAAGAAAAATAAAATAACTAAATAGCCGATCGTTTCTCTTCTTGTTTAATTCGTCAATCCGAAGTATAATTGTAGAGCGGTAAGAAATCAATGTTAGTTTGAGGAGCTCCTAGTGCCCCGTAGTTTTTGCTTTCTATTGCTTAATTAATATAAGTTTTATTTTGATAGTTTATCAAGTTGTATTTTGATGGCAAACGATTTGTTGATGATAGTAGAGACTCTTAGGATTGATTTAATGTTCGTTCCATTGATAATAGTTAGTTAATTGAATTTTTATGTATTTTTTAAGCAAGATAGGATATGCTGGAATTTTTGTTTTTCTGAAAAACAGTAGGTTTCTGAATTTTTTTTGGAATTGAATGGTTATTCAATTCAAAAAGTATAGTAAATTTTTCTGTAGAAAGATTCATATGTCTACTATTACCATATAAAATTCCGTGACGTTTTGATGAGTACAAAAATAGATTTAATTTTTGGAGCTTCCAATGGGTCAGTTGTAGGCTTTACTGGATAATTTCGTAAAATTGGAAATGAAAGATTGTTTTTGTATGTTAATGATCATGGAATGCTCTTAAAGTTTTATTGTACCATATATCATATGTCTAGGTTGGCCTTGTAAAATTATACAAAATTTGGAGATGTATAGAATTAATTAAAATTCATTGAATAGAGTATGGTCAGTGTCGAAAGTTAGACATGTTTTAAGTTTAATCCTAATGAAGTTATTTAGCCCAATTGAAATTATTGCGGTGACAAGGTTATGACAATATTGTGATTTATAGTTTGTATAGATTCAGGTGACTCTTGAGATCATACAATTGTATTGATTCTTGCAGTTTATACTCTTGAGAAAAAAAATGACTATGAAGGAGAATGCTTAGAGAGCGTGAGGCTCTGATACCATATAATATTGTATGAATTCTAGGATGCTTTTCCATTGATCAATACGAAATGCTAGGAAATTGCCTAAACTAAAGTATTCTGTACAACTAAATATAGCAAGTCAAGGTTAGGAAATAAACTACATAATTACAAGAATCAATCTTTAAATAAACGAATAAATTAAGAAAGGAAATTAACTATAATCAAATCTTTCCTTCTATAGACATATATTAATATATTATGTACAGTAAATTATCTTTATATTTTCTTTTGAGAATTTGGGCATGGAGATGAGAACTAACTTGGCTGAGAAATGTTACCGATAAAACAAGAAGAAAATTACTAGATCGAAGCACGTGCGTCCAAATTTTTAGAGGAACTGCTAAAGGGCTTCTTTATCTTCGTCAAGACTCGAGATTGAGGATTATACATAGATATCTTAAAGCCAGTAATGTCTTATTAGATAATGTTATGAATCCGAAATTTCTGACTTTGGCATGGCTAGGACATTCGGGGGAGATCAAACTGAGGGTGAAACAAATAGAATTGTTGAAACATAGTAAGTATTTTATTTTTTTCAGCAAAAATTTTAAAAAGGTAATTGGATTTCCTCTGTTAGGAGTTTGAAATTTTGTAAGGTCGCACTTGTTTCATTATATTGCATCATTTGTTAAATCCATTTCTCTTTGCAATTTATTTTGTAGTGGATATATTTCTCTTGAGTATGCAGTAGATGGGATCTTTTCAGTGAAATCCGATGTCTTTAGCTTTGGTATTTTAGTACCGGAGATAGTAAGTGGGAAAGGATGTTAGAAAACCTTATATCATTAGTTGAGTCATTTTTTGTAAGTTTAAGCTTTTAGGTTTGTTGGTTACTGACATGGTATTAGTGTTTGATTTAATCCAGGAGTCTTGGGTTCGAATCTCCCCACGTGATTGCATTTGCATTTGTTTCTGAATTTGTTCTAAGTTTGAATATTTGTTTGGGCTCAAACCTTATATCATTAGTTGGGCCTTTTTTTAAAAGTTTAAACTTGGGTTTTGCCAAGGGAAACAGAGGATTTAGCCACACTGACTACAAACATAATCTTCTTGGACATGTAAGCCTTAAGAATGAGTGACTTTTCTATATCATCTTGTTGAATGTTACAGAATAATGGAATTCTTTTAGCAGTTTTGATGACCAACTTGTGGAGTTTAACTTTTAGAATCTCTAACGGTAACTGTTGGTTTTTATCTGTTTCAGGCTTGGAGACTCTGGAATGAAGAAAGGGCAGTGGAACTAATCGTTAAATCATTAGATTACTCTTCCGCTTCATCTGAAATATTACAATGCATCCATGTTGGCCTGTTATGTGTGCAACAAGGACCAGAGGATAGGCCAAACATGTCAACTGTGGCTCTAATGTTGGGTGGTGATGGGTCATTGCCTCATCCAAAGCAGCCTGGTTTTTTCACAGAAAGGAATCTGCCTGAATCAGAGTTATCATCAAGCAAGAATCAATCATCTTCAACCTATGAAATCTCTATATCATTGTTAGAGCCTCGTTAAAGAACACCAATTTGAAGAGAAAGCTGTAAAGGGTTTAGTGCAAAATCTAAACGAAATCAAGTAGTCAGCAACGTTCACCAATTGTAAAGTGATGTCTCTTTCCCTAAATACTAGTCCATTGAAGTACAAGGATCATCCTTAGAAAACAATGGTTGAGTTATCATATCTAATTGACATATATTTTGTTTCATACAATGGATGTGAATAGCAGCCCACTTACTTGGCAATAATGAGCCAAAAAAATGTACTGCAAAACAGATGTTCATTAATCACCATCCTGCTAAACGGCACAATGATTTTAGTGTATTGCTATGATATTTTCATCAATTGTACCAACTGTTATCTATTTTCTGACATGCTAATTGTACTACTCATAAACTTGACAGTCTGCTATATTCCATTTCCATAAGTATGTTATTATAATCTTTGAGTTTGACCCTACATGGTTTTGATATTAGATTCTGTTATGCATATAATTTTATTAGTCCAATGGACCTGAAAAAGTCAATAAAGCCCAATAGGCTGGGAAAACTGAAGAAATCGAGGTAGCAGGCAAGTTCTGACTATGAGAGGTAAAGAAGGGATTAAACCCCTGAAGCTCTAAGCTGATTACAACACTCCAGCGATCTAGGAAAACCGTGTCACCTCTCATCTCACTATTAGTTTAGTTCCAGCTCGCAATCACTCTGCTCGAAGTGTATTTTCTAGATAAGGGAAGATCTCATGATTTGAGGGATTTGATCTGATTAGGATCCTCTCCTAACCTAAGTTTTTTCTAAGTTTTTACATAAAATCGTAACCATTAAATTGGTTATATGCAATATGTCTTCAGATGTGTAAACACTTAGGAAAAGTTTAGGTTAGGAGAGGATCCTAATCCGATTTGATTATTGACTTAATTCAAATTTGTATTTAATCCCTGATTTTTAGTGATTTTATTCCTTATTTAATTACGATAATTAGGGATATTATTTTATTCCTTATTTCTAGTGATTCAGTAAATGTAAACTAGTAATGACAGCATCCCTTAAACATTATAAAATGGAAGGATCATCACAGTTAAATGGAAGGATCATCACAGTTATAAGGGTTACAATTTTTGAGAAAAAACACTAAGTGAGAACTAAAGAACAATACTATAATAGTAGATGTAGGAATTGATTTTCAGCTGAACCACTTTAAAAATCTTATGTCATTAATCTTGTTTTTACTTAGATTAATCCTTAATTTTACTGTTTATTAAGTTGGCCTAATTCGCAGGTCAACATATTCCTCATCGTGGCCTTGAGTGTTCTTTAAGTGTCCTCAATCCTGGGTCTTGATCACAAACAGAAATCTTAATTGCTTAATAATAATATGGAGAGAGGACAGTTGAGAAACTGGAACAGTTTACTAAAACAAATTATCTACACAAGTGGGTCCCCCAAAATGGGCAAGAATAAGATGCAGGTTAAAACTTTTCTGTGTCTTGATTTTCTTATGACCAGTTAAAGCATTTTGGGTCATCTTTGGACTACTTATGCTGCATTTACTACACAAGTGGGATGATTGAACTTTCATAAACATAGAGCACATAAAGGAAAAATTGGAATGAGGTTATGCTGTTACACAGTCTTATACTTTTACCAATAGATCCAAAAACTTAAACGGAGCACGACTTGAGAGTTTCTTGACAAGTTTCCCTGCATTACATCAGTAGGAAAAAAGAAATCACAATTCCGGAATTTTAGTGTTAAGACATATATTGTCTCCAGAATCATCATCTCTACCTTTCCTCTGAGACAAAATTGCCCAAACACCCATTTGGTCCTCTAACTCATTTCCCTTACATGGCTCAAATCGTTGTTCCACCCAGAAACTTCAAGTTAGTAGATGTTAACTAGTAAGCGCCCAACAGTAGTATTAAGCTCTAATCCTGATGTAAATTTGTGAACCCTGCTTACCATTTCATAATGTGCTTATGCCTGGTAGTTTATGCTTTAAACTTCACAAGCCATTGAAGAGGGGAAAAAGCTGTTTGATTATGACTTGTGCATTAAGCCACCTACTGTACTGTGGTTCATAAATTCACCGAAAAAATTGGTCTAAATTGGTCTCTTATATGATATGAGTCAAGTCTACCTAACAAGGTTGTGTCTCCTCAATAAAGACTGTGATTTGTATGTCGGGGTTACCTGCAAGTTGGCGCTGACAAGTAGCCTGATGTTATTTATTATGCATTCCATTGTTAAAAGAAAAGAATGATTCCAAAGAATGCAACTTGGTTACCATCCCACTCTTCATTAATTCTGCTTGGTACTCCATTATTGGCTACTTCTTATCTATGTTGCGTGGATACAGCAAATTTTGGAGGTAACAAGTATGATATGAATACTTATTTGACATGTGTGGAATACGGCTGGATATGCGTCAGATATGCCATTTGGCGTGATCTATTGACTTTTGGCAAGTTTAACTTGCGGATCCATTAAAGATACGGCTGCCTACGACAATGAAATGGATGAGTATACGTTTGGAGCAACTTTACAATTATTTTAATAAAAATGAGGGTCAATTTTACTATTTTAAAAAAGGTTGGGTATTCGATATTACAGATTTTTAACTTAACGAACCATAATTATAGGCCGTACTATTTAGTTCCCCTGACAATGTGTATGAAGATAAATGAAGTTAAATAAGGATTAAGAATATTTTTATGAGTTTGATTGAATTATCTTTTCGTATATTATTTTTCCTAAATAAAAATATATATTATTTTAATTGACGTATATTACTATATCTTTATCTTAGTTTTTAGATATTTGACTGTATTTCATAGCGTACGGTACCGAATCCCCGTATAACCTCTTATTGGGTATTAGCTTTAACAGAAATTCCTTTTATTTCTCAAATCATTTATCAATCCCGACTCAAACCAGCCGTTGGTAAGATAACTGATTATGGCAAATAGAGGTGTCCAGCCCTTTATCATATTCATATAGCTCAGGCCAGAATTTGGGCACAAGTCTGGTATCGTATATCCCAAAAAAGTATTCCAAAAACGAAAACAAATAAAAATGTGTTCGGTAGAAATAATTGAAAATATTTTTTTTTTCTTTTTTTAACTATTGCTATTAATCGTATTCTGTAAAAGTAACATTTATTTAGTATTTTTAAAAATATTTACGTAGTTTTCATTTAAGTTATTACATTTAATTAGAGATTTAGAGAATAAAATATAACTTGAACACATAACTTCAAAGTATAAGTGTGAGTGACATATCATTAGACTAATCTCGATTTATTGAAAATATTTATATAGTTAGTTGTCAATTTTTAATGAAAAAACAAATTCATGATATAACTAAAATAATATATTTCTTGATATAACTAAGTATAAATTTAAGTGTGTTTCGTGTAAATTTTTTTTTATTTCGTACGAGAAAATATAAAATAAAAATTAAATTGTAACTAAAATTTTTAAGAATTTGGGAGTGAAATTTAAAATAGTGAATTAATATTTTTTTAATTAACAAATTAATTAATTTAAGTTTTGATATCTGTTAAAGTAAATGATAAATATTATTTTAATATTTAGTACACTAGGATAGCAGAGAAAATAGTGAAAAGTCAAAGACCATTCGTAGCCTCACAACTCTCATTAGAATTCGAGCAAAATAAAAAAAAATGAAAAACAACTTATCCTATATACTCTCTCATTAGAATATATAGTTAGTTGTCAATTTTCAACTTTTATGCAGTAAAACTGCAAAACACAGAAAACATTCGCTTTGTTTTCCAAATCATTTAGTGAAGAACCTCCAGCGGACATGTTTCCCATTCGTATTTTTACTGATAAAACGGAAAACAAGGAAAAAGTTTGGTACTGGACAGGGCCTGAGCTTTTGTATCAAGTATCAAGACTAATAATTAATATATATTTATATATATATATATATATTTTATGGAAGGTAGAATGACAATTTACTGGAACTTGTTGAAATGAATCACCGTACGTACGGTATATATATATATATTGGAAGGTAGAATGACAATCTGCTGGAACCTATCGAGAGGAATCATTAAACGTGCGGTCCAGATATTCACTTTCATAAGACGAGGCATCTATTCTGCAATAAGAGGAGAAAACTACTTACACGTACTGGTAAATGCGTAGGGTGACCTCACTACTGAGATGGAAGAGAATGTGTACTAACCACTTGAGTTATGAATAAATGTGCCATAATAGTAATACTATTACTACCCAGGTTCAGGCACGTCAAGTAATTCAATGTATGGACCTTAAGAAATGTCTTATGATTCACTGCTTGCAGACATAGAGTGTAGAATTGCTCTGACTTGGCAATGGCTGATTCTGTCAACTTAAGAAATTAGCTTCGCATTTAACACATCTACTCAGACTTTTCTAAATCTACAAGGTTGGTCATCACATGTCTTATTGATTTAGCTATGTATGTCTTGCAAGGCAACTACTTGGGTCAACAGTATTTATTGAACTCTAAATTTTTCCACCTAATCTGGAATTACCTTTGGACTTTTTCTGCCATTTTAGTACAATTACTTACACTGGTCAATGGTCCTACCTTACATACAGAATTCTGAAACACTAATGTTTGTATAAGAGAAAAGCAATTTTCAGGATAAAAGCATTAGCGAGAAATCAATTCAATATTTAAAAAAATGCTTGTGGTTTGTTCATTTTTGTTCTTTATTTTGGGAACTTCTGCTGTACAAGATACAATTACACCAAGTCAGTCCATCAGGGATGGGGAGACTCTAGTTTCAGCTGGTGGAACCTTTGAACTGGGATTTTTCAGCCCAGGTAACTCAACCAGACGTTACCTAGGAATATGGTACACAGGAGTTTCTAATAGGACAGTTGCATGGGTAGCCAACAGAGAAACTCCACTCACTGATCATTCAGGAGTTCTTAATGTTACCCAGCAAGGGATTCTTGTACTGCTTGATGGTATGAATATAAGATTTTGGTCATCCAATACATCAAGAACGGCGAAAAATCCAGTTGTGCAGCTCTTGGAGTCAGGAAATCTTGCGGTGAAAGATGGAAATGATGATGACCCTGAAAACTTTTTGTGGCAGAGTTTTGATCATCCTACTGACAACTTATTACCAGGAATGAAGCTTGGAAGAATATTTTCAACTGGTTTGGATAAGTACCTATCGTCCTGGAAAAGCTCAGAAGATCCTGCTCCAGGCCAATTTTCACTTTGGATAGATCCTCATGGATTTCCACAATTAGTTATAAGAAATGGGTCAACCTTGCATTACAGAGCTGGATCATGGAATGGCCTTCGTTTCACTGGAACTCCTAAGCTGAGTCCAAATCCAGAATTTTTATATCGATTTGAACTTAATAATGAGGAGGTGTATTATGAGGTTGACGACCAGGGTAGGCTAATGTCAAGGTTGTTTCTCAACCAATCAGGTTTCATTCAGCGCCTTGTTCGGACAACTCAATCAAAAGGTTGGACAGATGTCTATGATGCACCAGAAAATCGGTGTGACATTTATTCATTCTGTGGTGCACACGCTCGTTGCAAGACTGATAGCAGTTCTGTTTGTGCTTGCTTGGATGGATTTGAACCAGAATCACCAGAAGAGTGGATCATGTCAAATTGGTCAAAGGGGTGTGTCAGAACGAGACAATTAAATTGTGAAAAAGGCGATGAATTCCCAAAGTACATAGGGTTGAAGTTGCCAGATACTTCTAATTCCTGGTTTGATAGAAGCATGAGCCTGCAGGAATGTGGGGAAATGTGTTCGAAAAACTGTTCTTGCGGAGCATATGCAACTTTGAACATCAGTGCAGAAGGAAGTGGCTGCTTGCTTTGGTTTGGAAACCTCACTGACATGATAGAATATGACCAAGGTGGGCAGGATTTTTACATACGGATGGCCACTGTGGAAAAAGGTATTATCTTATGATAAGTAGTTTGTATTTTGATTCAAGTTTAAGTAGACAATAACAAACGTTTTGGGTTTTTTTCTGTTCAATTTTTCTAAAAATCTGTCTTGATAAGAACCATATATCATGTTGCCTCTTAAACCCTATAAAGACCTTCAAGAGAGAATACAGATGCAGCTGCACCGAGATATAGTGATGATGGCAGTATGCAATATCTGCTCTGCCAATTTTTCTCCACATTTTGTGTAAAATTTGCACATGAATCTCGGAAGAAAACAAATTTGATTTTCTTTTCTATGATTCTCCCTTGTAACAAAATGGAGATGATAAAACTGAGGCTCCTAGAAACTAGCAGTAGATAATTGCAAGATTTAGGAAGTACTGCCCATATTCATGACCGTGTCCACTAATTTATCTTTTGACATTTCAGATGATAAAAACGCCAGTGTGAAGAAGCAAGTAGGAATCATAGTTGGCTCTGTAATATTGGCGGCAATGCTTTTGGTAGGATTGATCTTCTATATCCTCAAGAGGAAACTCAAGAAGCAAGGTAACTTCATTACTCAATCATCTATGCGTGAAGGATTAGTCTTATTAGTTGGCTAAAAATGAAGAAAAGAAAATATCTCCAATAATTTCAGGAATGATGAAGAGCAATCACAAAATGGCTTATAGTGATGGAGAAAAAGAAGAAATGGAATTATGGGTATTTGACTTTAACACTATAGCAAAAGCTACAGATAACTTCTCAAATGATAACAAGCTAGGAGAAGGTGGTTTTGGACCAGTCTACAAGGTAATAACATAACAAATATGCTGCTAATATTAGTATTCTCTTCTTTTATATGCATACTAATTCTTTGTGATGATTCCAGGGTACGTTGACAGAAGGGCAGGAAATTGCAGTTAAAAGGCTCTCGAAATGTTCTGGACAAGGATTGGAGGAGTTCAAGAATGAAATTAAGTTGATTGCAAAACTCCAGCACCGAAATCTTGTAAAGCTTCTTGGTTGTTGTATTCAGGCAGATGAGAGCATGTTAATATATGAATATATGCCCAACAAAAGCTTGGACTACTTCATTTTCGGTTTGACCTCTCAGAACTCAGCACTTTGTTTTTCAATTCATATCACTGGCAAATTTTGGAACTTTGGTTTTTCAAAAGTTTTGATTAGCTTTTGGATTGACCAGATCAAATAAGAAGGAGGTTTCTTCAATGGCCGAAGCTTATCCATATTATTGGTGGAATTGCTAGAGGAATTCTCTATCTCCATGAGGACTCACGAATGAGGATTATACATAGGGATCTTAAAGCCAGCAATGTGTTACTGGATAATGATATGAATCCAAAAATTTCAGACTTTGGTATGGCTAGAATATTTAGGGGAGATGAAATTGGGGCCAATACGAACAAAGTGGTTGGAACATAGTAAGTAAAACAAATTTTATTTTACTTTGAACTCTCTTTTATTGATTGTAATATCGTATCAATATAATTTTGCAGTGGCTATATGTCTCCTGAATACGCAGTTGATGGGCTTTTCTCAGTGAAATCTGATGTATTTAGCTTTGGGGCTCTGGTATTAGAGATAGTTAGTGGGAAGAAAAACTGGAGATTTTCCCATCCAGCTCACAACCACAATCTTCTTGGGCATGTAAGAATAGATATTGAAATTTTAATTTACTATTCTGAAACAGATATGTTCATCTTGGTTTCTAATTTTCCAGGCATGGATTCTTTGGAAAGAAGATAGACCGATGGAGCTAATCGATGACAATTTAGGCGATTCTTGTCCTCAATTTGAGGTGTTAAGATGTATTCATGTGGGTCTGCTGTGTGTGCAACAACGACCTGAAGACAGGCCAAACATGTCATCTGTGATTCTAATGCTGGGCAGTGAGAGTTCCCTGCCTCAACCAAAGCAGCCTGGTTTTTTCACAGAAAGGAATCTGCCTGAAACTGACAACTCTTCATCAAGCAACCATATGTACTCTGGAACAGATCAAATCACCATATTAGATGGAAGGTAGAAGCTCATCAGTTCTGAGAAAAATGTGAGCGTTTCAACTACAACAATAAAATGATTTGTAGAAACTGAAACTGTTCAGCCCTTGTCATGATAAGGTCTCAAATCCTGTCTATTACTCTGCTGAAGTAGCAGTAAGATCATTCCAAGCTAGCAGAACAAGTACAAATAGTTAGGCTGATCTTGTTGCTGTATATCAAATTTGTTTACACCATTATGATACTGTGTACATCTACGCTAAATCTCAAGTGTGATTGAGAGCGTAAGAATAGTGTTATGTTCTATAGTAGATCATTGAAATCTGTCGCATTTTTGAAATTTTCTAATTTATGAAAATTTTGCTCCAATATGAATTTATAGCGCACATCTTTTTAGCTAATTTCTTGTTAAACATGTTTGTGCTGTTTGATAGGGCACCTCAAGCTCCTTTCAACAAAAACACCTGACTTCCAGTCTTTTACCTCCATCTTAAACTCCCAAAATGCATTTTTTTTTTTTAAGGTAGAATGGGTTTAGAAGTGTTTGTGGAAATTTACGGGAATAAGTTATAAGAGAGTTTTTATGTCATTGTTTGGATCTTATCTAGCAAGTTAAGTTTTAGGATCTAGTGATTACTAACAAGGTAGCAAAACTTGGCTTGACAAATAGAGTTTTGGGTTTGAGTCCCCCCACATGTATTGTACCATCCTGATTTTTGGAGAAAAAATAATTAAATAGGAATAATGATAGTTTAAGGAAAAGTACCTTCATTAGGAAATAATAAAAAGAATTGTAAGTAATATTAGAATTATATTTGGTATTAAATAAATGTATAAATTAAAGAAAGAAACATTTATTGAGAATAAATAAAAAGACAAATATTATTATAAAAATTCTCATTAGTATTGGTTTCCTAATTGGGAACTAGGGTTTAGGGAATTAATATATAAGAGCACTTTATAATAGTTGTGCCTCCTATGAAAAAGAAAAATAAAATAACTATATAGCGATCGTTTTTCTTCTTATCCAATCCATCAATCCGAAATGTAATTGTAGAGCGCCAAGAAATTAAGGTAATTAAGTTTGAGGAGCTCTTAGTGCCGGTAGTTTTTATTTTCTATTGCTTAATTAATATAAGTTTTATTTTGATAGTTTATTAAGTTATATTTTGATGGCAAACGATTTGTTGATGATAGTAGAGACCCTTAGGATTGACTTAATGTTCGTTTCATTGATAATGGTTAGTTAATTGAATTTTTATGTATTTTTTAAGCAAGATAGAATATGCTGGAATTTTCATTTTTCTGAAAAACAGTAGGCTTCTGAAAATGTTTTGGAATTGAATGGTTATTCAATTCAGAAAATTTTGTAAATTTTTTTGTAGAAAGGTTCATATGTCTACTATTACCATGTAAAATTTCATGAAGTTTTGATGAGTACAAAAATAGATTTAATTTTTGGAACTATCAAAGGGTCAATTGTAGGTTTTACTGAACAGTTTCACAAAATTGGAAAGGAAAGATTGTTTTTGTATGTTAATGATCATGGAATGCTCTTAAAATTTTATTGTACCATATATCATATGTCTAGATTGGCCCTATAAAATTATACAAAGTTTGGAGATGCATGTATAGAATTAAGTAAAAATCGTTGAATAGAGTATAGTCAATACCGAAAGTTAGACAAGTTTTAAGTTTAATCCTAATGAAGTTATTTAGTCCACTTGAAATTGTTGCGGTGATGAGGTTATGATAATATTGTGATTTGTACTTTGTATAGGTTCGGATGACTCTTGAGATTATATAATTGTATTGATTCTTGCTTGTTCGAGGTAAGTAAATTCATTCGTGACAATACTTATATTTTGTATTATGAAATTATAGTATTTTGAAAAGTTACTATTTTCTACATTTTAATACGTATTAAATATTTAATAAAAATATTTTAATAAGAATACTATTTAAAGTGTTTTTGAACTAATTGGTTTTAGTATTATATCAATTAAAGTTTATTTTGTAAACGTTCGAGATTTATGTAAAATATAAGGATTTGTAAAACTATTCAGGTAACTACTAGTTTATTTTTACAAAACCTATTTTCTAAGATCGATGGACCGATATCTGTATTATGTTATTGTGATATGAAAACGTTCCTGATTTGATTATATCTGAATTTGTAAGAATGGTTTTGGCTCATTGTCCATAGTTTCTGTTTCTGATATGACCGCGTCACACGGGTAAATGTGATACACTGATAGGACCGTGTCACACAGGTAATTGTGACACTCTAATATGACCGTGTTATACGGGTAATTGTGACACTATGATATGATCGCGTCACACGGGTAATTATGACACTCTGATATGATTACGTCACATGGGTAATTGTGAGACTCTGATATGACCGCGTCACATGGATAAATGTAATACTCTGATATGACCGTGTCACACGGGTAATTGTGACACTCTGTTATGATACTATGGGATATGAGCAAATTAATTATTTTTTGATATCGTATTTAATGTATTAGATCTTTTGAAATGTTTATGAACTGATATAACTATTTATCAAAGTTATGTACATAGTTTTTAAACTTAGCTCTATTGTTATATGTTTTGAAATGCTATGTTAAATATTATGATTGTAACTCTTTCTATATTAAATACTATGCATGAACTTACTTACCGAGTTGACGGCTCATCCCTCGTTATCACCATTTTTGCAAAGTAGAACCAGGTATATGGATGAGTAATTAGTATCTGGGAGATTGCTTCAGTAGAAGGGTCGATAGTTAGAGCTTTTCTTTCCATAATTGGTTTATTGGAAGACTTTTTAATTTTCATTTAGTAGAGTTGCATTTGTAAGGATTGAGTTTTGTTTAGACCATTTTATTTTAATGCTAAACTTTTGGAAATGTTATTTGGAGTTTATCTTGATTTCAGTAGTTAATTTATTTTATGGAAGTTTTTAATCAATTTATATGTAAGTTGGAGGATTTTGACTGAGTATTATCCTAGTTTATTGTATATCGAATTTGCGGTGTTACATGCATCTCTTTCTGTATTTATTCTGTAATCTGCATTTGCATTAAGGTGTGTGTAAAAAAGCTTTATATTATCCTTTGAGCCTTACTTGACAAATTAAGTGGGTCTAACGGTTACCAACATAAGTTGCATTATCTTTAGCAGCACGACTAATTTTATCAGAAAGAATAGCCTTAGCCAACTGAAAACTATTAGAGCCCGTTTGGCACCCAGGTTAAGGATTGGATAGGACAAATTTTTGTCCAATCCAGCGTTTGGTGTGACTCCGGACTGGACAAAGTCCAATTCGGTGCCACTTACTTAAGTGGCTGTGACAGGACAAATTTGTCCTACCACAGATGGGAGGACAAATTTGTCCCACCATCTTTTTTTTTTTTTTTTAATAACCTTTTTTTCAAAAAAAACAAACAAAACCTTTTTTTTTTAAACAAACAGTTTTTAATAGAGTTTTTTTTATGTTATTATTATAATTATTTATAAATAAAATATATTACTTTAATAAATTTTATTCTAATATTAAAAATAATATATTTTAATATTAATTTAAAAATTAATTAATTAATTAATTTTAAATATTTTATTTAATTTAAACAATTTTTTAACTAAATTTATTTTAATTTAAATAATTACATTTTATTAAATTAAATTATATAATTTTATTTTATTTAAAGATATATCAATTTTATATTGTCTTAGACATTAAACATAATTATTTTATATCCAACCTAATATAATAGTAAACAATGAACAATACTTGTATCTCTTTTAAATTTTTTAATATTAATTAATTAAAATAATATATTTTATTTATAATTAATTTTAAAATATTTAATATAAACATATTTAAATTTTATTTAGATTTCTTTTAAATAATTTTATTTTAATTATATGATATTTAAAAATAATTTTATTTTACATGAAATTAATTTAACCAAATTTAATTTTATCGAATCTCATTCTACACCAAATAAGGGACAGTACTATTTTTAATTCTATCCATACTACACCAAATACACCACAGTACTAATTAGTCAAATCCAATTCAATCCATTCCCATAAAACAAACGGGCCCTTACAGTTGAGCTATCACTGCTTTTTCAGCTATGACTTCATCTACAACATTTAAGTTTGAAGGTACTAATCATACTAGAGTCAAGGACTTCACAGGCAGGTACCCTGAAGTCTTCCCGAAAGCAAACTGTCCTACCATTTCCTATTATCTGGCACTCTGATAAAAATCATTGAATCAAGTATTTTTCTTTTCTTCCTTTCGGTTGAAGTGGATCAATTATACTGGCCCTTTGATAGACTCATTCAGGAAACCATGTCCCACAAAGACAAGGATTCAATTAGTCTACCTCGCTGCTCCACAGACTGCAGTAGTTCAAGTTGCAGTTGTCCTAAATGACTCTACCCAATAAAAATCAGAATTTCAGCCTACTTTGCAGTTGCATAATAAGACTACCCAATTGTTAAATTTGACACGTCCATTCATTTTTTAGTAGCTACCACCACTGCTCGTACAAAGACTTTCCATTTCTTCCTTCACATTTTGAAGATATTGTTATGATCATTTTTGTTAGTGTATAGTTTAGATTAGCCCATTACTTGTACTGCACATATATCTAACCTATATAAGGTTCTCTATTGTACATTGTTCGATACACATCAATATACACACTTTATATTGTTAACATGGTACCATAGCTTTTTCTCTGATTTTCTGGTTCCTGTGGACATCTCCGGCGTTTTTCCGCTGCCCTCGTCTTCATCTAGTAGTCACTGTCAGAAGCGAGTTACCGCCGTTACCACAGTCCCTGCAACTCTCAGATCTCATCGACTCTCGACTGTCCTTCATACTGCACCGCCGTCGCTGATTTTCTCAGCTCACCACCACTGCCATCTGGACCGCCTCCTTCTTCCGGTTCCAACGCCACTGAAATCATGGTCATAGGCCAATCACCGGCTCCGCACGCTCCCCAGCAAGTCGAATACGCGCCACAGCCATCCCGCCTTCCTTTTTCATCCGATCCGCCGCCGTTGCTGATTTGTTTCACTCACCACCACTGCCATCTGGACCGTGTCCTCCTTCCAGTTCCAAGGCCACCGGAATCACAGTCATCGGCCAACCATCGGCTCCGCACGCTCCCCAACAAGTTGTACACGCGCCGCCCACCTCTCTCACTGGTACAATTACAGTTTGTACCCCTATTTGGTGAATTACCGTTTTATCCCTCAGTTGGTAAATTACTGTTTCATCCTGCCACGTCAGCCGTAAAGTGACATCACATGCCACGTCAGCCTTACTGCCACGTCAGCTCTGCCACATCATACCGTTGACCCGAAAAAAAAAAAAAAAAAGGTCTGTCTTGTTCAGTTTTTCGCGTAGATTCCGATTTTTGGCTCCGTTTCTTCATTATAGCTCAACAAAACGAACGAGATATCATTCGTCCTATTACCTATTGTGTTGGATGGTCCTACTAACTATCATGCATGGTCTCAGAATATATCTATCTTTCTCAAGGGTCGTAAACTGTGGAGATATGTGACTGGTTCAATCCCTAAGCCAGTACCAAGCCCTCAGTCCAGCGCTACAGCTGCTGCAGATGCATCGAAGACTGTTGTTATAGTGGATGATTATGAAGAACGTTTAGAGGAATGGGAAAGTATTCAGAGTAAGATCTTGTCTTGGTTTATCAATACTTCTATTCCCTCCATTCATAATCTTCTTCCTCGTCTTGAGACTACTACGGCTGCTTGGAAATTTCTGGCCGATCGCTATAATTGCACTAATGATTCAAGTTTGGAGTTCCACATTGAATCAAGGCTTTATCAAATGTGCCAAGAGACAGGTCAGTCTATTTCTGATTTTTATTCTCAGACTTCTACTATGTGGGAACAACTCTCTGCTGCAGATCCTCCACTAGTGTGTTCTAAGGACATTGAGCTCTTTGTCAAGTATCGGGATCGCCGTCAATTTATGCATTTTATGATGGGTTTACGTGAGGATTTTGAACCTACTAGAGCCTCTCTGCTTTGCCGGTCTCCTACTCCTTCTCTTGATGCTGCAGTCAAGGAGCTTATTTCTGAGGAGAACCGTCGACCTACTCATCACATGTCATCCTCTGATCATGTATTGGCTACACCATCTCCACAGCCTCCTATTGCCGTATTCACTGCTCCTCCGCGAATAAACTCTGGGCGACTCACCTCTCAGTCTTCCAAAGGTACGTCCTTTATATTCGTATGTCCTTCAGCTCCATCGGCTCTTACAGGTCCATCTTTGGCTTTCTCACTTACTACGGCTGATATTGAGGCAGTAATTCAACAGGTTTTATCCCGAACTTCCACTGCCCTTTCTGTCACCTTAGGTAAACAACCTTGGTTTTTTGATACTGCATGTTGTAACCATATGATTCCTGATGAATCCCAATTTTCTGATAAGGCGTCTTTAGAACATCCTATCACTATTGACACTGCTGATGGAACTCCTATGCCTGTTAGTCATAAAGGAAAAATCTCCTCTCCTGGTTTATCTCTTAGTGACACTTTTCATATCCTAAAGTTGTCTCTCAATTTGCTTTCTGTTGGTCAACTTTGTGAATTAGGCATAGATCTTTTCTTTACTAATCATGGTGTGTATGTGCAGGATCCCCGGATGGGTCAAGTGCTTAGGACAGGCCGTAAGGTTGGTCGTATGTTTGAGGTTCATGACTTGAATATTCATTCATAAGTTGCTTCGGCCGCTGCTACCATTGCCACCCCCTCACCTGATCTATGGCATGCTCGTCTTGGTCATCCATCCTTATCTCGTCTTCAGTTGTTAGCTTCTCAAGGTCATTTAGGTTCAATTCAGTTTCAAAAATTTGATTGTACTTCCTGTCATTTTGGTAAACAAACAAAATTGCCCTTTAGTAATAGTGTCTCATTTTCTTCGGCACCTTTTGATCTTATACATTCTGATATATGGGGTTCTGCACCTGTTCCTACTGAGGGAGGATCTAGATATTTTGTCATATTTGTGGATGATTTTTCTCGATATACTTGGATTTATCTACTTCATTATAAGTCTGAACTTGTGTCTATTTACCAAACATTTCATAAAATTATTCAAACACAGTTCAATCGCACCGTCAAAGTTTTTCAATCAGATAATGCTCAAGAATATAAAGATAAATCTTTCCTATACTTTTTAGACAGTCATGGGACCCTTACTTAGCGATCCTGTCCTTACACTTCTCAACAAAATGGTTGTGCAGAACGAAAACATCGTCACATTCTTGATGTTGTCCGCACCCTTCTCATTTCTGCCTCTCTTCCTAAGCGCTTTTGGGGTGAGGCCGCACTCACTGCTGTGTACATCATTAATCGTATTCCTTCACCAACCATACATAACAAATCACCATTTGAGCTTCTCTATGGTCAATCCCCTGACTACTCCTCTCTTCGGGTTTTTGGTTGTGCTTGTTTTGTCTCTCTTCCTCCTCATGAACGCACAAAGCTCCAGCCCCGTGCTCGTCTCTGTTGTTTTCTTGGTTATGGTGTATCTGAAAAGGGGTTTCGCTGTTATGATCCCATTTCTCATCGTCTTCGTGTCTCCTGTCATGTTGAGTTTTGGGAACATCATCCTTTCACGAGTCTCCAGCAGTTTCCTGCATCCTCGTCTTCTGAGTCTCCCATTTTTACTGATCTTGTTCTCCCTCTCTATCCTGAACTTGTGGAGGATTCTTCGACATCGGCTGCCTCTCCAGACGACTCATCTCCGGTTCTCTCCCCGACATCTGACCCATCTGTCTTGGATCCTGTGGCACCACCTTCTCCTGAATCTCCTGTTGGTCCTGAACTTCGTCGTTCTACTCGGGTAAGCATTGCTCCTTCTTATCTCACTAATTATCACTGCTCTTTTGCTCTTGCCACCCTTTATGAACCTCACACCTATCGTGAGGCCCATACTGACCATCTTTGGCAGCAAGCTATGAATGAAGAACTAGATACCCTTCATAAGAATCACACTTGGGATATGGTTGATTTGCCTTCTGGTCAGTCTGTAGTAGGTTGTCGGTGGGTTTACAAGATCAAGACCAAGGCTGATGGATCTGTTGAACAATACAAGGCTCGCCTAGTTGCCAGAGGCTTTACTCAGGAGTATGGCATTGACTATGAGGAAACTTTTGCTCCTGTTGCTTGTCTTACATCTGTCAGATGTCTCATTGCTGTGGCTGCTGTTCGCCGTTGGCCTCTTTATCAAATGGATGTAAAGAATGCTTTCCTAAATGAAGATCTCTAAGAAGAAGTGTACATGCAACCACCCCCTAGCTATCCACACTCCGGCAATCAAGTTTGTCGACTTTGCCGTGCTCTTTATGGCCTCAAGCAGGCTCCTCGAGCTTGGTTTGAAAAGTTTAGCTCAGTTGTTGCTCAGCAGGGTTTCACTTCGAGTCCTTATGACACTGCTCTCTTCGTCCGACGATCTTCTGCTAGTATCACTCTTATTCTTCTTTATATTGATGATATGATTATTACTGGAGATGATTCTGCAGGTATCCGCTCTCTTCAGCACTTCCTTAGTCAGCATTTTGAGATGAAAGATCTGGGCACTCTCAGTTATTTTCTTGGGCTTGAAGTTACCTCATCCTCCGATGGATACTATCTTTCTCAAGTTAAATATGCTTCCTAATCTTCTCACCAAGGCCGGTATCACCGACAATAAGACTGTTTCCACTCCCTTGGAATATAATGCAAAGTTCACACCCTTGGATGGTGAACCTATATCAGATGCTACTCGCTATCGTCAGTTGGTTGGTAGTCTGATCTATCTCACAGTTACTCGTCCGGATATTTCACATGCCATGGGTATGGTTAGTAAGTTCATGGATTCCCCTCGTTCTGTCCACTATGCTGCCGTTTTTCGGATTCTCCGATATGTCAAGGGCACACTTTATCATGGTCTTCATTACTCCTCTCGATCTTCTTTCGAGCTTCATGCTTATTCAGATGCGGATTGGGCAGGTGATCCGACTGATCGATGTTCTATCACAAGTTTCTGTTTCCTGTTGGGTACTTCTCTTGTCTCATGGCGTAGCAAGAAGCAGGATGTTGTTTCCCGTTCTAGTACTGAGGTTGAGTATCGTGCCCTTGCCGACACCACCTGCGAGCTTGTCTGGCTTCGTTGGCTCTTGGCTGCCATGGATGCTCGACAACCCACTGCCACTCCTCTTTATTGTGACAATCGTAGTGCTATCTACATTGCTCATAATGATGTCTTTCATGAACGCACCGAGCACATTGAGATTGACTGTCACATCACTCGCCAGCATCTCAAGAAAGACATTCTCCAGTTATTCTCCATCTCCTCTGCTAACCAGCCCGCTGATACTTTCACCAAGTCTCACCCGCCTAGTCATCTTCGAGATCTTATATCCAAACTCTAGTTGGCTTCCTCCTTGCCACCTCGAGTTTGAGGGGGGATGTTAGTGTATAGTTTAGATTAGCCTATTGGGCTCAGCCCATTACTTGTACTGCACATATATCTAGCCTATATAAGGCTCTCTATTGTACATTGTTCGATACACATCAATATACACACTTTATATTGTTAACAATTTTCATTAATTTTCTTTTTGTTTTTCTTTTTTTTGAAGAGGTACAATCACAACATTAATAACTGCAGGTACCTACCGAAATCAATCACTAAACGCATGACCCAAATATCTACTCCCATAATGGGAGACATCTACTCCTACAACAAGGGGAAAAAACTATCCACACATGCTAGTAAATGTGCATGGTGAGAATTGAACCCTCACCACTAAGGTAGGAGGAAGGTGCACTAACCACTTTACCATAAATGGATGTGCTTAATTTTCTTTTTGTTGAACGCAGATATTTATGTATATTTGGTTGCAAAACTTGGATAAACACTTTAGTCTAATCATTTAAAATTATATGAAGTGAAGCTGAAACCAACAACTAAAATAAATACATTATCGAAACATGTGTATAATTAACTTCTTAAAGTTATTCGATGACAAAGATGTCCTTAAATCTGCATACTACTGCATGGCCCAACAGAAAGCCATAAGCAAACCACTATCAAGAATTTTTACCTGCCATCTTGTGTGGTTATGGTCATTGCATTTTCTGTGTGATATTTCTCTTTACTTGATGATGTTGTACCTGCAATGAAACGTCTTTCTGTGAAGAAACCTGGCTGTCTAGGCTCAGGCAACACCAATCCTTCATTCGCCAACATGAAAACTACAGATGACATTTCCGGCCTGTCTTCTGGGAACATTTGAACACATAATAGACCCACTTGAATACATCTGAGAACTTGAGATTCAATGAAGTAGTCTTCTAAACATATATCCATTACTTCCAAGGCCCTTTCATCATACCACAGCAACCATGCCTGATAAATGCAGCACATAGTTATGTTTATTCTCCATAACGGAAAAAATGGATGAAAGAAAACGAAGCATATTACTATTTCTACTCACATGTCCAAGAAGATTAAGGTGATGATCTGGGTGGAGGAACCCTCTATTCTTTTTACCACTTACTATCTCTAACAAAAGCACACCAAAACTGAAAACATCGGACTTCAATGAAAAGTTGCCATCAGTGGCATACTCCGGAGACATATAGCCACTGCATTAGAGTATATATTTATATATAAGTTCTTTCAACTGGTAGATAAATATGATTTATAGTAATATAACTTACTATGTTCCGGCAACTCTCTTCGTGTTTGCTTCTTTGTCATCACCTTTGAAAATTCTTGACAACCCAAAGTCCGAAATTTTAGGATTTAGGTCATTATCTAGCAAAATATTGCCTGCCTTCAAATCCCTATGAATAATTTGAAGTTTTGAATCTTGATGAAGGTAGAGAAGTCCTCTTGCAATCCCAATAATAATGTCAAACCGCTTTCTCCATGACAGGAGTTTGCTTCTCTCATGATCTGCACATCATTAAACTCGTTTTTCTGTAATTTTCACTTTCTACCTTAAGATCAAACAACATTTAATTTAGATCACAACTATGTTTAAGCTGGAGTATCTAAAGTATGTATCACTAACTAAGAGGATATAAGGTCAAGATGTGCAACCGAAAATGAAATAATCTAAGCTTTTGTTGGGCATATACTTGTAGATCAGCATCCTTTCGTCCCCTTGAATGCAGCTTCCAAGAAGGCCGACAAGATTCCTGTGTTGGAGTTTTCCAATTAAAACTACTTCATTCTTGAATTCTTCAACACCCTGTCCTGAATTTTTGGAGAGCCTCTTCACAGCAATTTCCTGTCCTGTTGAAAGATTTCCCTGCATATACACCAGAGAATGCAAGTTTCAAAGTTCAAGGCTAGAAAGATCCATAAGGCACTGTATACCTTGCAGTTGAGCGTTAGATGACATATATAAACACTGTTACCTTGTAAACAGGACCAAATCCCCCCTTTCCAATCATGTTGGCTCGTGAGAAATTGTTAGTAGCAGAAGCAATGGTACCCAAATCAATTAGAGGTACTTCTGCTTCCTCTTTCCTGCTCTCCAGCCCTATACGGATCAATGATTTAAACATTCGATCCTCAGAAATTTCCACTCTGAAACTCAATGCTTAAGTTCTACAACATGACTTCCAATAAAGAATTCAGAAAAGTGGGATGAATATTTTACCTCTATTCTTTGTTTTCTTCCAAACTATGCAGAGTACAAGGCCCAAGATAAACATCCCAGTAATGGTTGACACTACAACGACGATTTTCTTCTTATTCAAATATTGAACTGATCCTGGGACAGAAAAATCCAGAAACTTGATCAATTTTTCTTGTTTCTTTGGTCCTATTGTTAAGTATTTGTTTCATGCCCCTGTAATATATTATCATCTTTATTCTTTTTTGTTCCTCATAAAATATTTTCAAGGGAAAAGATAAAAAAAAGACAAAAAATAAAAAATTATATGCTTGATTCTCCTGCAGATGTAGATATCTTCTGTGTTAGCTGTTGGTTAACATTCTCCAGAATAACCTTAAAATGGAAGAGGCAGTGATACATAAATTAACAATACTACCTAGTTCTGAGGCTGGAACTCTCAAAAAGAGATCCTGTCCCCAACTGAATTCCGCAGGGCACTCTCTGACATCAATCAGGTCCCCAAACCACATCAAACAGCCACTGCCTCCGCTTACATTAGAATTTGCATAAGCTCTACATGAACAGTTCTTGAAGCACGCTGCCTCGCATTCTTTGATATTCATGCTATTGTTTGACCAATTGAAGTCAGGCAATTTTATTGCTGTAAGCTTCAGAAACCCTTCTCCAGTTGGGCACTCTGATGGCAATTTCTGTACGCATTTTCTTGACTGAGATAATCCTTTCGTGTCCCATTCATCTTGTGATTTGGGTATAAACCCCTTCAAACACTCACAAATTGGTGTCTTGTTAATTCTGCAATTATTATTAGCACCACACTGTGCATAGTTGTCACACGGATCAAATGGCCAAGAGTACAGAATAGTCCAGTTAGTGGTCTTCCAATCCCATACAAGACGCTGCATTGTGCCTGATTGATGTAAAACTACTCGAGTTTTAACTGTGTTGTCGGAAGACTCATACGTGTAATACAGCTCGTCTTGTTTATGCACTAACATTGGTTTAAATACCAAGTTGTGCATCATGGGAACGCCAGCAAACTGTAGACCATTCCATGGTCCGCTCCGGACCTCTTTCCTAGATCCTGTGGTAATAACTAATTGAGGAACCCCACGGATGTCAAGTCTGAGACTAATGTCTCCAGGAGACGGATCATCATCACTCATCCATGGCGTGAGATATCGCTCAAAACCAGTTCTTAAGTTCCATCCCAGTTTCATGCCTGTCAACAATGTGTCTGATGGGTAATCAAAGCTCTGCCACACATAGCTGTCAGAGCTCATGCTAATATGTTCCCTAAGAACAAGGTTCCCAGAATCCAGGAGCTCAGCCACTGGATTTTCTGGGACCCTTGATGAATTTGTAGACCAGATAATGCTCTTACCTTTGCTGAGAAGCACAAGGTTCCCATCATCGCTCACAACCAAAACTCCTTGCTTATCAGTTATTGGCTTCTTTCTATTTGCAACCCAGACAACAGTGCTAGGACTGCATTTGTACCATATTCCTAGGTACCTGTTGTTTGAGTTTCCAGGAGTGAAGAAGCCTAGCTCAAAGGTTTGAGAAGCGGAAACTAATGTCTCACCATCTGTGATGGATTGTGCTGGACTTATGGTATCGGCCGCAACTGACAAGTTCATGATAGAGAAAAAAATAAAAGTGCCAAAGTAGGTGAAGAATGGAAGGGACCCCATTTAACACTCCTAGTCTCCTAGTTTTTCTTTCTAGTGTTTCTGCCTATTTATTTATTTCCTTCTTGTTTATTTTAAACTTCTTCTTCAGTATCAAAATTCTCTGTGTTTGCTACTGTCATCAGCAGAATGACTCAGCCAAGTAATTTCTGAGAAGTTTTAGGGGGGTGTATTCAATATCAACTTTTAATAACTTTTAATGACTTATGTGGATTTTAAAAGTTTAGGTGTATTCAATATGGATTTTTAAAGACTCCATAAAAGTCAATAGGTATTCAATATGGATTTTTATATACTTTTTAAAAGTCTACAAAAATTTTGAGGTATTCAATATGAACTTTTTTAAAGTCCATAAAAGTCATGGGGTATTGAATATAGACTTTTATGAAGTATAAAAAGTTATGGGGTATTCAAAAAGTTCATAACTTTTATGGACTTATAAAAAATCTAGACTTTTGTAGACTTTTATTGTAAACTATAAATACTCTAATCTCACAATTTCTCCACCATTCACCCTACAAACTTTTGTAGACTTTCAATTTGAGAAGCAACAAAGGGGGTGTATTCAATTTTGACTTTTAATGACTTTTACAGACTTTTTTTTAAGTGATAGATTTTTATAGACCCCCCTACGGTTCAAGTTCTGAGTAAGCAAATCATTTTTCTTATTTTTGTATTATTGTTTTTTTTAAATAGTTGTTCTTGATTTGTTAATTTTGATCTTATAGCTTTTTCATAATGCTCTTTTTTTTTGTTGATTTTGATTTTTTGGTTTTAAACAAAAAATTAATAATGTAGGTAGGACATAAGTTTAAGTTTGGTTATCAACATTTGCACATTGGTTTACATTCCATTTAGATGCATTGAAAGCATGTGTAGAAAAAAAAATTTAATTCGTATCTCCTTCTCCTCCACTATTTTTACCTCAATTTACCTAAATTTATATGTTTATTATTATTAGCTAAATTAAAAACAAATTAACTTGACTGATTTAAAAATATAAGGATCAAGAAACAGCCTAGATAGAAAATGACACTCATTCGACTTGACAGTGTTTCAATTTCAAATTGTTAGATCACATAGCAATAGTTCTTCTTAAAAGGATCGACTTGGTTGGACTGGACATACAAATTATTTTTCTTTCTTTTTTTTTGTAAAATCTCATTGAAGCTTTTTATTGTAAATTATAGTAAGGAGAGTGCAACAATTGATATAATAAATTTACAACAAATAAGTCAGAAAATAAATATAATTTAGACAATCAATACATCATTGACATGCGTAATCAGAATAATATGAACTTATGCAAACAATTAGTAACAAAAGAAAAACAAAAATAAAAAAGTAAAGAATTTTATGTCCATATGACATCGAAATACATGCTTATTAAAAAGGAAAAAAAAATCACCATGATAGAATAAAATCAAAAGATCATATCTTATTGTTGCTCAAAATTTAGTGCAATTCCACAAAAATAATAAATACAAAGAGGGATGTATCTCCCATTTCACTTTGTTCTTTTCCTAATTGTTTTCTTTTTATCGAATTCTTTTTCTCGTTTTTTATTATTTGGGTTTGGAGAAATATGGTTCATGAAGTTTGAAATTATTAGGGTTTTTTAGGCTTTAATTCTTATTGCGGTATTTATTTTATTTTAGATTAAAGATATTATATTAATGAATAATTAAATTATTTTAAAAACTTATTGTTTTGGTTGTCAAGTCATCAACGGGTATATATTATTTATCTAAAGAATGTATCATATTTTTTTACATTATGTACTTGGTTTCAATACATCATCCAACAAATTTTGATATAATATGCACCTGTAAAAGTCTATAAAAATCTATAAAAGTCATTTATAGAATTTCTTTCAACTCTATCAAAGTCAATAAAAATCTATTAATGTCAATAAAAATCTTTTAAAATGAAAGTCCATAAAAGTCTATAAAAGTTGATTAGAATTCTGTAAACTCTATAAAAGTCAATAAAAGTCGGTAAAGTCTATAAAAATCTATCACTTAAAAAAAGTCTATAAAAGTCATTAAAAGTCAAAATTGAATACACCCCCCTTAGTGTCACTTGTCTGTGGTCCAAAGACAACTACTATTGAAAGACTTTTAGCATCAGATTTGTCATGATCTGTGGAACTTCCCAAAAAACGTTAAGTCTTCTAAATTCCTTGTAAACAAGACCTTTAGCATCAGATTTGTCATGATCTGTGGAACTTCCCAAAAAACGTTGAGTCTTCTAAATTCCTTTGTAGACTTTTAGCATCAGATTTGTCATGATCTGTGGAACTTACCAGAAAACGTTGTCTCTTCTAAATTCCTTGTAAACAAGGGTTCTGCGATTGAAAGATCTTACTCATGTTTTCATCTCATGTATTGTGTAGCATTATTGAGGTGCTAGCAAGCATAATGGAGAAAAAGCTTATGCAAATAATGAACAAAGATTCACTACTTATTTGAGTCTTTAGATAAGTATCATTGATAATAGCTAATAAAAAGAGTAATAACAAATAAACAAATATAAAAATATTTAATAATAACGATTACGTGTCCTTCCGGTTCAATTGAGTTCAGATTAAATCCTTATTCCTTTTGAATATCTGGTGTACAACTAACGTGATCATCACTCAGAAGACTACTGGTATAGTTGACTTCTAGTCCAAGAGTGTTTTGACCCTAAAGTCTTGCAAAGACTTGTTGCATATTAAGAATCTTCCTTGCTATTATGTGCCAGGCCCAAATAGGCACAGAGACATCGAGAAAGCCCAACGGACTCTAATAAAGCAACAAGGCTAGGCAGGTCTAAGAAAGCCAACAAGGCCCAACGAGTCGGAGAAACTAATAGAACCCAATACGGCGAGCAGGCATGTTCCAATAGATATAAAGAGAAAGGCTCTATGTGAGCTACCATACCTAAACTACCTAAAAGAGTTAATGCGCCACCTCTCATCAACGGCATAACTCCAGCTCGCGGGACACCAGCTCGAAGCTCCAGTTATGGAAAGAATCACAAGAATAAAGGAATTCGACCCGATCAACTCGCAGAGTTCCAATCTAACTAAATCTCCTTGACTTCAGCAACCATATTTCAATTAGAAGACGATTCTTATGGATATAGTTTAATCTCTAATTTCTTGTAATTGCATTCCATGTAAAACAGGTTGACTCCACCCCTTCATACTATAAAAGGGGTAGGTTATCACTGTTACAAAGGTTACCAATTTTTTCAGAAAACAGATATAGTGAGCTCCGCATACTCAATCAGTGAGTTCGACTTAAATACTAAGAACAGTAAATATAGGCATTCCCTTGAGCAGAACCACTTTAAAAATCTCTTGTGTCAATTTCATTTTATTAGTTTTGTCATTCGATTCACTATTATTTACGTTGACCAGATTCACACGTCAACACTTGCTAACCTACTTTTTGGAAATTATTCAGCTTACAATAAACTAGTTCATGCACATCTCTAGTAATCTAATCAACATAAGGAGCTTTCTTTCCGTCGATGGAAGTTTTGATCTGTAAGGTCTGTACTGCAAGGTCGAAACCAGAGAAGGGTTCAATCTTTAGTGACAGCAGTACGGAGGAGAAGCCAAGGCAAATGGGGATACCTAGACCTACAGGAAATTTTTGAGTCATCGAACAGTTAGCATTTAAAAACAACCCAGTAGCCCGAAATTAACAAACAAGAAGCACTCATTGCCCAATAAAACAAGTTGTACTATAAACTCAATTTGTATAACATCATTGAAGTGCAACCAAAGCCTACCAGAGCCAATATGCTTCTCCAACTTTAAATGAAAGTTGGTTGAGGTGCCAATGCTGACCTATAGAAGTCAAGTCAATGTTAGAAAACAGTGTGGAACCCACAAAAGCAAGGTTTCATCAAAAAGCCAGTAATTGCAAACATTTAACAATTTTTTGGTTTTGTGGGCCATGCATGAGAAGAACTTTTCTATGGTCAATATTTGTTAGTCATCCGTACAAGAGAGAGATACAGTAAAGCTTGAACAAGATCCCAAAAGATATCTGCAAAAACAGGAGCACATGTATTTCATGGTTCTATGGGGCCCTGAATATTATTCACAATTTCAACTATGCTCCAAGAGTACCTTGATGGCATCACTGTGCCAGCAAATCCAAAGCTCAATTTGTTAGTCATAGTTGGTTGCCTGTGAGGTGTCTGCAGAAGTCTCCAAAGGCTAATACTAACAATATGTCAAGTAGGAGTGTTTTTTCATCGTATTGTTGGCTGATTTTCTCTTTCTTTTGTATGCAGTTTGTTGTTGATGCTGTCACTGACAGAATTTCACAAGGACAAGGTATCACACACTCACAAAGCTTGGTATCTTCAGATAACAACTTTGAGTTAAGGCATTTTTAGGACGGGAAATTCGACCGATTATTATGTGGGGATGCGGTACAAGAAAGTTTCAGACCAAACTATAGTATGGGTTGCCAACCGAGATCAACCATTAAAAAGTAACTCAGCTGTACTTACCATTAACAATGAGGGGAATCTTGTGATTGTGGATGGTATAATTACCTATAGAGTGGCTGAGAATTCATTGAGGCAGAACACAAGTGCCTTTCTATTTGATTCAGGGAATCTTATTTTAATAAATGAGAAATAAGATATAATGTGGCAGAGCTTTGACTACCCTTCAAATACTCTTCTTCCTGGAATGAAGGTTGGGTATAGCAGAAAGACGGGGAAAGTATGGTCAATAACATCATGGAAAGATGCAGATGACCCTGACCTTGGGGCTGTTGAACTGAAAATGGATCCAAACAAACCAAATGAACTTTTCCTTATGAGGGGATCTCAAATGGTCTGGAGAAGTGGGATATGGCTTTCGCATGAGGGCACATTCTCCCTAATGGCTGAAATGAGGGTATTTTATTACTTGAAATATAGATTTCATGAGGATGAAAATGAGACGTACTTCACCTTTTCGCTTGTTAATTCTTCTTCCATAGTTCGATATCTACTCGATATATCTGGACAGTTTAAACAAATGAATTGGTTAGAGGCTCACCAAGGGTGGTTTATGTTCTGGCCTCAACCAAGAGATGCATGTAATATTTATTCTTATTGTGGTTCGTTTGTTGGGTGGATCCCTCCAACATGGAGAGCTCACCACCCACGTGTATATTTAAAAAAAAAATGTAAACCACAAGATTTGGCCAAAACGTGGCCATTTCTTTGGTCACAAATTGTAACCAAAGATGTGGCCAAAGATTATGACCATATCTTGGTAAGCTTCCTTGCCTATATAAGGACAATGAATGCTTGCTCTCAAACCATCAAAAATAAGAAGAAGCAAATCAAGGCTAAGCAAGCAAAGCTTCTCTTGTTAAAGAGTGAGAGAATGAGTGTTTGAGAAAAGTTTTCTCAACAAGGGGAGTGACAAAATAGTGAGGATAAATATTTGGAGTTTTGGAAAATACCTTAAGTGCCACTATTTTGGGTTTATCTCAATTATTGTATTGCTTCTAGAAATTGTCTAGAGAATACTCTCTTTGTACCTGCTATTTTTATAGTGGCAGAAAAATTATTCGGATGTTTGTCCCATGGAGGTAGCCCAAATTTAAGGGTGAACCACATTAAAACTATTGGTGTCATTTTTCTAATTATTTTATTTGTGTATTCTTGCTGATATTATATTCGCTGTGCCCAACACTGTTCACCAGCTGCAGTAATCATAGTTTATCCTTCTGTCGGTGCCTGCGTGGTTTTAGACCTTCAGATAGTTCGAAACAGTTGAATCCATCTATCGGGTGTGTTAGAAGAATGCCATTGCAGTGCGAGGATAGTTCTTCTGTTAATGGCGATGAAGACAGGTTCTTGACAATGAATAATGTAAAATTTCCTTTCAGCCCAAAAGAATCAAAACTTCAGGCGGCAGAAGAATGCAAATTGGCTTGCTTCAATGACTGTGCCTGCACTACATATGCTTATAATGGGACTGCTGTATGTTCCTTATGGGATGGAGACCTGTTGAGTCTCACACGACTTTCGGAGGGCGATCCTGATGGACAAACAATATATCTCAAACTTGCTGCTTCAGAATTTCAAAATCATGGAGGTAATTTCGTTCAGTATATGAAAGTACTAATTTGGAAAGGAAAAAAAAAACTTGGAAACAAGAAAATTATTGGAATGTTAGTACCTCTCTTGTGACTTTCTTTGGTGACATACTTTTGGATGCAGGAGAGAAGAAGCTAATATTAGTTATTGCAATAGTTGTTGTTGTGGCAGTACTACTGCTTCTTACATCGTTTATCGGTGGAGGAGAAGACTCAAAGAGAAAGGTAACCTCCTTATGCCCATCTCTCTCTTTGGTGTGTGTACATGTGCGTGGTGTGTCCATGTATGCGTGTGCATATGGAAAATGTATATGCACATTTTAAGTTTTGTCTCACAAAAACAGAGGAGATGGAAAGAAGCCAGGATAGATTACTACTCGATATAAATATGAGTACGGAGACAAGTACAAGTGAACTATCCAACGAAGAAAGAGCAAAAGGTAAGAGTAACGACTCTTGGTTGCCATTGTTCAGCTTTTCCAGCGTGTCTGCTGCCACGAATAATTTTTCTATAGAAAATAAGCTTGGAGAAGGTGGCTTTGGACCTATCTACAAGGTACAGATTCTTTTGATTATAACTTCATTATACAAAGAAATGTGTAAGGTCCCATAAGGAGAAGGGTTTTTCACTTTTGGTGATGTAAAATGTTATTGAACGCATGGAGTCCAATTGCAGGGAAATCTACTTAATGGACAGGAAGTTGCAGTAAAAAGGCTATTGAGGAAGTCTGGGCAAGGACTAGAAGAGTTGAAAAATGAGACAATGCTTATAGCTAAGCTACAACACAGGAACCTTGTTAGACTCTTGGGTTGCTGTATAGACCATGGCGAAAAGATTCTGATCTATGAGTTCATACCTAACAAAAGCTTAGATTCGTTTCTCTTCGGTCCGTGATTTAACAATTTTAAGATATGCATATATTTACTACCTAGCAATATTAAACCATTTTATCTCTTGTATTTCTTTTAATTTGTATCATTCTAACATATCCAACTAAGAAAGGTCTACTAGATTGGGAAACATGTGTTAGATTCGTTGAAGGAATTGCTCAACGGCTTTTATATCTTCACCATTATTCCAGACTAAGAATAATTCACAGAGATCTAAAGGCAAGTAACATTCTACTAGATGGTGACATGAACCCTGTTAGAAATGTGAAGAGATTTCTAAACACAAACAAAATAAGGCCCAAAGGATTGCACAAACAAGATAAGGCCTAAAGGATTGACTTAATCCTAACTATTGGTGTGGTAGGTGAGAACTTATGGTGTGGTAGGTGATGACTTAATCCTAACCATTGATGTGGTAGGTAAAGACTTAATCCCAACCATTCATTTGGTAGGTGGGTTAGGTGAAAAGATGATATAAAATTACAAGATTGCCATTCTCCTCAACTATAAATAGAAGGGAGTTTTTCACTCCATATCATCTCAAAAATTAGAAAACAAGAGAGTTTGAGAGAAAAGCTTGTGAAAGAATTTTGTGATAAAAATTCTTAGGTATAATTGGGAGTGAGTTGTAGTTTGTGAGTTGTAAACACTTTGTATATTTTCTCCCCTTCAATAAAGCGATCTGCAGCAGGTCCTGAGACATAGGCGTAATTGGCCGAACTCCGTTATCAAATTGTGTGTTATTTCCGCGTTTATTTCGCTTTCTTACAAATCTGGTTATAAGAAAATTACGCTATAATTTCCTAACAACTGGTATCAGAGCTTTGGTGTTAAATTCTGTCAATTTCTGTGAGTTTTGTTGACAGTACCGGTGTGTCGACGGAGGTGTTCTAATACACGGCAGTTCACAGAAATAGTCAGAAACGATCCAGAGGAAGTCAGATTCGAGTGGGAGCGATGACCACAGACGAAGGGAAGATTAAAATTGAAAAGTTCGATGGTGCGGACTTCGGCTTTTGGAAAATGCAGATTGAAGATTATCTGTACCAGAAAAAGCTGTATAAACCTCTCTTAGGAAAAAAGCCAGATGATATGAAGGTAGAAGATTGGAATCTTCTTGACAGACAAGCCCTCGGTGTAACATCCCAAATTTTGAGGAATTAATTTTGACTATGTGTATGGTAATTATGGTTTCCAGGCAGACCAGATGGAACGGTCCAGAAATGATGCACGAAGAAAAATGAGTGAAAAATTAGGGGCAGTGTGTATCGCGACCCCTCACCGCGACCACAGGTCGCGATGAGCTGCTTGCGACAAAAAATGGCATTTTCGGGCAGTAAGCAACGCGACCTGGTCACCACGACCACAGATCGCGCTGACTGGCTCGCGATGAAAAAGTGAAAATCCTGGCAGTGAGCATCGCGACCAGGGTACTGCGATGGGTGATCGCGATAAAGGCGGTGGATTGCTCCAGTGAGTACTGCGACCTGGTGGCGCGACCACAGGTTGCGACGACCGAAAGATTAGAAAAAAAATAATTTGTCGCAGAAAGCCCTAGAAAACAGAAAAGGAGAAAACAGAGAGAAAGAGAGACCGAGAGAGACCGAGAAAGAAAAGAAAAAGAAGAAGAAGAGAAGAAGAAGAAGAAGCGAGAGAAGAAGAAGAAGAAGAAGAAGAAGAAGAAGAAGAAGAAGAAGAGGAAGAAGAGGAAGAGAAAAAGAAAAGAGAAAGAAGAAGAAAGAAAAAGAAAAGGAAAAAGGAAAATCCAGAAGGAAAAAGGCGTAAAAACGGAATCCAAGTAGGTGTACACTGATCTCTGCATTTGTTATAATTTTCGTTATATATTTTCATTTGAATTTTTCATATTTCGTTAAATTGAGTATTAAATTGATTTATGGATTTTGTATAATTATGTTTTGTTTACAAATATTGTTAGAAACTGTCTGAAAAATAATTAGGGAATATAATAGTATACTGAAAAATAATGTTTGGAAACGATTTTAGAAAAATCGTATATAATTATTGTATTTTAAATACTATTTGAAAATAAGTTTAGAATATATGGATATGAGTATCAATGAAAGTTTTGGCTTTGTGAAAATAATTGGTGATTTGGAACGTTTGATTCGTGAATAACTGTTGATTAATGGGAAAACGAATATAAAGTGATAACTATGGCATCTCGCGGGGCAAACCTGGCATGGTCCAGTTTAGGCGAATCCCGGAGATAACTATTGCACTGATATTGATGATTGTGGCATCTCGTGGGGCAAACCTGGCATGATCCAGTTTAGGCGAATCCCGGAGATAACTATTGCACTGATATTGATGATTGTGGCATCTCGCGGGACAAACCTGGCATGGTCCAGTTTAAGCGAATCCCGGAGATAGCCATTGTACTGATAGTAATGACTGTTATATCTCGCGGGGCAAACCTGGAATAGTACAGTTTAGGCGAATCCCGGAGATAGATATTGTACTGGTATTCCTGACAGTTACATCTAGCGGGGCAAACCTGGCTTAGTCCAGTTTAGGTGAATCCCGGAGGTGAACGTTACGCCGATGTTACGGATATAGAAATGTATGATGAGTGTACGGTCAGAATAGAGAATGAAAGTAAACAAAATGTTTATAGGAATAAAATGTTACAGAATGAATACAATGATTATAAAAGAATTGAAAACTAAATGTTGTATGCTTTACTGATTTAATTTAGCTGCTTTTATTAAACTGTTTTTATATGATTTCTTTCAGTGAGAAAGTTGAAGATTGAAATGTTTTTATACGACCATATTAGAATATCTTTAGTATGAAATTATTATTGATTTTGATACTTGAGTTTAGTGTACACCCATTATGCATTATTGCTTAGCGCATTGATTTTATCACGCGCAGGTATCAGAGATACAGGGGGAAACAAAGAATAGAGAAGAAGTAACAGCAGATTGAAGGTCCAGAGTCATAGTTTCTTTTGAGTAGTTATAATTGAATTTTACTTGTATATTGTATTTAGTTAAGCATGCATATACAGAAATCTGTAAGTTGACATTTATATATGTTTTGTAATAAGTGCTTTCTGATTTATATGCTGTTCAAATGTTTGTAAATATTAATTAAATAGGTTTTATGTGAAACTGTTTGGAAGTCGCACTAAACGGCAGAGTGCGCATTGATTTGCAAATTTGGATATAGAAGTGTTGAAATTATATTGTATTATATTTGTTTTATTGAAAACAGGTTTTGAAAAATCAGAAAAACAGAGGAAACTCTGCCGAAATTTTTGAAAATAAAGTTTGATGGGCTCACTAGAAACATATTTTTAAAAGACAATTGATATGATTTTCACTGGTTTGTAATTTATAAAGTGAATTAAGTAAAGTTTTGAAAACCTGTAGCGCTCCCTGGGTCGATCTAGTCGGGTCGGGTCAGGGGGTGTTACACTCGGAGTGATCCGATTAACGTTATCCCGAAATGTTGCTTTCAATATAGTAAAGGAAAAGACCACGGCGAGTCTTATGATGGCTCTCTCCAATATGTATGAGAAGCCATCGACCTCAAATAAAGTTCACTTGATGAGGCGATTATTCAACTTGCGGATGGCGGAAGGGGCTTTAGTTGCTCAACATCTGAATGAACTCAACACAATCATAACCCAGTTGAGTTCCGTGGAAATCGAATTTGATGAAGAAGTTTGAGCCTTGATTCTATTGTCATCTCTACCAGACAATTGGAATGCTACTGTTGCAGCAGTTAGCAGTTCGTCAGAAAATAATAAATTGAAATTTGACGATGTTCGAGATCTGGTATTGAGTGAAGAAATTCGACGGAGAGAATCGGGTGAAGCATCAAGCTCCTCAGCCTTGCACACAGAGTCCAGAGGGAGGACTTTAGAAAGAAGTTCACATCGTAGCAGATCGAAATCCAGAAGGGGTAAATCCAGATCAGGAAAGAAAGATTTTAGCTGTTATAATTGTGGCAAAAAGGGTCACTTTAAGAGGGATTGCCGGACACCGAAGAAAGATACCGGTACACAGAAATCCGCCAATGTGACCGAGGAGGCAGGTGATGCTATGATTCTAAGCGTCAACAGCCCGATTGAATCATGGATTCTAGATTCAGGAGCATCTTTCCATGCCACCCCATGTCGAGAAATCATGGAGAACTATGTCAGTGGTGACTTTGGGAAGGTTCATCTAGCTGATGATGAAACCTTAAAGATTGTCAGAAGAGGAGACATTCGATTAAAGTTGCCAAACGGGAGTACCTGGAAGCTACAAGGAGTGAGACATATTCCTAGCCTAAAAAGAAATTTGATTTCGATAGGACAACTTGATAGAGAAGGATTTAGTACAACCTTTTCAAGCAATAAATGGAAGATTACCAAAGAAGCACTCGTCATTGCTCGTGGTAAGAAGACTGGTACTCTCTATGTAACCTCAAACTTAGAGAATATTGTTGCAGTAGCAGATGCTAATGGAAAGTCAAACCTATAGCACCAAAGGCTTGGCCATATGAGCGAGAAAGGGATGCAAACACTTCTGTCAAAAGGAAAGCTTCCGGATCTAAAGACAGTAGATGTCGAACTATACGAGGACTGCATCTTTGGCAAGCAGAAGAAAGTCAGTTTTGCAAAGATTGGCAAGACACCTAAGGCAGAAAAATTAGAGCTAGTTCATACCAATGTATGGGGACTATCTCCAGTTTCATCTCTTGCAGGCTCATTGTATTATGTCACCTTCATCGATGACTCTACAAGAAAGGTGTGGATTTATTTTCTGAAAAAGAAATCAGAAGTCTTTGATACCTTCAGAAAATGGAAGGCCATGGTAGAAAATGAGACTGGTTTAAAAGTCAAGCGGTTGAGGTCTGACAATGGAGGAGAGTACAGAGATAGTAGATTCAGATAACAGTTCCTATGACACCACTAGCAGAATGGCGTAGCAGAGCGCATGAACAGAACTCTGAATGAACGTGCCAGAAGCATGAGGATACCTAATGCTTACCTAATCAACCGTGGGCCCTTAGTTCCCTTGGATGGTGGAATACTAGAGGAAGTTTGGAGCGAAAAAGAGGTAAATTTTTCGCATTTAAGAGTGTTTGGTTATATCTCTTATGTACATATAGATTCTACTGAAAGAAGTAAACTTGATGCTAAGTCTAATAAATGTGTCTTTGTTGGCTATGGTGGTGATGAGTTTGGTTACCGGTTTTGGGATTATGAAAATCGAAAGATCATCAGAAGCAGAGATGTTATATTCAATGAGAATTTAATGTACAAAGACAGATCAATTGCAAAATCAAGTAGCTCCACAGCCGAAGCTGAAACAAAAGAATATGCTGAATTTGAGGAGATTTCTAGAAATGATGTTCAGATTAGTCCTGAATCAGTTCAAGAAGAACCAGGCACACCAGAACTGAGACGTTCTTCCAGAATTCCTAAGCCAATCCAGTGCTATTCGCCTTCTTTGCACTACTTGTTACTAACTAATAGTGGTGAACCAGAGTGTTATGATGAATTAATGCAAATGGAGGATTCAGTCAAGTGGGAGTCTGCCATGAAAGATAAGATAGACTCGCTTATGTCAAATCAGACATGTGAATTAGCTAAATTACCACCAGGCAAGAAAGCTCTTCATAACAAATGGGTCTTCAGGATCAAAGAAGAACACAATGGAAACAAGCGCTACAAAGCTAGATTGATTGTCAAAGGCTTTAGCAAAAAGAAGGTATTGACTATAATGAAATTTTCTCTCCAGTCGTGAAGCTGACTATAATCAGACTGGTGTTGAAAATTGTAGCTGCAGAAAATTTACATCTTGAGCAATTAGATGTAAAAACAGCTTTCCTTCATAGTGACTTAGAGGAAGAAATCTATATGAGGCAACCAGAAGGTTTCATAGAAGCAGGCAAGAAAAACCTAGTATGCAGGTTGAAGAAGAGCTTATATGGCTTAAAACAAGCTCCCAGACAGTGGTACAAGAAGTTTGATAATTTTATGAGCAGCGGTTTCACAAGATGCCAAGCAGATCATTGTTGCTACATCAAAAAGTTCGACAACAGCTTTATTATTCTATTGTTGTACATTGATGATATGCTTATTGCAGGCTCGGATATGCAAGAGATTATAAATTTGAAGCGGGAATTGTCGAAGCAGTTCGCAATGAAAGATCTGGGTGCTGCAAAGCAGATTCTTGGAATGAGGATCAAACGAGACACGAAGTCGGGGACCTTGTTGTTATCACAGGCTGAGTACATCAAAAAGGTACTCTCAAGGTTCAACATGCAAGATGCTAAACCAGTGAGTACACCTTTGGCTGTTCATTTCAGACTCTCCAAGGAACAGTCACTGAAGACAGAGGAAGAGCGTACACATATATGGCAAAAGTTCCGTACGCCTCAACAATTGGAAGTTTGATGTATGCCATGGTTTGTACCAGACCAGATATTGCCCAAGCAGTGGGAACTGTTAGCAGGTACATGAATAATCCATGTAAGATACACTGGGAAGCAGTCAAATGGATCTTCAGGTATCTACGGGGTACCACAAATAAGGCACTTTGTTTCAAAGGTGGAGATACGACACTAACAGGCTATGTGGATGCTGACTTAGCCGGAAATGTTGACATCAGAAAGAGCACTACAGGGTATGTTTACACTCTAGGAGGTACCGTAGTGAGTTGGGTCTCTCAACTGCAGAAGATAGTTGCTCTCTCCACAACTGAAGCAGAATATGTCGCTGTCACGGAAGCCAGCAAAGAAATGGTTTGGCTACAAATCTTCTTAGAGGAATTGGGCAAGAAACAAGAAGACAATGTCTTGTATTGTGACAGTCAGAGTGCTACCCATCTAGCAAAGAATACGTCTTTTCATTCCAGAACGAAGCACATACAGTTGCGGTATCATTTTATCCGGTCACTTCTAGAAGATGAGATTTTAAAACTTGAAAAGATTAGTGGAGCTCAAAATCCAGCAGACATGTTGACAAAGACGGTGACGACTGACAAACTAAAGTTGTGTTCAACTTCAGTTGGCCTGCAATAGTAACATGACCGGGAAAGAGCTGCTGCATAGATCAAGGTGTGAAGACAGATTGAAATCAGTCTTCAAGTGGGAGAATGTTAGAAATGTGAAGAGATTTCTAAACACAAACAAGATAAGGCCCAAAAATTGACTTAATTCTAACCATTGGTGTGGTAGGTGATGACTTAATCCTAACCATTGATGTGGTAGGTAAAGACTTAATTCCAACCATTCATTTGATAGGTGGGTTAGGTGAAAAGATGATATAAAATCACAAGATTGCCATTCTCCTCAACTATAAATAGAAGGGAGTTTTTCACTCCATATTATCTCAAAAATTAGAAAACAAGAGAGTTTGAGAGAAAAGCTTGTGAAAGAATTTTGTGATAAAAATTCTTAGGTATAATTGGGAGTGGGTTGTGGTTTGTGAGTTGTAAACACTTTGTATATTTTCTCCCCTTCAATAAAGCGATCTGCAGCAGGTCCGGAGACGTAGGCGTAATTGGCTGAACTCCGTTATCAAATTGTGTGTTATTTCCGCTTTTATTTCGCTTTCTTACAAATCTGGTTATAGGGAAATTACGCTATAATTTCCTAACAAACCCCAAAATATCTGACTTTGGAATGGCAAGGATGTTTGGTGGTGATGAGTTACAAGCAAATACTAATTGGATTGTTGGAACTTAGTAAGTAAATTATAAGTATTGAAACACTTTGAATCCTTAAAAAAAATGTCATTTGCTCCATTTAGATGATAAAATGTGTGATTGTTGTATATCGGTGGTTATATGTCACCTGAATATGCTATGGAAGGCCTCTTCTCAATAAAATCAGATGTTTTTAGCTTGGGAGTATTGTTGTTAGAGACACTGAGTAGTAAAAAGAATACAGGCTTCTACAATACTGACTCTCTTAATCTTCTCGGACATGTGAGAAAAAGTTTCCCAATTTTCTTCTCCACTATTCGTTCAATATTTTTTCCTTCTTAGTTGTTTTATATTCTTGTTGAAATTTGTTCAGGCGTGGGAAATGTGGAATAATGATAGAGCTCTGGACTTGATGGATCCAATACTGGAAAATGAAGCATCATTTCCCATGCTTATCAGGTACATTAATGTGGCCCTACTATGTGTTCAAGAGATTGCCGTACATTAATGTGACCAACCATGTCAGAAGTAGTCTCAATGCTTACAAATGAGCACAATGTTTCACCTTCTCCGAAACAGCCTGCTTTCTCATATGTGAGAAGTCTGCAAAACCCATTTCCAACTAAACACAGGCCAGAAGTTTGTTTTGTGAATAATGTAACAGTTTCTTTGATGGAAGCTCGATAACAATATCTTGGCTGTGTTCTGTTTGTGAAATACCTACAAGAATGTCTATGTTGATTGCTATAGTAAAATGCAAATTAGTTTTGTATTTTCTATCAATACAGCACTTGCATTTTATTTTGATGATTGCAACTGGCTTTTGCCTATGAGGAATTGCAAAACGAAATCAACTTGGAGCAATTCATCAGTTTTGATTCCCAGGTTGGCAAGTCTGTTCTTTCTGATCAGAATAGTAGTAAATAATGAACCTGATAAAGTTATTTTGTGTTTCTGCTATGATAGAAAGTATACTAGTCACATTAACGGTCAGTAACCAACAGATCCAATGCAGATGCAGAACAATATATAAACAAGTGCATGCGAGAGTGCTCGAACGTAGAATATATGAGTCAAAACAAACTCTGATACCATATTAGTAACTAACATGCTTAAATGTTTAAGCGCCCTGAAAAGCACCCAACTAATAATATGAGGCTTTTTAACATTAACTGTTATTGCTTTTAGAAAATCGAGTAAGCTTCGTAACAGCTCATGACTAGAGTATATTTGCACGAAGTTAATAAACTTAGAGAAAAAATAAAAAAACTGATAGGCTTGGTATACAAATGTTGGAGGTTTTTAGCCGATAACTAAGTAATTGATCAGCATTCACGTTAAAATTCTTCAAGCATAAGAATTTGAAACTGAAACTTTATCCTGGTTATTATAATTATCTTGACTAGCTGTATTTGATTCTCAGATCCAGATTCTGAATTCAAAGCTTTTCTGTTTTAAGGTTCATTGTCCCTTTGAAGTAGCTTTATAAATTTTTTTCCACATTTTGTTTTTCAAATCACAGATTATGAGTTGCATACCTTTCTCTTACTGGTTGTAGGTGAATTTTCTTCATGTTTTCACATAATTGTACATTTCTCAGAATAAGGAATAAATGGTAATATCAAAAAAGGAAGAGTTCATGGAGTATGAGAATTCTCTTTCTTTTGTTCTCATTCAGAGTGATAATCCCTTCTTAAGCACATATATTAAATAGACAGATGCTCACAGAGCACATATATAATTTCCTCAGATCTATGTCATGCCAAGATGATGTTAGGGAGCCTTATATCATAAAGTCTTTTTTTTTTTTTTGGTTGGAAAAAGGATTAAATATAGAGTTAATTACACTCAACCTCCCTGAGGTTTGGCTAATTATATTCGGAATCAAAGTTTGCATTAATGAACACTAACTTCCCCTCACGTTAACGTTGACCGTTAAAATGACCGTTGACTTTTTTCAAATTTTTTAAATGACCAAAATACCCCTGTCATAAATTTTTTACTGTTCATTAAAAAAATTAATGGTGAGATCCAGATTGGATCTCCACCGTCCATCAACAATGATGGACGGTGGAGATCCAATCTGGATCTCCACCAAGAAAAAAAAAATTTTGAATCTTCATCTTCGAACCCAGAGGGTTCGAAGATCGAACCCTTCTGGGTTCGATCTCGAACCCAGAAGGGTTCGAATCGAACCCTCTGGGTTCGAAGAACGAACCCTCTGGGTTCGTGGAACCCAGAGGGTTCGAAGATCGAACCCTTCTGGGTTCTATCTAGAACCCAGAAGGGTTAAAAGATCGAACCCTCTGGGTTCGATCTCGAACCCAGAGGGTTCGAAGATCTTGGTTCGATCTCGAACCCAGAAGGGTTCGAAGAACGAACCCTTCTGGGTTCGATATTCATCGAACCCAGAAGGGTTCATTCTTCGAACCCTCTGGGTTCCACGAACCCAGAAGGGTTTGAAGACACGAACCCTTCTGGGTTCGTGGAACCCAGAGGGTTCGAGATCGAACCCAGAAGGGTTCGATCTTCGAACCCTCTGGGTTCCACGAACCCAGAGGGTTCGATTCGAACCTTTCTGGGTTCGAAGATGAAGATTCAAAAAAAAAAATTTTTTTTTTTTTCTTGGTGGAGATCCAATCTGGATCTCACCATTAATTTTTTTTAATGAACAGTAAAAAAATTTGTGACAGGGGTATTTTGGTCATTTAAAAAATTTGAAAAAAGTCAACGGTCAACGTTAACGTGAGGGGAGGTTAGTGTCCATTAATGCAAACTTTGATTCCGAATAGTAATTAGCCAAACCGCAGGGAGGTTGAAGTGTAATTAACTCTTAAATATATAACCAAACAAAACCAATAAATGAACAGGAAAGGCGAAAAACAAATACTAGACGGGGGACAAAACCTCTGGTACTTAACAGGAAGCCCCTGAAGGTAACGACTCCATCCAGACTGATTCATCAGCCACACCAGAAGCATATTTAGCCATAGCATGGGCTAACACATTTGCCTCACGACGCACAAAGCTAAGAGAGATGATCCCATGTAACCGTTGATAATCCACAATCTCAGCAATAGCAATGCCAAGTTCAGAGTAAGTCTCTTCTTTGGATAAGACCAGATTAACCACCGAAAGCGCATCTATTTCAAGAACTGCTGGAAGCAGCCCCATTTCTACTGCTAATTTGGCCCCTTTGAAGAGTTGCAAAGTTGACATAATATCACAGCTTGATTTGACCTAGGAGTCTTGGGTTCATGTCCCCTTACATGCATCTATATTTGGGTTTGGTTCACATGTCATCCCCTTCGGTCTGGGACGTGAAAGGAGAGCCTTATATCATTGATTGGGTCCTTACTTGACAACTTAAGCTATTGGACCTGATATATTCTGCAGAGATTTGTATTTGGGCTTGGTCCATGTGTCCAGCTCATCAGTCTAGCATGTGAAAAAGATGTGTTAGAGAATCTTATAACATTGGTCGGTCCTTACCTAACACTTAAGTATTGGATCTGTTGATTACGAACATGATTTCATAGCTAAAATTGAAACCTCACATCAGTTTTCAAATTTCTTTATTATAGAAGAGCAACCTTATGCCAATGCTAGGTGTCATCTGCTTAGAATAATTTTCTGTGGACTATTTTGAGATAAATATTCTTTTCTGTGCAATTCTAAATGGGATTCAGGAGTTCATTTGTGTGAGTGCACGCATACGTATGTATTTTTTTTCTCCTTTTGTTTTGAATGCTTCAAAAAAAGAGAAATATGTCGAGGGATTCGGCATTGGACAAATTGTAATATTGCTAATTATATTTTGCATATTTTAATCTGAGGTACATTTCCATAATGGACATTACACAAATTCACTATGTACCTTCCAGCATAGTTATGGTTACTGCATTCTCAGTATGTATTTCTTCATTTCTTGATGGTGCTTACAAATCAGCAGAGCTTCTTTCAGTGAAGAAAACAGGCTAAGGCAACGTTGCTCCCCTGTCTGCCAGCAGGAAAAACTACAGATGACATAGCTGGTCTGTCGTCTGGAAACTTTTGTACGCTTAATAAACCCACTTGAACACATCTTAGTACTTGACACTTGACACACAAATCCTCCAAATATGAATCCATTAGTTCCAAGGCTTTTGTTTCATTCCACATCAGCCATGCTTGTGCAATTGCAAATCATGTGATATTATTCAATTGGAACTCATTTGATATCATTCAACTGTGAGTTTCATTTCTCGACATGTCCGTGGTAGCTTTAGTAAGTTGTCCATTTTTGAAAAATATTGTTAATGTCAGTTTCAGCTTCATGCCTTCATGTATTGTGAAGCCTGATGGAAGCTGCAGCTGTCCCCACTCTTCCTCTAAAATAAGAATTCTAAATTGACTTGAGTTGCCAATACTGACCAAAAAAGTGAAGTCGAAAGTAATGACTGAATATAGAACTAGTGGTTCCTACGAAAGCCCAGGTTTATAATAGAAGTCCATCACAACCATTGTCCAAACAAAGTTATTGGTTTTGTTAGTCATTTTTACCAGAAAGACATACAATTAAGCTTGAACTATACCTCAACATTCCTGCAAAAAAAAGGATCACATGCATCCTAAATGTCATGTAGGAGAGTTTCTGCAAAAAAAAAAAAGGTCCTAAGAGTACCTTGATGGTGTTACCGTGCCAAAAAAGTCAGGGCTGAAATATTTTGATTGGAAAGTTATTTTACAGTTAGTTGCCTGTGAGCTGTAGGCAGAAGCCAAAATGTCATGTAGGAGAGTTTCTTTATCGATTTGTTGTCTGATTTTCACTTTCTTTTGTATGCAGTTCTCCATTGTTGTTGACGCTGCCAGTGACAACATTTCACAAGGGCAAAATATAACATACTTAGAGAGCATAGTATCTGCAGGTAAGATTTTTGAGTTAGGCTTTTTCACCCTTAGAAATTCAACAAATTATTATTTGGGAATATGGTACCACAAAATCTCACCACAAACTATCGTATGGGTTGCCAACCGAGATCAACCATTAAAAATTACCTCAGCTGTTCTCACCATTAACAATGAGGGAAATCTCATGATTATGGATGGTAGGATTACGTATAGAGTGAGTGAGAATTCATTGAGCCAGAACACAAGTGCCATTCTATTAGATTCAGGGAATCTTGTTGTAAGGAATGAGAACTTAGATATGTTGTGGCAGAGCTTTGACTACCCTTCAAATACTTTTTTACCTGGAATGAAGATTGGGTATAACAGAAAGACGGGGAAAGTATGGTCACTAACATCATGGAAAAATGCAGAAGATCCTAGCCTTGGAACTGCTGAGCTGAAAATGGATCCTAAGCAACCAAATGAATACTTCCTAATGAGTGGCTCTCAAATTATCTGGAGGAGTGGGGTTTGGCTTTGGGATGACAGCAGATTCGATCTGGTGCCTGAAATGAGACTTAATTATATATACAATTTTAGTTTCTATAGTGATGAAAACGAGACATACTTCACATATTCTGTTAAAGATTCCACGATAAGTAGACTTCTTCTCGATACATCTGGACGGGTACAACAATCAAATTGGTTAGAGAGTCAGCAATCATGGTTTTTGTTCTGGGCTCAACCAAGAGAACATTGTAATTCTTATGCTTACTGTGGTCCATTCAGCAGCTGCAGAAACGATAGACCCGACTGTCTTTGCCTGCAGGGTTTTAGACCCTCAGAAATTTTGAAACGGCTAAACCAATCTGGTGGGTGTGAGAGAAGGATACCGTTGCAGTGCGAGGATAGTTCTGTCAATGGCGATGAAGACAGGTTCTTGGAAATGAATAATGTAGAATTTCCTTACAACGCAAAAGAATCAAAAGTTCAGGCTGCAGAGGAATGCAGATTCGCTTGCTTCAATGACTGTACTTGCACTGCATATGCTTATAATGAGACAGCTGTATGTTCCTTATGGTATGGAGAGCTGTTGAATCTCATACAACGTTCAGAGGGCAATATTGATGGGAAAACCATATATATCAAACTTGCTGCTTCAGAGTTTCAAAATCGTGGAGGTAAATTTATTTATTATATCAAGTACCAATTTAGGAAAATGAAAATTATTGGACTGTTAGTACCTTTCCTGTGACTTTTTTAGCAACATATTTTTGGATGTAGGACAGAAGAAGCTGACATGGGTAATTGCATTAGTTGTTGCGCTGTCGGTACTTCTTCCTGCTTCTTACATCATTTATCGACGGAGGAGAAAACTCAAAGAGAAAGGTAACCTTCTTGTGCCCATCTCTCTCTTCAATGTGTGTACATGTGGGTGCTGTGTCTATGTATGTGTGTGCATATGGAAAATGTATATGCACAGTTTGAAGTTTTGTCTCACAAAAACAGAGGAGATGGAAAGAAGCCAGGATATGTTACTATTCGATATAAATATGAGCACCAGGACAAGTACGAATGAACTATCTGACGGAGAAATAGCAATCGGTAAGAGTAAGGACCCTGGGTTGCCATTGTTCAGCTTCTCCAGTGTATCTGCAGCCACAGATAATTTTTCTATAGATAATAAGCTTGGAGAAGGTGGCTTTGGACCCGTCTACAAGGTACCGCATTCTTTTCATTAAAATTTCATTATATAAAGTAACATTTGAGGTACAAACGGGAGAAGAGTTTATAATTTTGATGGATTACATGTACAGGTAATATGTTCTTGAACTGATGAAGTCCAATCGCAGGGAAAACTACTTAATGGACAGGAAGTTGCTGTGAAAAGGCTTTCAAGAAAGTCAGGGCAAGGGCTAGAAGAGTTGAAAAATGAGACAATGCTTATAGCTAAACTACAACACAGGAACCTTGTTAGAATCCTCGGTTGCTGTATAGAACATGGAGAAAAGATTCTTATCTATGAGTTCATGCCTAACAAAAGCTTGGATACACTTCTCTTCGGTCTGTCATTTATCATTTCTAAGATATGCATATATTAGTTATCTAGCAATACTAAACCATTTTTATCTTTTGTATTTGTTTTAATCTGTATCATTCTATTTTAACAGATCCAACTAAAAAAGGCTTATTAAATTGGGGAACACGTGTTAGAATCATTGAAGGGATTGCTCAAGGGCTTCTATATCTTCACCAGTATTCTAGATTTCGAATTATTCATAGAGATCTAAAGGCTAGTAATATTCTACTAGATTGCGACATGAACCCCAAAATATCTGATTTTGGAATGGCAAGAATGTTTGGTGGTGATGAGTTACAAGCAAATACTAATCGGATTGTTGGAACTTAGTAAGTAAATTTTAAGTATTGAAACATTTTGAATCCTAAAAAAATGTGATTTGCTTATTATGTCTTCATATTCCATTTAAGATGGTAACATGTGTGATGCATTGTTGGATAACAGTGGTTATATGTCACCCGAATATGCCATGGAAGGCCTTTTCTCAATAAAATCAGATGTTTTTAGCTTCGGAATATTGCTATTGGAGATACTGAGTAGCAAAAAGAATACAGGCTTCTACAATACTGACTGTCTTAATCTTCTTGGACATGTGAGAAAAAGTTTCCCAATTTTCTTCTCCACTATTCTTTCAATATTTTTTCCTACTTAGTTGTTTTATATTCTTGTTGAAATTTGTTCAGGCATGGGAACTGTGGAATAATGATAGAGCTCTGGACTTGATGGATCCAATACTGAAAAATGAAGCATCATTTCCCATGCTTATCAGGTACATTAATGTGGCCCTTCTATGTGTTCAAGAGATTGCGGCGGATAGACCAACCATGTCAGAAGTAGTCTCAATGCTTACCAATGAGCACATTGTTTTACCTTCTCCTAAACAACCAGCTTTCTCATATGTGAGAAGTCAGCAAAGTCCAATTCCACATAAAAGTAGTCCAGAAGTTTGTTCTGTGAATAATGTAACAGTTTCGTTGATGGAAGCTCGATGATTATTATTCCCAAGGTGGCAAGTCTGCTCTTTTTCCAGAATAGCAGTAAATAATGGACCTGATAAACTTATGTTGTGCTTCTGCTACGACAGAAGAGTATATTAGTCATATGGACTGTTATTGCTTTTAGAAAATGGAATTGAGTTAGCTTGGTAATGGCTCATGACTACTAGGGGATATTTGCACGAAGCTAATAAAATCAGAGAAAAAATAATAAAACTGATAGACTTGGTATACAATTGTTGGAGCTCAGCATGTTAGAATTTCGTAAATTATGGGCAGTCATTGATTCAGCTTTTAGTTTTTGAAAACGAGTTGAATTACTGTAAGCTTCAATATGATGTAGAACTGAATATTGGACTTGGCGAGGTATGTTTCATGTATCTAATATTTACTCTCTTTATTTTGGTGTTTTAATTGCTGTGTGCATTAAGATGTATTTAACACAGCAATCACGTTTAAGATTCTTCAAGCACAAGAATTTGATACTGAAACTTTATCCTGGTGACTAATAATTAATTAACTTTGCTCTTCCCAATTCATATTTCAATAAAGTTATGGAGAATTATCGCTAAGAATGTTATGTAGCAGAATTACTTTATTCTTCTTGACAAGTAGTATTTGATTCTCAAATCCATATGCTGAATTCAATTAAGGCTTTTCTGTGTGTTGATAAGGAAATTCGGTTCAAAACATAAGCGCTCATCCAAGAGGAAAGAAATATCAAAGCCCTTTGCTCCAAGAGACAACAGAGTGGAAAGGATATGCCATCAGTTGAATATTAAAATCTATGAAGGTTTCCTTTTAGACCTTCCAATTAAAAACTAACCGTGCAATGACAGCTTATCATCAAATATCACAAAAGAGTATCAGGTTGGGGCAATCAGAAAAATACAACTGGAGACGTGCATAATAAAAGAAATATTTAATTAGTATAAATTTAAATAAATAATAACTAATTTTATAAAATTAAATACTAATAAAACTAAGTTAACAACTAATAAAATTAGGAAAAATAATAAATAATTAATTAGTATAAAAAAATTCTATGTTATAAAATTATGTTCAACAATTATGATCAAAGAATAATAAATAAATGACTACAATAAAATAAAGTATATAAAAAAATAAATAAATAATGAAATATATAAATAATTAAATAATTAAAATAAAATAAACTAATAAATAATTAAAAAAGTAGTTATAAAGAAGGACAAAAGAATGGTAATTCTAGGAACTAGACAAGAAAGTAAAGGTGATTTGTAACTTTGTAAGTTGTGAAGAGAAGAAAAAAAAAAAGTAACAGGTGAGGCAGAGAGAGGGAGTTGTAGACTTGCGGTGAGGAGAAGAAATAGGTTAAATTAGTTAGAGTGGGCCTAAGGGTAGGCCTTATAATTGTAAATTGGGCCTGAATTGCTTAACATTTCTCATTTTTTTTTTTTTTTTCATTTTCACATTGCTTGAATTGCATAAACTTGTCAATTTTTTTTTTTTTTTTCACAGAGTGGGCTCCTAGCCCTTATTGGGCTACATCCCTGACTACAAGACAGATTTTCAATTCTTTGACTTGGGCATTAGAAAGTGATCGTCGGATTATCACTGGCAATCACCTGACCCCAGGTGTTCTTCTGTCCTTGCAGATTTTGCTTAAATACAAATGAAATGGAGAGAATGAATAGCACAAACATATTGCTCATTGCATAGCGGATGCTAGTTACTTAGTTTTACGTTTCCATATTGGAATATATTATATTAAGAGATGTATATGTAGTTAAAGACCCCTTGTATTTATGTGAATTCAAATTGACATGTGCAATGATTTGGTAGATAAGATTATCTTGCCTTTTTCTTAAAGCATAAAAAGGAGTCCTTTCCGTTTGAGAATTTCCGAGAAGAATATTCATTTATTATTATATGTTATATGATATGAGACCAAAAAGACAAAATGGCAAGATCCATTTTGCATATAAATGGAGGAAATAAAATAAGGATGTGGAAAACAAGACGGAGATTTTCTACAATGATACAATAGACTAATTGAAAGAAAAGTATATGATAAATGCCGCCAAAGCCCAATACCGCACTCCATATACAAAATATGGAGAGGTGTCTATAACTTCTCCCCCTGGACCTTTAAAAGCTAGTATTTTGTGGTTCTTATGAATCTAATTCAGTGAAATTCCGTCCAGTAAAACGGAAGAATTATAAATCTCCAAAATAATAGATAGGAATACCGCAAACAGAACTATTGTGACACCCATCAAAGGAGTAGTTCCCCATCCAGGAGCTACTTTACCATATTCCGAATTCAATGGTTTCAATAAAGATCCTATACCCGTTCGCTTTGGAGCAGATCTAGAACTACCCTCAACATTTTTTTCAGCCATAAATCCTATTTTTTATTCATTGAGATCTGTTGACTTTGTATACCATTCCGTTGTAAATAAACGATCTTATCATAGATCCATTGTGGTCTTGAAATTATATAATAATGGAAACAGCAACCCTAGTCGCCATCTCTATATCTGGATTACTTGTAAGTTTTATTGAGAAATACATTTGGGCTGGAAATATATTTGTACAAATCTCAAGTTTATGTTGTTGGACTGTTTCTATTTAAGCTTCTGTACACAAGAATGAGGCATGAGAATTATACTGTGTTTTTTTTTTTTTTTCCAATAAACGAAATTTTCCCACTCGAAGCATGAGTTCTTTTGCTAGTTTTTTCCCCCCTCTGTTTTTATTAGTAACCAACAATACAATCACTACCATTTCTCTACAATGAAATAATGTAGTTTGTATTAGCCTGAATGTTGGGGTTCATTCCTCTAAATGTCACTGCTAGCTTTAGCAAGTTGTTCAATATGAAAAGTATCTTTAATGTCAGTTTCAGCTTCATGTATTCTAAAGCCTACAGGAAGCTTCATTGTCTCCATTTTTTCACTAAAATAAGAATTTTAAATTGATTGAGCTGCCAACAGTGACCAAAAAAAGTCAAGTCTGAAAGTTATTGATAGAATATACTACTAGTGGTTCCCACGAAAGCAAAGTTTTATAACAGAAGACCATCACTATCATTATTCAAACAGAAGTTATTAGTTTTGTTAGCCATTTTTACAAGAAACACAAACAATTAAGCTTGAACTGTATTTTGATGTGTTACCGTGTCAGAAAAGTCAGGGCTGAAATATTTCGATTGGAAAGTTATTTTATAGTTAGTTTCCTGTGAGCTGTATGCAGAAGTCACGATGTCAAATTGGAGAGTTTCGTCATGGACTTGTTGTCTGATTTTCTCTTTCTTTTGTATGCAGTCCTCCATTGTCGTTGACGCCGCCGATAGCATTTCCCAAGGGCAACATATAACGAGCTCAGAAAGCATAGTATCTGCAAGTAAGATATTTGAGTTAGGCTTCTTTACCCTGGGAAATTCAACAAATTATTATTTGGGAATATGGTACCACAAAATTTCACCACAAACTATAGTATGGGTTGCCAACCGAGATCAACCAGTTAAAAGTACCTCAGCTGTACTCACCATTAACAATGAGGGAAATCTCGTGATTATCGATGGTAGGATTACCTATAGAGTGAGTGATAATACATTGAGCCAGAACACGAGTGCCCTTCTATTAGATTTGGGGAATCTTGTTGTAAGGAATGAGAACTTAGATATATTGTGGCAGAGCTTTGACTACCCCACAAATACGCTTTTACCTGGAATGAAGATTGGGTATAACAGAAAGACAGGAAAAGTATGGTCACTAACATCATGGAAAAATGCAGAAGACCCTAGCCTTGGGACTGCTGAGCTGAAAATGTTTCCTAAGCAACCGAATGAATATTTCCTAATGAGTGGCTCTCAAATTATCTGGAGGAGTGGGGTTTGGCTTTGGGAGGAGAACAGATTCGCTCTGCTGCCTGAAATGAGAGCTAATTATATCTTGAATTATGGTCTTTATAGTGATGAGAACGAAACATACATCTCATATTCTGTTAAAGATTCCACGAAAAGTAGATTTCTTCTCGATACATCTGGACAGTTTAAACAATGGAATTGGTTAGAGGTTCGACAGGAGTGGTTTTTGTACTGGTCTCAACCAACAAAAGACTGTGATTCTTATGCTTATTGCGGTCCATTCAGCAACTGCAGAAACGATAGACCCGACTGTCTTTGCCTGCAGGGTTTTAGACCCTCAGAAATTTTGCAACGGCTAAACCAATCCGGTGGGTGTGTGAGAAGAATACCATTGAATTGCGAGGATAGTTCTGTTAATGGCGATGAAGACAGGTTCTTGGAAATGAATAATGTAGAATTTCCTTACAACGCAAAAGAATCAAAAGTTCAGGCTGCAGAGGAATGCAGATTCGCTTGCTTCAATGACTGTGCTTGCACTGCATATGCTTATAATGTGACAGCTGTATGTTCCTTATGGTATGGAGAGCTGTTGAATCTCATACAACGTTCAGATGACGATATTGGTGGGAAAACGATATATATCAAACTTGCTGCTTCAGAGATTCAAAATCCTGGAGGTAATTTTATTTATTATATCAAGTACCAATTTAGGAAAAAGAAAATTATTGGACTGTTAGTACCTTTCTTGTGACTTTATTTAGCAACATATTTTTGGATGTAGGACAGAAGAAGCTGACATGGGTAATTGCATTAGTTGTTGCGCTGTCGGTACTTCTTCTTGCTTCTTACATCGTTTATCGATGGAGGAGAAAACTCAAAGAGAAAGGTAACATTCTTGTGCCAATCTCTCTCTTCGGCGTGTGTATGTGTGCATGCTGTGTCTATGTATGTGTGTGCATGCTGTGTCTATGTATGTGTGTGCATATGGAAAATGTATATGCAAATTTTAAGTTTTATCTCACAAAAACAGAGGAGATGGAAAGATGCCAGGACATGTTACTATTCGATATAAATATGAGCATCGGGACAAGTACAAATGAACTATCTAATGGAGAAAGAGCAAAAGGTAAGAGCAAGGACTCTGGAGTACCATTGTTCAGCTTCTCCAGTGTATCTGCAGCCACAGATAATTTTTCTACAGATAATAAGCTTGGAGAAGGTGGATTTGGACCCGTCTACAAGGTACCGCACTCCTTTCATTATATAAAGTAATATTTGAGATACAAAAGGGAGAAGAGTTTATGATTTTGATGGACTACTTGTACATGTAATATGTTCTTGAACTGATGAAGTCCAATTGCAGGGAAAACTACTTAATGGACAGGAAGTTGCAGTGAAAAGGCTTTCAAGACAGTCAGGGCAAGGACTAGAAGAGTTGAAAAATGAGACAATGCTTATAGCTAAGCTACAACACAGGAACCTTGTTAGAATCTTCGGTTGCTGTATAGAACATGGAGAAAAGATTCTGATCTATGAGTTCATGCCTAACAAAAGCTTGGATACATTTCTCTTCGGTCTGTGATTTATCATTTCTAAGATATGCATATATTAATTACCTAGCAAATACTAAACCACTTTTATCTCCTGTATTTGTTTTAATCTGCATCATTCTATCTTAACAGATCCAAGCAAAAAAAGCCTATTAGATTGGGGAACACGAGTTAGAATCATTGAAGGGATTGCTCAAGGGCTTCTATACCTTCACCAGTATTCCAGACTACGAATTATTCATAGAGATCTAAAGGCTAGTAACATTTTATTAGATTGCGACATGAACCCCAAAATATCTGATTTTGGAATGGCAAGAATGTTTGGTGGTGATGAGTTACAAGCAAATACTAATCGAATTGTCGGAACATAGTAAGTAAAATTGAAAATCTGAAACTATTTTGGATCCTTCGTCATTTGCTTGTTATGTCATTGATAAATGCATTCACGATGGTGATATGTTTGATGCAATATTGAATATCAGTGGTTACATGCCACCTGAGTATGCTCTGCAAGGCCTCTTCTCAATAAAGTCAGATGTTTTTAGTTTTGGAGTATTGTTGTTGGAGACACTGAGTAGCAAAAAGAATACAGGCTTCTACAATACTGACTCTCTTAATCTTCTTGGACACGTAAGTGAAACGGCTTCTCCAGTATACTTTTAATAATTTTGTTCTGAGTTGTTAACCTGTTCTATGGACTTTTATGAAGAAAATGCTAGATACAATAGAAAGGCAAGTGAAACCAAATAGATAATTCAGGTGCATGGATTTTTAACATTTTTATGTTCTGTTTCTCTTCAGTCATGGGAACTGTGGAATAATGACACAGCTCTGGACCTGCTGGATCCAATACTGGAAAAGGAAGTATCCTATCCCATGCTTATCAGGTACGTCAATGTGGCCCTTCTATGTGTTCAAGAGACTGCGGCGGATAGACCAACCATGTCAGAAGTAGTCTCAATGCTTACAAATGAGCACATTGTTTTACCTTCTCCTAAACAGCCTGCTTTCACATACCTGAAAAGTTTACAGAATTCAGTTCCACCTAAGAGCAGGCCTGGAACTTGTTCAGCGAATAATGTAACGCATTCATTGATCGAGCCTCGACGACTATCTTTGCCTTCCTATGAGAATATCTACATCAGTTACCATGGTAAAATGCAAAGTAAATTTCAATGCTTTGGGAATGGTGCAACAGACTGAATTTCGGATATCTCAATACTTTCGATTCCCAAGTTCCTTCCAGTTGGAATGGTAGAAGTATTGAACTGATAAACTTAGTTTTTTGTTTTAAAGGTTAAGAAATTCTGCTTCAAAATGGAGAAAATACTTCAGAAATGTGGGAGGGATTCAATATTGCATGAGTTGAAACACTGCTAGTCTTTTGCATATATTAATCTATGTCGGAAATTTTGTTACAGAAAGCCTACATTTATTGTGGATTCATCACAAAAAGCATGTATTTTAAGGATTTATCACCGAAAACTAAGAATGTTATTCGATAAGTCTCTCTAAATTACACAACAGAGATCATCACGGTAAGCGTGTATTTCGAAGATTTATAACGGAAAACTAAAAAAAGTTATCCAACGTCTTTTTCGACTAGTCTCTCTAAACTTATGCAACACAGGCAGTTTTTTCACAAAATAATGCAAATGCAAGCAAACCCATACAATGTATCATATAAGGAAGCTAGTAAACAAAGTTCAGAAAGGGTAACTGTTGGGAAAATAACCTCCCCAAAACCTCCCTAGAAATACGCTAAATATCAGAAATTACAGAGAAATGAAATAGAAAATAATAACAATCACCACAACACAATAATTTACGTGGAAAACTTCAAAACCAGGAGAAAAACCACGGCCCTCAGAAAGAAATTCACTATGTGATAAATTATTACAATTACACAGACTATTCTCTCAAGACTACCACACCAATACACTTACACTCTCTCAAAGCATAAAATAATTCACACCTCTCTACACTCTAAAATAAGAGAAACAAGAAAGGAATTTAATTAGAATTAAATACAATGCTTTAAGTGTATTTAATTGGTGCAATTAGAAACTAAGGACTTGATCTCCTTATATAGCCTTGAGAAACCTTGACATATCCTTATTTTTCCAATGTGGGATTCATATCCCTTCATTGCCTTCTCATTTGCTTTCACAATTTTGCCAATTTTTCAACAAATCTCCACCTTGGCAAAATACAGGAAACCTCCGCCCTTCCGCCGCAACTTTCATGCAACCATTGTCTATACCGACAATAATAATTCTCAACCCAAAGAACTATCATACTCCGCCGCAACTTTCATGCAACCATTGTCTATACCGACAATCATAATTTTCAACCCAGAGAACTATCATACTCCACCATAAAAGTATACCACTTAGAATTAATCACCAATTCTAAGATTTCTACCTCGGCACATGTCGAACAAACTTGCTGAAATTTATGGTGCAACTCCCATGTTGGCTTTCCTCGGAAGTTCTTCAGCCATCGACATAATTCTACCACACACCTTGCATCAATACCGCCAACCAATGCCCGTGTGCAAACTTATAGACCCACTAGTAGTGTCACATCTTTTTTCATAGCACCTAGTGATATGCTATAAGGATGTACATATCCTTCTCAAAGGATAAATTCAGTGTCTTCACAAGACACACTATTAGCTTGATTGTTGGAGCTACCTGCCAAACCTGCTCCACCGTTTTGACAATTTTTCTTAACGTGCCCAGATTGCCCACACGCCCAGCAAAATATTTTCTTCCTCTCTTCATTGCTCATACTAGACTCACCTTTGCTGGAATCTTTTAAAACAGGGCCTGATTTCTCCTTTAATACCTTGTATAAACCAGATTGTATTAACACATCCTTGACTTACACTTGCCACAAGCCAAAATTAATCTTTCCATCAAATTTCTCTACATCAAACTTCAAAGAACTTGAAAATTTAGACATTCTAACCGTACACTGAAATAGTGCCCGTAGTCCGTGAACAGCACTCCAGGTAAGTTCCCAGGAAAGAGAGGTGGTTCACAATGGACACACTTAAATACCAAGTCTTTCCTAGCCAGAACCTTCCTTAGACAAGCACTTCCACAATACTACCACACTTAACTCCAGCAACCAAGAACAATTTAGACCAAGAACAATTCTTTTCTGATGTGGAAGATCAGACAATGCTGCAACCACAGAGCATACTAAGAATTTTCTAAAACCTCTGACACCTTAGCAACCAACCTAGGCTCTGATACCACTTCTTGGGAAAATAACCTCCCCAAAACCTCCCTAGAAATATGCTAAATATCAGAAATTACAGAGAAATGAAATAGAAAATAATAACAATCACCACAACACAATAATTTACGTGGAAAACTTCAAAACCAGGAGAAAAACCACGGCCCTCAGAAAGAAATTCACTATGTGATAAATTATTACAATTACACAGACTATTCTCTCAAGACTACCACACCAATACACTTACACTCTCTCAAAGCATAAAATAATTCACACCTCTCTACACTCTAAAATAAGAGAAACAAGAAAGGAATTTAATTAGAATTAAATACAATGCTTTAAGTGTATTTAATTGGTGCAATTAGAAACTAAGGACTTGATCTCCTTATATACCCTTGAGAAGCCTTGACATATCCTTATTTTTCCAATGTGGGATTCATATCCCTTCATTGCCTTCTCATTTGCTTTCACAATTTTGCCAATTTTTCAACAGTAACGCACACGAGATTTGGAATAACAAAATCTTTAAAAGATGGATCCAACAGAGCAATAGAGCTGCTTCTAGACTTAATAATCTTGTGTTTTCTAAAGATTTGATAATTATAGTATTTTTATTCGTTTTTAAGCCTAATCAGTAATGTAGGGTATTTTGGTATTTTCCTTGTTGCGTTTATTTAGGATGTAGGAACTGTTGAATAAATTGAGTATAAAACTCTAACTTATCAAGAAGAAGAAAATCACTCTTTTAAAAGAACCTTACAAATTGCAAAGAAGAAGAACACTTAAGAAAGCTTTGATTCTTGGATGATAAACTCAAATACAAGAGAGGTATTTATAGGTTACAAGAATCAATCTAAACCACACAATAAAATAAACACAAATTAATCTAGACCATTCAAATTAAAAATTATCTACCAAATTCTCACCTAACTAAAATGATGTAAGCAATGACATCAAATTAATTTGGTATTGACTTATTATGGGTTTGGATTTTGGGCTTCAAATGAGATGGACTAATTGGGCTAATATTGATTTTAACACTCCCCCTCAATGTTAGCCCCCATTCTTTGAACCATGCCAAGCTGACGTCGGAAGTTTTCAAACTTTCCAATACTCAAGCTTTTTGTGAACAAGTCCGCAACTTGCTCATCTGTTTTGACTTGCCTCATCTCAATCTCTTCTTGCAGAACTTTCTCTCTAACAAAGTGATAATGCACTTCCACATGTTTAGTTCTTGCATGAAAGACTGGATTCTTTGCTAGACGAATTGCCGATTGGTTGTCACAGTACAACGGAACTGCGTAATCTACTTGTTGATGTAGATCATTCATCAGCTGTATCAGCCATGTGCTCTCTTGAGCTGCCATTGCTGCTGCTCGGTACTCTGCTTCCGTTGTTGACAAAGACATAGTCGGTTGTCTCTTGCTACACCAAGAAATTGTTCCAGATCCAAGGGCAAACATATACCCAGTAGTTGATCTGCGAGTATCATGATCTCCTGCATAGTCAGCATCACAGTAGCCAACTAGCTTGCAATTTCCACCTTTCTTGTACATAAGACCATAGTCTATTGTACTTTTCACATATCTAAGGATTCGCCGAACCGCTTCTAAATGAGACTTCTTCGGATTTTGCATGTATCGACTCATCACACCAACTGCATAAGAAATATCAGGTCGAGTCAAGGTCAAGTAGATTAAACTACCTACCAACTGTCGAAACATTGATGCATCTTCCAAGTCTTTGCCTTCATGTGCACACATCTTGGCATTCGGTTCCATCGGTGTTGAGATTGGTTTACATTCTAGCATCCCGAACTTCTTCAACAGATCTTTGGCATATTTCTGTTGACAGAGAAATATCCCTTCTAGTGTCTGATCAACCTCTAGCCCAAGAAAGTGCTTAAGTTGTCCAAGTTCTTTCATCTGAAAACGAACTGACAAGTTCTCCTTTGTTCGGCAAATTTCTTCAACATCATCTCCAGTGATGATTAGATCGTCTACATATACAAGCACGATAGCTATCTTTCCTCCTTTAGCTTTAGCAAACAAGCTGGAGTCTGCAGATGTTACTAAATAACCACTTCGAGTAAGAAATTCAGCAATTTTACCATACCATGCCCTAGGTGCTTGTTTTAGTCCGTAGAAAGCCTTCCGCAGCTTACACACATACTCAGGATGACCTTCATTCTGAAAACCCAGTGGTTGAATCATGTAGATCTCCCGATCCAGCTCTCCATGAAGAAAGGCATTCTTCACATCCATTTGCCACAAGTTCCAATTTTTGTTGGCCGCGAGTGCAAGTAGGACTCGTACAGTTGTAAGTTTTGCCACTGGACTAAACGTTTCATCATAGTCTAGTCCATATTGTTGAGAGAAGCCACGAGCTATCAATCGAGCCTTATACCTTTCGATTGACCCATCTGGACGGCACTTTATTTTGTAAACCCATTTGCAGGATATGGGTTTCACATCTCTTGGCTTTGGTACTAGTTCCCAAGTCTGATTTTGCTCAAGTGCAGCAATCTCTTCTTTCATAGCTGTCATCCACTTCGAACTCTGTGATGCTTCTTCAAACGTCTCAGGTTCAATTACAGTTGCTTCTTCAACTATGGCTGCATTGGCGTATTTGGGATTTGGCTTCCTTGTTCTTATTGACCTTCGTAGTTGAGTTGATTCTTCCGTTTCACTAGATCTGCCTTCTTCGTCTGGTTGTTGATACATGCCAGTTTGCCAAGGGTTCTGAATTATTCTTTGCTCATCATCATTATCATATGGATCTCTGGCTTCATCTGAACTTGGTTGAATTTGGACAGTATGCTCTCCCATCTTTTCTTACAGCCTGTCTTTGAATTCTTTTGAATCTGGCAAAACTTCCTTTTCTAAGGTCCACCATGAGGATGCTTCATCAAATACCACATCTCGTGATGTGTAGCATCTTCCACTCATTGGATCACAACACTTCCACCCTTTTCGCTGGCTGTCGTATCCCACGAAGATACATCTGATTGCTTTCTTATCAATCTTGCTACGTAGATGGTCAGGAACAAATACATAGCAAACACAGCCGAATACTCGAAGGTAACTAACTGTAGGTTTCTTGTCCCACAATTTCACATAGGGTGAAACAAACTCTAACCTCGGTTGAGGAAGTTTGTTAATGACATAAGCTGCGGTTCTCATAGCTTCGGCCCAAAATCTCCCAGGAATGTTCTTTGCATGTAGCATACTCCGGCAAACTTCTGCAAGATGTCGGTTCTTCCTCTCCGCTACACCATTCTGTTGTGGCGTATTAGCACAAGTATACTGATGACGTATTTGGCATTCCCGTAGGTATTGAGAAAACTCTCCTGAGCTATACTCCCCCCCGTTATCTGTGCGCAAGCACCGAATCTTCTCTTCCACTTCTCCTTCAACTACCTCTTTGAACTCTTTAAACTTTGAGAATGTTTCAGATTTTTCTTTCATGAAGAAAACCCACACATATCTGGAGAAGTCATCAATGAACGTTACCATATACCTCATTCCGCCAATTGATGGTTGCTTAACGGGTCCAAACACATCAGAGTGAACTAACTCTAATGGTTTCTTTGATTTAAAAGTTGACTCCTCGTATGGCAATTGATGTGCTTTACCATATTGACATCCCGCGCAGACCGTATCCATTCTCACGTCAAGCTGAGGAAGTCCCTTAAGCATCGACTTCTTCACTATCATACTTAGCTTTGAATAGCTAACATGACCCAGCCTCATGTGCCACAGATCTGCTGTCTCGTTCCTTCTTGTCTTGTTTACGTATGCAGACTCTGCTGACATCACGTAAACTGACTCCAATCGTCGTCCTTCCATCGTTGGCTTTCCTGAAATCTTGAGGTCTCGAAACACCTTCACATCTTGCGGACCGAACAAGACATAGTGACCTAATGATGTGAATTGAGCCACGGACAGTAAATTTTTCTTCATTCCAGGAACATGGTAAACATCTTGGAGTGGCACCTGGTTGGTATTATAACGAGGTGTAACTATTGTTTTACCAATATGAGCTATTGGTAACCTTGAGTTGTCGGCTGTTACCACCACACGATTTCCTTTGTACTCAGACAAATTTTGCAACTTCTGTCTATCACCCGTCATATGATTTGAGCAGCCTGAGTCTACGATCCAATCATTCTCGTAGTCAATCCTTTCCGGTGTTGTTGCTGTGAGAGCTAGTTCTTCTTCCATAGCGAGTAACGCATCGGCATCCCAACTGTCTTCGCTATCTTCTTTAGAACTGGAGGTAGCAATGTTGCTCTCAGTAGGCTTCTTCTTGGACCAACAATCTTTCTTCATGTGGCCCTTCTTCCCGCAGTTGTAACACTCGCCATCGAACCTTCTATTGTTGTCGCGATTATTCGAAACTCTCCCTGGACGAGAGCCGAACCCTCCCTGATGACTTTTTGTCTTGTCACCAGTCTTTGTAGATCCGCCTTTGTGCTGCTTTGAACCGCCTTTGCTTTGGTTGGTGTAGAGCGCTTCCTCCTCACCCTTTAGCAAGACTCCTCCAATTTGCTTAGCCATAGCTTCTTGTCCGGCCAGCAAATTCTCAAACTCAACAATAGATGGTTGTGTCGGCCATTCTTGTACTGCAGCAACAAAACCTCGGTATTCAGGTCTCAAGCCATGGATAATTATTCTTTTTATCCTAGCTTCCCCAATAGCAGCTGTCGGATCTAAGTCTGAAATTTCGCGACATATCGACTTCACCTTGTGAAAATATTGGGCAACTGTCATCTCGCGTTGCGCCATCGATACTAGTTGGTTCTCTAGAAGTTGCAATTTTGTATCATTCTTCTTTGAAAAGAGTGTAACGAACGTGTCCCACGCTTCTTTCGGTGTTTTGGCATCCCGAATATGCTCCAACATTTCTTCTTCTATTGTGGTTTTTAAAGCAAACATCGCTTTGCCTGCTTTAATTTTCCACTTCCGCAAGATGCCGTTGGCATCTTCTGCCGTCGGTTGTGTAACTTCACTACCACCAACAACCTCCCACAAGTCTTGACCTTGTAGGTAAAACTCTATACACGTTGCCCACGTGTTATAGTTTTGGTTGTTGAGCTTCTTGATTCCTCCAAAGACTTGAAGATCACCCATCGTACCGGCAAAACTTTGATTATACCGATCAAGCTTGAGTGACAAACTTACAGAGTACTAAACTACTCTCAACACAAAGAAGCTCCACAAGGTTTATAATAACCTCAACAATAGTCTCAAGAAATCTTTTCTGATGTGGAAGATCAGTTAAAACTGCAACCACAGAGCATACTCGGAATTTCAAAAGACCAAAGCTCTGATACCAAATGTTGAATAAATTGAGTATAAAACTCTAACTTATCAAGAAGAAGAAAACCACTCTTTTAAAAGAACCTTACAAATTGCAAAGAAGAAGAACACTTAAGAAAGCTTTGATTCTTGGATGATAAACTCAAATACAAGAGAGGTATTTATAGGTTACAAGAATCAATCTAAACCACACAATAAAATAAACACAAATTAATCTAGACCATTCAAATTAAAAATTATCTACCAAATTCTCACCTAACTAAAATGATGTAAGCAATGACATCAAATTAATTTGGTATTGACTTATTATGGGTTTGGATTTTGGGCTTCAAATGAGATGGACTAATTGGGCTAATATTGATTTTAACAGGAACTGATATAAATAAGTTGTTTGTTCCCTGGGCATGACAGTAATCGTTTTATTCAGTGAAGTATTGAGTTTTCTTTCTCTCCATTTTGACTTTCTTTCTCTTAATATTCATGTGTTAATCAACAAGGGTTGGAATATTTTGTGCGATTGTTTGTCGTTATCTAACTTCCACTGCATCAAAAAGTGAGTTGGTTTAGTCAGGTTTACAAATAGAGATGGAGTAATGTGTGAAATAGATGAGACAGAAAGTAGGGGAAAAATATGAAGATGAGAAAGAAGGTGTTAAGAGTATTTTGGTCCTTACTATTATTATATATTTTATTTGTCTATTTTTATCAATTTCCCTTTTTATTTCCTCTTTCTATTTTTTGAATCACAGATTATGAGTTTTTTTTTTTTTTTCCGTTTTCTTACCAAATGCAGAAGATTTGTCTTCCTGCTTGCACAAAATTGTACATTTCTTAGATTTAGAAATAAATGGTACACCAAAAAGAAGAGTTCATAAAGCTAGTATGAAATTCTCATTATTTAGCTCTCTCAATCAAAAGTGACAATTGCTTATTCCACAAGTTTTAGATAGACCGACGCGTAAATTATTTCCTGGGATCTAAGTCACACCACCCATCATTTCCCAATTTTCCTTTTCATAGAAGAACAAGATTTTTGCCACTGCCAATCATCTAATTAGGATAGCCTGTTTTTTCTTCTTTTTTTTTGTGCGCGCCTGTGTTATTAGTTTCTTTTACTTTATAAGGGAGATGATTAAGCAATTCTTCTTCAAAACAGAGAAAGTACTTTAAAAAATATGGCTAGGAATTCAACATTACATCAATAAATAGAGAGTTTGCTAATTTATTGCATATTTTAATTCAGGTACCTTCTATGTTCTACCTTCCTATAATGGAATGAATTCCCTATCTACCTTCCATCACAGTTATGGTTACTGTACAGTTGCTATATAATTCTTCCTTTCTTGATGTTGCAGGCATATCAACTAGACTGAAGAAACCAGGTTGCTTCGGTTCAGGCAATGTTGCTCCCATATTTGACAGCATGAGAACTACAGATGACATAGCTGGTCTGTCCTCTGGGAAGTTTTGAACGCATAATAAGCCCACCTGAACACATCGTAATGCTTCATAGTTGACACATGAATCCTCGAAACATGGATCAATTAGTTCCAAGGCTCTTTTTTCATTCCACAGCATCCATGCCTGCACAATTTGCAATCCATATGATATAATTCACCATAACTGTGAGTGTCAGAGAGAAATATGATGTTATATATCAAGTTTCCGCTTACATGTCCGAGAAGGTTGTGGTGGTGAGCAGGGTGAGAGAACCCTCTATTCCTTTTACCGCTTATTATCTCTAATAGAATCACGCCAAAGCTAAAAATATCAGATTTGATTGAATAAGTCCCTTCAATTGCATACTCTGGTGACATATAACCACTGCATAAAATTATTAAATATTAGTTCGTTCATTGATAAAGATATAAAATTATAGTTGATAAGACTTACTATGTTCCAGCAACTCTTGTTGTTTCTTCTTCTTGGTCATCATCCCTAAAAATTCTTGCCAAGCCAAAATCTGAAATTTTAGGTTTCAAGCTGTTATCTAGTAGAATATTGCTCGCTTTTAGATCCCTGTGAATAATTTGAAGTTTGGAATCTTGGTGGAGATAGAGAAGTCCTCTTGCAATCCCCGTAACAATGTCAAAGCGCTTTGGCCATGTCAATAATGGAGCTTTATTTTGATCTGCACAACATTTTCACCCACCAAATTGTACATAAAAAAGACTGTTAATGGTTTTGTTTAAGCAAACACAAAAAATTCTGAATAACATTAAGCTCAAGTAATCAAAATCTTTGTGACCAACTAGATTGCTTAAAAGAGGCAAGAAGCTCTAACCAAAGATTAAATAATCCAAACTTCTATTGGGCATGTACTCGTAGATCAACAGTCGTTCTTCTCCTTGGATACAGCTGCCCAATAGTCCTACCAGATTCCTATGCTGAAGTTTGGCAATTAAAATCACTTCATTCTTGAATTCTGCTGCTCCCTGTCTAGAATTCTTCGACAGCCTTTTGGCTGCTATTTCCTCTCCAGTCGAAAGATTGCCCTGCATATTGTTATATTATGCATAAAAGTACAAGAAACCTGTTTGCTGACTAAAGAAAAACAAAATATATGTAACCTTATAAACAGAACCAAAGCCACCAGATCCAATTAAGTTATCCTGAGAGAAATTGTTAGTAGCAGCAGCAATGGTAGACAGATCGAATAAAGGTACTTCAACGTCCTCCTCCTTCCTGCTTTCCTGACCTGTTAAATGGGCTAATGATTCAAAAAGAAACTGGATTTCAGTATATAGTATCTCTCTGATATGTTACAACTGTGATTTAAAAAAAAATTTGCATAAAAGACAATCAGAAACACTGAATAAATATCATTACCTTTTTGCTTCATTTTCTTCCAAATTAAGCGGAATATCAGGACCTCGGCGATAAATATGACAGAAATAACTGAAACCACTAGGATGGTATTATGTACTTTCTTCTTCGGTCCTACTACAACGGAAAAAACGAGTAAGATATTATGCATTATGATTTACCCTATTGACTAAGAATCTTATGGATCAAGGCTTACTTTAGCCTAGAAGTGAAAGAAGTAGCCTGTGAAGAACAAAATAAACTACCTAATTCTGAAGCTGGCACTCGTATGTATACTTCCTGTCCTCTACTATCTACGATATGCTTTCTGATATCAATCAAGTCTCCAAACCACATCAAACAGCCTCTGCCTCCTTCTCTTATATCGGAATTAGCATAAGCTCTACAAGAACAGTTCTTCAAGCACTTGGCCTCACATTCCTTGAGACTAATACCTTCAATTAATGAAACCTCTAGCAAGTCGGGCAATTTTATGCTACCAACCTGTAAGAACCCGTCTCCCCTTTCGCAATTTAGTGGAACGCTTCTCACACATGTTTTAGGCAAAGTCTGGTTGTATTGCAGTTGTGGTACAAATCCTTTCAAACACTCACAAATAGGGGTCTTGTCAATGCTGCAAACACTATTAGCACCACAATTCCCATAAATTCCACACGCATCCCGGGGTGCTGTGTAAATAATATCCCATACACTGGTCTTCTCCATCCATATTAGACACTGCATATTACCTGATTGGTTGAGCTTTAATAGCATAATGACTGGGTTGTTGAAAAAATCATAACTGTAATATAACTCATCCTCATTATGCACCAAAACTGGTTCAAAAAGCAAGTTTGGATTCTTAGGAATGCCTCCAAAGAAAACTCCATTCCAAGGTCCAGTACGGGTCATTTTCCCTGATCCCCTGTACATAGTCATCTGAGGTAAGACATGAATGTCAAGTCTGAAAGTAAAATCTCCAGGAGATGGGTCATCAGCACTTCTCCACGACGTTAAATATCGTTGTAGGCCAGTTTTCAAGTCCCACCCCAACTTCATGCCTGGCAACAATGTGTCTGATGGGTAATCAAAGCTTTGCCACAGATAGATTTCAGAACTCGTGCTAAAATTATCCCGAAGAACAAGGTTTCCTGAATCTAAGAGCTGTGCCACTGGATTTTCTACTTTCCTAGACGCATTTCCAGACCAGATAATGCCCTTTTTCTTGTCGAGAAGAACAAGGTTTCCATAGTTGTTAATACTTAAGACTCCATGGGAATCAAGAATAGGTTTGTTTCTATTTGCAACCCACACAACTTGTCCAGGACCCTCCTTATACCATAATCCCAAGTACCTACTCTTTGAGCTTCCAGGAGAGAAGAAGCCTAGCTCAAATCCTTGAGACGATGAAACTAATGTCTCGCCATCACGCATGGATCTTGTTGGGTTTATGGTATCAGCTGCTAGTGACAACTCCATGCTTAAGTAAACGATGAAAGAGCTAATGAAGGAGAAGAAAGAAAGACCCTCCATTTTATGCATCTATAAGAAAATACCAGAATGTTGGAAACCAAACATATGAGGAGTATAAAAATCTTACAGAGAAACACCAGTTTTGTAGCTTTCATTGTTCACATACACATTAGAAGACTTGATTTTTCTTTCCTCTTTGACAATTAAGCTGAGGGGTTGTCGTGAGAAGCAACTACTATCAAGTATGAAGGCACGATGACTCACCAGCCTAACTTGACTAGTATTGTGTTCAGGGCTCCTGTGGCAGTCAAGTTGAAACTGGAAGTGGTTCAGTCCTTATTGCCAACCCAGCCAAGGAAAATATGCTTGCAAAGCCTACACCGTCTCTAAACTATCCATTGGCAGAGTGTTCTGTTACGGTAAAAATCAACAATTTCGCGCTTGGCATTAGCAACAATTGCCTAGTTCCCTGCAAAACAAGCTGTACACAAACTTAGATAGCAGAAAAAAATTGCCAGACTCTCATTACAGTCAATATAAGCATCTCCAAAATATTTCAGTGTTAGTCAACTTGGAAAACTTGTAAGTGCATAGAAAATCATTGAATTGCAACCAATGTTACCGGAATGAAAGCAGACACTTGATCTAAAATTCCCTAATTTGTGCCTTCCTGGTGTCGGTTTTTACGCAATTTAACTTCTTCATAGGAGGAAGTTTCTGTGGAATACACAGGATTCATGTAACGACAATACAGACGATCCGAAACTTACGATACAAGGTAAGGTAGAAATTAATAAGGCCACTATATCAGAGAAAGTCATTCAATTATATATGAACTATCTATTCAACATAAGTATCAACCAAACTATTACCAACTTAACCCAAAATAAAAAAAATTAAAAAACTAAAATCATGATGTCAATCTAAGTGACCCTCAATAACTAGGGTATGTGAAACTTGAAGGCCTCATCATCTTTTGACCATCCAAAACAATAAATATTAAAAATTACTGGTGTATCAATAAAATTAGCTAAACCCTTTTGTTGGACACCATAATATTTCAGGTCGATTTCCTATTTCCTTCAAAATGCTGAGTACCCACAGGTCCTTTCATGACATCAAAAACATGTATCACAACTAGAGTTTTTGAGTTGAAAATTTCAATTCAGATATGAGTGTGTGTAAAAAAAAAAAGTGAAATTGAAAGCAAATGATTCAGACAAGTTTAATAAACTGATTTATCATGTCGAATAATAAAAAATGTGTGATGGATTTGCTATTAGAGCTCATCTAAGTGAAAAGAAGTAACCTGCGAACAACAAAATAAAATTCAAAGATGCTTTCTGGTCTCATCAGTCAGGTCACTCTATAATCTCTGCACCATGCAATCGAGAAAAACCTTTCCTCCTCCAAAAATCGGTGTATCAGAATAAGCTGTACAGATCAAATTGTTCAAGACAGCACTCAACCTCAAATTCCTGAACACTACTACTTGAAATAACTAGACTACTGACTCACACGTTTACTCATGGAGAATGAAATCAAAGAGAATCTAAGTTTTTAGATTCCTCTCTTTTTCTGTCAACTTAATTCGTGTGGGTCCACGTAATTTGATTACTAATATAGAATTTAAAATTCCTATAATTAGTAAAGGTTACTGAGTGAAACCTTCTAGCACCAACCTGTATAAACCTGCCTCGCTCCCTCCACTTTTAGAATTTGGTTGAAAGGAGTATTTTTGTCTGTGTAACAACTAAAATATTTGAAATAAGCTTTTAAATTTTTATTTTTATGTATTTTTAATTTTATATTAAGTTCAAATAAGGTTACTTTATTACACTGATTTTAGACTTTTATTGTTTGGTCTTATAATTATTTTTACTGGAATTAAAATAATTTTTAAAAAAAAGGTAAATTACAATAAAGTACCTAACTTTTAGTATATATACAATTAAATCATATTTTTAATCAAAACTATAGATAAATACATTTGCCTAACTCGTTGACCATTAGCGTTAAAAGTTGATCAATCAAATATTATGAAATGTTTAAATTACTCCTAAGTACAAATTGGTTAAAAACAATATATAATTAAAAAATTATTGGAAGAGATTAGGTGGTCGTTAATCTCCATTAATAACGATCTTCAATAACGGAGTTGAAGGAGAACCAGATCTACATTGATGAAGATCAACGATCTCAGTTAATGGAGATTTGATTCTCTTTGGAAGAGAACCAAATCTCCTGAATGGAGATCTCCATATCCATTAAAAGAGATATGAGTTCCTAGATCTTCTCCAAAATGAAACAAATCTCTCGGAAAAAAAAATCTTTAATTTTTTTATAATTTTTTAAAAAAATTGTGATCGATAATTTTTTTTCCCTTTTAAAAAGAATTATTATTTAATTTCTTTTAAAGATAAAACGAACTTATTACCCTTTGAGCATCTTCTAGCACTAACGATCAACATATTAGTTAAAAGTACATGTAATTTTAGTAAAATTACGTCTAATTGCACATTTACTAGATATCGAGATACTTTATTACAATTTATCCTAAAGAAATTGGAAAAAGCTAAGCCAAACCACAAATAACTTCCACTACTCATTTATCACAAACCACTTAGCATCAGTTAATTACATTTTCTCCATTTGTCTTAAATCTTTTTGAAATGCAATAAAACATTCTAGAGGTAATTCTCAACTTATTTGTAGAAATGCCTTCCACTTCCAGATTGAAAAGCCATTTTCATTCTTCTAAATTCTCTTTTCACTACTACAATTTTGTCATTAAAAACTCAAAGAGACAAATGTATTCTACTTGCTAGTAGCAGTAAGTATGAGAATATTTTGATATGGCAGAATTTTGGAGTTAATTAATAAAGAAAGTAATCTGTCAAGTGCCTGCTTGTGATTGAAGCTAGAGATTTTGATCCTTCTCTTAAGTAGAGATTTAGAAAGGTAAATAATCTTTCGAACGGAGATGACAGTGGATGAAAAATACAATCGAAGGTCATTATTTCGGCTGTTTACATGGAACATTTGATCTTATGAATGTGTAAGCTGTTTGGAAGTTATTTGTAGATTTTGAACAACTATCACCCTAGTCTATATTATTATTTAGAAAAAAAAATTAATTTATCGTGATTAACCAAATCATTAATGTTACGAAATATATGCAAAGCCACAGAGACTATATAACCTCCCTGAAGTAAACTGGATCTCAAAATATCTGTAATAAAGGAATACCATGATTTTCGTAGTTTTATAAAGACATTTTAATATCCTCCAATGACAGAAATGAGAACTATTGATTTTGTTAATTATAGTTGGTATTGTTAGTAATCACTAGAACCAAAAACTTAAGTTTAAGCTAAATCCATCTGTTGAGAGTGAAAGAAGAATGCCGTTGCAGTGAAACGATATCACTTCTGTTAGTGGTGATAAAGACGTGTTCTTGAGGATGAATAAAGAATCAAAAGTTCGGGCTGCAGAGGAATGCAAATTGGTTTGCTTGAATAACTGTTATTGAATTGCATATGCTTACCATACAAGAAGTGTGTGTTCCCTCTGGAAGGGAGAGCTGTTGAATCCAGAACAATTCTGACAAACATATATCTCAAGCTTTCTGCTTTTGAGTTTCAAAATCCCGTAGGTCATTTTATTCAGTCTATCAAGTACTGAGTTAGAGAAATGAGAAGATAAAATTTTGTTCTGTTAATTTTTCTCTAATGACTTTAATTTTTTCTATGACACATGCTCTGTAGAAAAATAAGAAGCTGATATGGATAATTGCAATGGTTGTTGCTTTGAAGTGATTATTCTTGCTTCTTACATCTTTTGTCATTGGACAAGAAAATACAAAGAGGGAGGTAACTTTGTGTTAAATTGTGAAGCCTGAATCAAAATCATTGTGCTTCGCAATCGGGGATATGAAACCGCAAGGGAGAGTCGCGACCTGGTAATCAAGAGAGAGAGTCGTGTCACTCGTGTGTGGATTATAGTGATTTTTGGCAAACTTGTGACTTGAAACAACGACCCTAGGCTAGCGGTTTGCTATTGGTCACCACTAACGACCTGAAACAATGACCGTAGGCTAGCAGTATGTTACTAATCACCACCGACGAGGAAGAACAGAAACCATAGGCTCGCAGTTTACACTAGCAGTTTTTTGCGGTGACGGTTTTACTCCAAGGTTTTAGCATTTGAACCCTTGTATTCTGAGGATTAGTTACATGAGAGAAACACACGAGAAGAGAGAGAAAAACAGTACCGTTTTTTGAGTGTGTGCTTTGTAAACATTTTTTGATAGTGGAATTGACTGTTGGTGCGTTCTATGAACGTAGAAATCACATTTATCATCGAACTACGTAAAAATCTAGTCTCTTTTATTGTTCTTCGTACTTTCTTTTGCGTATGTTATTTATTATTCTTTGAGTTTGCATATATATTCTGCAACACTTCGGTTCCCATCTCTCCACTGTATGCACACATTTACATGTTATTACGTGTCTTTGTGCGTGTGTATGAAAATCTATTGGATAGAAGCCAGGATATGTTACTATTTGATAGGAGTATGAGCATTGGAATATGTAAGAATGAACTCTCCGATAAGGTAAGTTTAAATAAACTTGTTTGCCAATGTTCAGCTTCGCCAGAGTATCTGCAGCTACAGATGACTTCTCTACACACAATAAGCTGCTAGAAGGTGGCTTTGGACCTGGATCATTTCCGGGAAAACTATTAAATGGACAACAAGTTGCAGTGAAAAGGCTTTCAAGGCAGCCAAGGCAAGGACTGGAAGAGTTAAGAAAATGAGACAGCTTACAGCTAAGCTCTAGCTATCAAGGGCCTCTTCTCAATCAAATCAGATATGTTTAGCTTTGAAGTATTGCTGTTAGACACTGAGTAGCAAAAAGAATAGTGTTAGCTTTATGGCCAGGAATAGTGTTAGCTTTATGGCCCGGTTGAAGCTGTAGATGCATAGATTTTTCACATTAAACTGTTAGCTTATTTTGCGTTTTAAAGATTAAGCAATTCTGCTTCATATTAGAGAAAACAAATATTGAAAAACGAGAGGTATTCAACATTGCATGAATTCAAATACTGCTAGTCCTTTGCATATACTATCTCAGGTACCTTTCCGTAATGGCACCACATGAATTCGACCTTTTCATTAGCGACAGTGAATGAATTCTCTATCTACCTTCCAGCGTAGTTATGGTTACTGAATTTTTGGTATGTAATTCTTCTTTTCTTGATGTTTCATGTGTAGCAACAGAGCTGCTTTCATTGAAGAAACCAGGCTGTCGCGGTTGAGGCAACGTTGCTTCCTTGTTTGCCAGCATGAAAACTACAGATGACATAGCTGGTCTCTCCGCTGGGAACTTTTGCACACACAGTAAACTCACTTGAACACATCGTAATACTTGAGATTTGATACACGAATCCTCCAAACATGAATCCATTAGTTCCAGGGCTCTTGCTTCATTCCACAGCAGCCATGCCTGCATTATTGCAATGCATATGATGTAATTCACCATAACTGTGAGTGTCAGAGAGAAATATGAAATAGCACATCAAGCTTCTGCTTACATGTCCCAGAAGGTTGTGGTAGTGAGCAGGGTGAGAGAACCTTCTATTCTTTTTCCCACTTATTATCTCCAAGAGAAGCACACCGAAGCTAAAAACATCAGATTTTATTGAAAAGATCCCTTCAATTACGTACTCAGGCGACATATAACCACTGCACGGAAATATTGAATATAAGCTCTTTTACTGATAAACAAATATGATTATAGTTGATAGAACTTACTATGTACCAATAACTCTCATTGTTTTTACTTCTTGGTCATCATCTCTAAAAATTCTTGCTAATCCAAAGTCTGATATTTTAGGATTCAGGTAATTGTCCAGTAAAATATTGCTTGCCTTTAGATCTCTATGAATAATTTGAAGTTTAGAATCTTGGTGGAGATAAAGAAGCCCTTTTGCTATTCCCATAACAATGTCAAAGTGTTTTTTCCATGACAATAATGCAGCTTTCTTTTGATCTGCACATCATTCCCACCCATTGTAAATGTCACGGACACAGTAGATTGGTTACAGTTTTATGTTAACAAACACAGAATTCAAAATAGTTGCTGAAGAAGCAAGAGGCACGAACCGAAGATAAAATAATCCAAGCTTTTATTCGGCATGTACTCATAGATCAACAGCCTTTCTGCGCCTTGAATACAGCTTCCCAAAAGTCCTACCAGATTTCTGTGTTGAAGTTTGGCAATTAAATTTACTTCATTCCTAAACTCTTCTGTACCCTGTCCAGAATTATTTGACAGCCTTTTCACTGCTATTTCCTCTCCAGTGGGAAGATTGCCCTGCATATCAGTGTATGAAATATGCATTTTGTTTTCTAATTTTTACTTAGCTAGATGCTTAGGAGTACAAGAAATCTTTTTCTTTACCGTGGAAAAAGATGTAACTAGTATTACCTTGTAAACGAGACCAAAGCCACCAGCTCCAATTAAGTTTTCATGAGAGAAATTGTTGGTAGCAGTAGCAATGGTAGACAGATCAAATAGATGTACATCAATGTCCTCCTCATTCTTGTTATCCTGGCCTGTTAAATGAGCTAATGATTTGAAAAGAAGCTTCATTTTAGTATATCTCTGCAATAAAATGTTATGTTCTAAACGAAGAAAGTCAGCAAATGAGGAGTATTATTGACCTCTTTTCTTTGTTTTCCCCCAAATTATGCAGGTTAGCAGGCAGAGGCTCACGCCAATAATTATCGAAACCACTGCTATGGATTTCTGTTTTCTTTTCTCATTCAAATCTAACACAGAACAGACAACATAATCACAACTATTTTGTTAAAAACTTCTAATTTTTTTTCTCAGGTAAAACTAATCTGGTCTTTTTCAAGCTTCTGTATCTATATTTTGAGAATACTTTCTCAAGATAAAAGATTCAATCAGGACAAAAAATTCTTATCTTGTTTACGCCAGCCAAAATAGTTTGAGAACCGAATCACGTAGTTTACCTGTATTATATGTTCATTAAGTATTGATTGGTCTATTCCATCTTGTGTCTGCCATTCAATCTTTAATTTCATGTTAGCAAGATACAGATTTTCCTAAAACCTGTATACTAAAAATTCATTTTGACTTACCATTTCAACTGAAGGAATTCTTAAATAAACCTTACTGTAACGTAAAAACGAAGAGAGTAGCTTTGTTAATAACAAAATAAACTACCTGGTTCTGCAACTGGCACTCGTATGTAGATATCATGTCCCTCTCTGTTGTTTCTGATATCGATCAGGTCGCCATACCATATCAAACAGCTTCTGCCTCCACTTACATTGAAATTAGCATAAGCGCTACAGGAACAGTTCTTCAAGCACTTGGTCTTACATTCATCAAGACTCATACTTTCATTCAGATAAACATCTAGCAAGTCGGGCAATTTTATCCCCTTGAACTTCATAAACCTGACTCCACTTTTGCAATCTGATGGAAAACTTTTGACACATGTAGGCAAGGTCTGGTTGTGTTGTGATTTGGGCATGAACCCTTGTAAAAACTCACAAATAGGTGTCTTGTCAATGCTGCAAACACTATTAGCACTACATTTCCCATAAATTTCACATAAATCATCCGGCGCTGAGTACACAAGATCCCATCTAGAGCTCCTCTCTTTCCATATCAGACGCTGAAAAAAACCCGAATGGTTGAGTTTTGTTAGCATAATTACTGGGTTGTTGAAAGACTCATATCTGTAATAAATTTCATTTTTATCATGCACCACAATTGGCTCAAAAAGCAAGTTTGGACTTCCAGGAACTCCTCCAAAGTAAACTCCATTCCATAGTCCAGTACGGGCCATTTTCATTGATCCATTGTATAAGAATATCTGAGGTAAAACATGAATGTCAAGTCTATAAGTGAAGTCTCCGTAGGATGGATCATCAGCACTTTTCCATGACGTTAAATAGCGTTCTACTCCAGTCTTCAAGTCCCACCCCAACTTCATGCCTGGCAATAGTGTGTCCGATGGATAGTCAAAGCTCTGCCACAGGTAGCTTCCAGAACCTGTGCTAATATTATCCCTAAGAACAAGATTTCCAGTATCTAAGAGCTGTGCCACTGGATTTTCTACCTCTCCAGATGTGTTGGATGACCAGATGATGCCCTTTGTTTTATTGAGAAGAACAAGGTTTCCATAATTATTAATTGTTAAAACTCCTTGTCGATCAATAATGGGGTTGTTTCTATTTGCAACCCACACAACTGTCTCAGGGCTTTTCTTATACCATATTCCCAGGAACCTTTTCATCGAACTTCCAGAAGAGAAGAAGCCTAGCTCAAAGCTTTCACGCGATGAAACTAATGTCTCACCATCATGGATGAATCTTGTTGGAGTTATGGTATCAGCTGCGAGTATCAACTCAATGCTTAAGAAGAAGATGAAAGATCTAAAGAAGAAGAAGAAGAAGAAATAAAGGCTCCCCATTTATAAATCTATACAAAAATTGTCAGAATGTCGGGAACGGTGCATATTATAACAAAAAATGGAATCTTGCAAAGTATTGCATAACTTCTCTATCTTGATTGTGTGCTCATTCAACTTTTGTTTTAATAGAAGACTAAAATTTCTAGGATATTTCCCTGATGAAGGAAAGGAAAGGACAGTTGAATTACTGGAAGTGGAAATAAGCATATTGTCTGATGTTGTCTCAGTACTTATCAACATCACTTGTCTCCAAAGCAACCAGATTGGCAGAGAAATTGGTTGAGTTGCCATTTTTGACCAATAGAAAAGCCTAAAGTCAGTGGAAGGAAAAAAAAAAACAGAGACTTGTGGAACCCACGAAAGCAAGGTTTCATCAAAAAGTCAATCATTACAATTTTTGGTATCCTGAGCCATGAGAAGAATCTATGGTCAATGTTTGTTAGTCATTCTGATAAGAAATAGATATAAGTTGGAACTAGATTTCAAAATTTCTGCAACATGCATTTCTTCGTACTTCTTCCTGGTTCTTTCTTGCATCTTTACAATGGAAGAGAAAATTTAAAAGAGCAAGATAACTTGGATCATTGATCATATCACATACAATTTCCCAGATAGAATCAGATGCACCCAAACAGCTTATGCTACAGTCATTGTCAGAAGTTTGAACTTTGGATCACAACATATCATAATCGTGGTATGAAACATGTATACAGTTTCTGAAAAAAGCCTAAATCAAAGACCTTACCTGCATATACTATGGTCTCGGAGTGTGTAATCACTTGTCCTTGTCAAAAAGGGTGGCTTGAATTTTGAAGTTTGGCTTTGTCAAAAAGTTTTGGTTTGAATTTCTTTTCCACCGAAAGTTGTTTTGTCATCTTGCTCTCTCATTTGCCTATAAATAGGCTTGTATTCAGCACACATAGAACACACACAAGGGAGAGAGAATAGAGAGAAGAAAGGGAGAGAAAAGAAAGAGAGAATTTTGTGAGAAAATTTTGGGGTGTGAAATATTGTAAGGGGTTTTGTGAGTTATCCTCTTGGGGTATTAGAGTGAGATCTCTAATTATGTACACACCATAAAATTTTCTGATATAGTGGAATTGCTCCTCCTGGTCCGTGGATGTAGGCTTGTTCTTAGCCGAACCACATAAATTTTTGTGTCATTTATTTTCTGCTATTTTAATTTTGTCGTCTATTTTATTACATGTACTATCTGATCCTGCTCCAAGCTTAACAAATTGGTATCAGAGCTTCCGGTCGTGTTCCAGGCTGCTAGAAAATTCTTAGTATGCTCTGTGGTTGCAGCATTGTCTGATCTTCCACATCAGAAAAGAATTATTCTTGAGATTTGCTGATTTTGTGCTGTGGTGTGGAAAGTACATGTCTAGGAAAAGTTCTGGCTAAGGAAAGACTTGGTACTTAAGCGTATCCGTTGTGACCCACCTCTCTTTCCTGGGAACTTACCTGGTGTACTGTTCACTACTACGTACACTATTCAGTATACAGTGTTCGTGAATAGTGCATTGCCTAGTGGGCCCTACGCGGAATAGTACCACGGTGAACAGTGTTGCATTGAATACTGTGTTGGTGAATAGTGAATTGCCTGGTGGGCTCTACACGGTGAATAGTGTGCTGGTGGCCCCACGGTGAATAGTGTGAAGTCGTGAAATTTGATCGAAAGATTAATTTCACTTTATGGCAAGTTCGGATGCGTGCTGTTCTTGTTCAAAGTGGAGTTCAGAAAGCTTTGAAAAGTGATAAACCAGCTGATATGAAAGATGCAGATTGGGAGAACATCGATGAAAAGGCCCGTTCCGCTATTCAGTTATCTCTCTCTGATGAAGTTTTACGTGAGGTCATTTCTGAAAAGACCACAAAGGCGTTGTGGGAGAAACTTGAATCTCTCTATTTGAAAAAGACCCTCACAAATAAACTTTACAAGAAGCAGTGTTTATATTCACTCCGTATGAGTGAAGGTACATCTCTTGGTTCTCATATTGATGAGTTTGAATCTCTCATCATGGATTTGCAAAATCTTGATGTCAACATAGAAGACGAAGATCAGGCGCTGCTGTTGCTGTGTTCGCTACCTTCCTCATATAGACATTTTAGAGAAACTATGTTATATGGAAAAGACACAATTTCTCTGAAGGATGTCAAAACTGCTTTGGAGACTAAAGAGAAGATTGACCATGATATCACTGGGCAATCTTCTAATAGTCAGGCACAAGGTCTATATGCTAGAGGAAGACCTGAACAAAGGGGAAGACCACAATATCGAGGCAAAAGCAGAGGAAAGTCAAAACACAGATCAAAATTTAGAGGCAGAGATGTCATATGCTGGTACTGTAAAGAACCAAGTCATGTTCGAAGTAAATGTGACAAGCTGCAAAAGAAAAGAGAAAATAAGGTCACTCCACAGAATGAAGAGACCGCCCAAGCTAGTGTTGCTGAAGAAAGAGCTGATGTTCTGTTCGTGACAGAAGACCGTTTCAATTCCAATAATGAATGGATTATGGATACTGGTTGCTCCTATCATATGTGTCCCAACCGAGATTGGTTTTCGACATATGAATCTATTGATGGAGGTATTGTTTTGATGGGAAATAATGCCCAATGCAAAACTGTTGGCATAGGAACAATTCGTATCCGAATGCATGATGGCATTGTGAGAACATTGTCTGATGTGAGACATGTTCCAGACCTAAAGAAGAATCTCATCTCTCTTGGCACTCTTGATTCAAATGGGTGCAAGTTTTCAGCTGAAGGTGGAGTACTAAGAGTTAGCAAAAGTGCATTGATCGTGATGAAGGCTAAGAAAGCTGGTAGCCTTTATATACTGCAAGGTTCCACTATTACAGGCTCTGCAGCTGTTTCAGAATCATCTATGCCTGATTCAGAGGTTACAAAATTATGGCATATGAGGCTCGGACATATGAGTGAAAAAGGTCTAACTCTGCTAAGCAAGCGAGGACTTTTGTGTGGCCAAAGTACCGGTAAAATGGACTTCTGTGAGCACTGTGTGTTTGGAAAACAGAAGAGGCTAAGCTTTGGTATTGGAATTCATAGAACCAAAGGGACGTTGGATTATATTCACTCTGATCTATGGGGCCCATCGCCAGTTCCATCAAAAGGAGGAGCTCGATATTTATTGACCTTTATTGATGATTTTTCAAGAAAGGTCTGGGTGTTTTTCTTGAAGAACAAAAATGATGTTTTTGACACTTTCAAAAGTTGGAAAACTCTGATCGAGAAGCAGACGGGAAAGCAAATCAAAAGACTCCGAACTGACAATGGTTTGGAGTTCTGCAGTGGAGATTTTAATAGATTTTGCGAAGACGAGGGGATCGTTAGACATCGTACAGTAGTCAAAACTTCTCAGCAGAATGGGGTTGCTGAACGCATGAATAGGACTCTTTTGGAAAGAGCCCGGTGTATGCTTTCAAATGCTGGACTGTCCAAAGACTTTTGGGCTGAAGCAATTTCCACAGCTTGTTTCTTGGTAAATCGCTCACCGTCTACAGCAATTGAGTTCAAGACTCCTGAAGAGGTATGGTCTGGTAAACCTGCTGATTATTCAAATTTGAGAATATTTGGATGCCCTGCATATATGCATGTTAGTGAAGGGAAACTAGAACCAAGGGCAAAGAAATGTATTTTTCTTGGTTATGCATCTGGGGTCAAAGGATATAGATTGTGGTGTTTAAATCCTAAATCACCCAAATTTGTTATTAGTAGAGATGTTACTTTTGATGAATCTGCTCTACTAACGTCGAAAAAGGAGTCTTCAGTTTCTTCTGATACAGATAAGATAGATGGTGCATCGAAGCAGGTGGAGCTTGAAGTTCCGTGTTCACCATTGATGCCTCAAAATCCTAATATTTTAGAATCTCAATCAGAAGAGGAGATTGATGTTGAAGATGTGCCTCAAGAGGCAAGTCATAGCATTGCTGAAAATAGACCACGAAGAGAAATAAGACCACCACAAAGATACACAGACTTTGTTGCATATGCTTTAACCATTGGAGAAGAGACAGACTCTGTTGGAGAACCTGTCACATATACTGATGCTATTTCTTCTGTTGATTCTGCAAAATGGTTAATTTCTATGCAGGAAGAAATTGAATCACTTCACAAGAATGATACATGGGTACTTGTGAAACCACCAGCAAAGCAGAGGATTGTTGGCTGCAAATGGATCTTCAAAAGGAAAGAGGGAATTCCAGGAGTTGAGGATGCAAGGTATAAAGCACGGTTAGTAGCTAAAGGCTACAGTCAGGTACCAGGTGTGGATTCTAATGATATTTTCTCACCTGTTGTAAAACACAGTTCTATTCGTGTCTTGCTTGCATTAGTTGCCATGCATGATTTAGAGTTAGAGCTGTTGGATGTTAAAACAGCATTTTTGCATGGTGAGCTGGAGGAACAGATCTATATGCAACAGCCACAGGGTTTTATTGTTGAAGGTAAAGAATATCATGTTTGCTTGCTGAAGAAATCATTGTATGGTTTGAAGCAGTCTCCAAGACAGTGGTATAAACGATTTGATTCGTTTATGATTGGTAATGGATACTCAAGGAGTAACTATGATAGTTGTGTCTATTTTCGAAAAACGGATGATGGCTCATTTGTATATTTGCTTCTTTATGTTGATGACATGTTGATTGCAGCTAAGAAGTTGTCAGATATTGACAAGTTAAAGAAGCAGTTGAAAAATGAGTTCGAGATGAAGGATCTTGGTGCTGCGAAGAAGATCCTTGGCATGGAAATAAAGAGAAATCGAAAAGAAGGAAAATTATTCTTGACCCAGAGAGGATATATTGAGAAAGTTTTGGAGAGATTTGGTATGAAAAATGCTAAACCGGTATCTACTCCATTGGCCGCACACTTCAGATTGTCAGCAGCTTTATCACCCAAGACAGAAAGTGAAAAGAGGTATATGAGTCGAGTCCCCTACTCCAGTGCAGTTGGTAGTATTATGTATGCTATGGTTTGTACGCGTCCAGATATTTCACATGCAGTTAGTGTTGTTAGTAGATATATGTCTTGTCCCGGGAAAGCGCACTGGAATGCAGTGAAATGGATTCTGCGATATCTACGTGGAACTTCAGAAGCATGTCTGGAGTTCAGTCGGAGTAACAGTTATCTAGTCGGGTTTGTCGACTCTGATTATGCAGGTGATCTTGACAAAAGGAGATCACTTACAGGATATGTATTCACTCTTGGTGGAAGTGCAGTTAGTTGGAAAGCTTCTTTGCAACCTGTTGTAGCATTATCAACAACAGAGGCAGAATACATTGCTATTACAGAGGTGATAAAGGAAGCACTCTGGCTTCGAGGATTGTGTGGGGAGCTTAGATCTTGTTCCGATGCCACTACTATTTTCTGTGATAGTCAAAGTGCAATTCATTTGACTAAAGACCAGATGTTTCACGAAAGAACTAAGCATATTGATATCAAATTTCATTTTGTTCGAGATATCATTGCCCAAGGACAAGTTACTGTGAAGAAGATAAGTACTCATGATAATCCTGCAGATATGCTGACGAAATCTCTTCCAAATGTGAAGTTCAAGCACTGCTTGGACTTGATTGGTATTTCAAACTGATGAAATATTTTGTCAAGGTGGAGCGATACTGCTATTGATCAAAATTCAATCCAAGGTGGAGATTTGTCAAAAAGGGTGGCTTGAATTTTGAAGTTTGGCTTTGTCAAAAAGTTTTGGTTTGAATTTCTTTTCCACCGAAAGTTGTTTTGTCATCTTGCTCTCTCATTTGCCTATAAATAGGCTTGTATTCAGCACACATAGAACACACACAAGGGAGAGAGAATAGAGAGAAGAAAGGGAGAGAAAAGAAAGAGAGAATTTTGTGAGAAAATTTTGGGGTGTGAAATATTGTAAGGGGTTTTGTGAGTTATCCTCTTGGGGTATTAGAGTGAGATCTCTAATTGTGTACACACCATAAAATTTTCTGATATAGTGGAATTGCTCCTCCTGGTCCGTGGATGTAGGCTTGTTCTTAGCCGAACCACGTAAATTCTTGTGTCATTTATTTTCTGCTATTTTAATTTTGTCGTCTATTTTATTACATGTACTATCTGATCCTGCTCCAAGCTTAACAGTCTCGGAGTGTGTAATCACTTGTCCTTGTGAAATGCTATCAGTGACACCATCAACAGCAACGGAGAACTGCATACCAGAGAAAGATAAAATCAGCCACAAAATCAATAAAGAAACTCTCCTACTCAGCATATTGTTGATGTTAGCCATTGATAACTCCTGCAGAAACCATTATAAGAACTAACTATAAACTAAAATGGCAATCATAAAACAAATGAATTAATATAATAACGTGGCCTTGACCAGTGACTTTTGAATTGAAATAGCTTTAGACAATCATCCTATCAACGCATTCCAGCATTATTGAAGATGTTCTATTCTAAGTCTTCATAGAACCATGAAGTGAATGTAATTCACATCATTGCAATTTTATAATCATCTTAAGAAAGAAAATCAATATTGACCCTGTAGTTCTTCTCTTCAAATCCATTACATTTTCATTAAAATATTTGTAATTGTTGGCACTGACATTTTACCGTTGTTTTAGGGTCAATATTGGCACCTAAGACTCCATGGATGCAATCCTAAGTTTTTACTACTCATACATGCTACAAACTGATAATTGAAGTTCAGGTGTCCAAGTCTCATTTCTGCCCTATTTTTCACAGTCTCTTTTACTTTTAGTAGTTCTTCCGGTTTCAGGATAAGTTCTGACGTTTGTGCCTCATAAAAATCGGCAGCCTTTAAAGGGCTTTTTTTTTTTTTTTTTAGGGGTTTCTCTCATTCAACAAAAACCTAACTCACCAAAAATCCATTATCAGAAAAAAAAAATGTCACTAAAAGATCAGCTCAGTTGGGTTTAGCTTTGTTGATCCTCTCACAGAATTTATTCAAACGACTAATTTATTCAACAAATCAGATCCTATAGTTGGGAAATTTTTTATTTGGTTACGTCATACAAATTTTTTAATGCTGAATTTGGGTCCCAAAAATTAGTCAACAAAAGATTTGTAAGACTAAATGGTAGGAGGCAACACGGAAACAAATAACTAGTTAAGGCTTTTTCTTTGATCATCGATGACGTACAACCCATAAACAATCTTCTCACAAACGAATTTCTAATTATAACTGAAATTTTGAACATCTAAGATATTAGGCTCAGTTTTTCAAATTTCTTTTGACACATTTTTGCGGCAACCAAACACGCAAGCAAAAAAAAATAGTTACCTCTTTTAGAAGTGATTTTTTAAAGTTGCATGTTTTACAAGTGAAAATCGTAAGAGTATAGGCATGCAAAAGAGAGACAGATGTATTGTATGAATTGTCAAATAAAGATGAGCCGCACATCTCCTTATAGCAGAAATAGTGTGTATCTTCTCATTCATGTTAGTCCTACCATGAGTGAAATTAGCTACTGGAGACTGTAGCTGAGAATCAACAAGTGTTTGTTGATATACATACACTCAAGGTGTTTGACGAAAGTTCAATAAGAGATCTAGACATGCAAAGAAGCCATTGCTAGTCAGGTAAGCTCTTCTCTGTTTTTATTGAGATTTTTCTAATCTATACAAATTGATTCTTTACAATATATATATATATATATATATATATATGTGTGTGTGTGTGTGTGTGTGTGTGTGTTGTGTGTGTGAAATACACGTTGATTTAGCAACTTGCAACTAACTTAACAGAAATGAAAAACTAAGAAATCCTAACTGAATTTGCTGACATGGCAAATTCAGTTACAAGGAACTAATCAGCTGTGTTGGAACAGCTTTCTCTTAAGCTGAGTTTCATCAGCTTCTTCTTCAATCATAGCTATGCTAGCTGATACCTTCACACTATGAGCATTTATCAACATGTGGGAGTATATATTTCTCGGTTATGAGAGTATATATTCGGAAAAATAAAGGTGGGTCTAGTTTTAAATTGGATAGACATACAAGAGCTAAAAAAAATCTACAATTGTTGGAGTTTAATACTATTGTTTGCTGGTAATTGAAGTTATAGAGGCGGTTCTTTTTTCTTTGAATGCTCAATTTCAGTCCATTATTTCATGATAAAACGTCAGAACACAGACTTGAACTCAAGATTTAGCTATAAATGAGTATGAAACATGATCAACAAGGGAGAAAGAGAATACTATTATGTTTTCCAAAACAATTAATGGAAGTCAAAAATTTATCCAATACATATCCAGCACTTACTATCAAAGCATGGAAGTCTTTTCTCTTTTGACATTACCGCGCTTCCAAGTGCGAAACTGTGACATTATTGACAGAACAATTATCTGGCTTATTGCTGATAGGTGATGTTGCATTTGCTCTATTACTTCTAACATGTGAAAAAGCAGGTTGTTTTGGAGAAGGTAGTGGTGCAGTTTCATTGATAAGCACTGAGACAACATCAGACATGGTGGGTCTGTCTTCTGCACTTTCTTGAACACAAAGGAGACCTACGTTCACATATCTTAATAACATATGATTGGAGGATGCAACTTCTAACAATGGATCCTTCAAGTCCAATCCCTTGTCACTTGTCCACAAATCCCATGCCTAAAAACATCAACAAACACAAAATTATGGCTTTGAATATTCACTTGCAAAGATTGAAATTTCACTGGTAGAATCTTGACTATAAATATCAACAGCAGAGAGCATCTGTTTGTTTTATTTCACGGTGTGACAAGTTTAATGTCATGTAATACTCAGTATTCAACTTGGATCTCTAACTTCCCAAGTCATGAACAATATGGTGTCAAAGAGAGAGAGTCAAAAAATGAAAACCAATAACATAAAAAGAAAAAATGGATGCAGTTTTTGATTCTTACATAACCAAGAAGATTGAGAGAGGCGGTCTGATAAAAGCCAGTGTTCTTCTTGCCACTCACAATCTCGAGCAATAAGACTCCAAAGCTAAAGACATCTGATTTTATCGAGAAGAGGCCCTCAAGGGCATATTCCGGTGACATATATCCACTATAATATAACAATTAAAGCAGGATGCTTAGCAGATCTATAATTATAAATCCTTGCATAAATACAATAAGGTGGCTTACGTGTGGTGTGTAGGAGTTTTCAAAGTGGTTCATAATTTCATATACTTACTAAGTACCAACAATCCGATTTGTGTTCGCTTGTAACTCATTTCCCCCAAAAATTCTTGCCATTCCAAAATCGGATATTTTAGGGTTCATGTCTCTGTCCAACAAAATATTACTAGCTTTCAAATCCCTATGAATAATTCGCAATCTAGAATACTGATGGAGATAGAGAAGCCCTTGAGCAATCCCTTCAATGATCCGAACACGAGTGCCCCAATCTAATAACCTGCGTTTCGTTGGATCTTATTTACATAAAATGAAGAAGACATCAGCCAAAAATCAGTAGACCCCATAAAGAAAGAACTATAACAATAAAAACTATGGAGTATTAGATTTTGCATACCAAAGAGGAAACAATCCAAGCTTTTATTAGGCATGTACTCATAGATCAGTATTTTTTCGTCTTTTTCAATGCAGCAGCCGAAAAGTCTAACAAGATTATTGTGTTGGAGATTGGCTATGAGCTGTGCTTCATTCTTTAACTCCTCCCATCCTTGTCCAGATCTTCTTGAAAGCCTCTTCACAGCTATTTCATCTCCTTTCAATAATGTTCCCTGGAATGGTAGTTCCTGTTGTTAAAATTGTCTTAAAAAAATAAGCATATTAATTGCTCCTAAGAACATAAAACTCTTACTTTGTAAACAGGTCCAAAACCACCCTCCCCAAGCTTGTTTGCAGCCGAAAAATTCTCTGTCGCAGCACAAACGCTTGCAAAACTGAACAATGGCAATTTAACTTCATTTTTCTTACTTTTTCCAGGCTTATTTTCTTCAGTAAGCTCAGCGCTATCAGCTTTCAGACTCGTACCCAAATCAAATAGCAACAAATCCTCCCCTGTGTGGTGAAGAAAAATGAAATTAATCAAGGCAAGGACATTATTATTTACTGCTGAAATCATGCTATAGAGAAATATTAATTTACCCTTCCTTCTGAGCTTTCCTCTCACACAAAGCATAATGAAACTCAAAGCGACCACTATCAGAGATATGGTTAGTATGACAATTATCCATAGTTGCTTCTTGTTTCCTCTGTTTATGTTATATCTGGGATCTGCTATAGTCACATTGCTTGGATTTGATTCTATGAAACAAAATCAAAGAAGCTGATTAAAACAAGCAAGGAATGGATCGATTGAGAAATTGGGAATGGCAGAAGTTAATTCCGGATCAGCAAAAATTGTTAACGAAAAACAAGAACAAGAAGACACTTCAAAACAATATTTTGCATTATTCTTACCAGGGGAATTTTTTAACTCTGAAGCAGCAAGTTTAAGATAGAAATTTTTTCCATTACTATCACCATCTAAAAGTTGCTTCAGCTCAAGCAAATCATTGTCCCATACCAAGCACGACCCATTATCAAAAGCATAAGCAATCCAAGAACAATTTTTCAAGCTAGCTGATTCACACTCCATACTGCTCCTAACATCAACCTTCAGAGGATTAATAGGAAACTCAGCATTCTTGATGAGTGCAAACCCGTCCTTCGAAAGACTACTACTGTTGCAGCCCAATTGAGTTTTTCTCACACAGCGTCTAGCACCCTCCGCCCACGTCCCGTCAGCTTCCTGTGCCCAAGAATCGTTTGATTCAGATTTGAAACCTTGCAAGCAACGACATGGCATCTGTGCATTCTTATTGCAGATACTAAAAGCTCCACAACGACACGTAGAAGCCTTTAAGGTATACCATCCTTGAACACCTTCCGTCCATAATTGTAGCTTGAGTTGACCGGACACATCCAGCACTACCCTAGAAAATGTCGAGTCATTAATATCACCAGCAAAAGTTAAGTAAGAGTTCCCAAAATCATCTGAGGAAAAAGAAAGGTTAAAAAGTCCTTCAGCACCTCTCCAGTATATTTCTGATGACAGTGCCAGAGAGAATACACCTGGTGCAGGATCCTGTGAACTTTTCCATGATACCAACGAAGTCAATAGCGACGAAGCGAATGGATCATATCGAAGCTTCATTCCCGGCAAGAGAGTATCAGTTGGATAATCAAAGCTCTGCCATAGAACCTGGTAATTCTGGTCAATCAATATAAAATTACCTGAATCCGACAGTAAGCCATAAGAAGTGCTGCTACTTGAGGTATTCGTCACATGATAACTCAATTTGCCATCATTAATCGTAACGTTTCCACCAGAATCAATGCTTACACTAGCAGAAGAACTTAACATTGGATACTCTCTATTTGCAACCCAAACTACTGTCTGTGGAGAAACTGTTTTGTACCATATTCCCAAGTAATAATTGGTATTGTTTTTCGTGGAGAAAAATCCCAGTTCAAATCTTCCACCAGCTGATATGATAGTCTCCGGGTGTGTAATTGGACGGTTTGGAGTTATGGTATCAGCTGCAATGGATGACTTAGCAAAGTTGAAGACAAATAGTAAACTGATCATGCACATTAACCGTAACAATTTCTCCATTATGTGAAATGAACATTCCAAATACAGTATTTCTGCGAAGAGAAAAAAGGAAGAAAGACTTTTGTTCGAAGAAGAAGATTAAATCAATTTCCACCACAATTACTTTTCCAAGTCTTTCCCACTTAGTCAATCAACTTAGTCAAGGGGGAGATTTTTTATTTTATTTTTTTCATAATTAATAGATTTTAGTGCAGTTCACTAATTAAATACATTTAATTTTGTAAGAATTCTCAATTCTATATAGATTTTGTTACTTTTTTAAAAAACAAATGTAAATATAATTATATAAAATTTTAATGATTTGTCTTAAAAAATAATTTTTAATTGATAACAATTTAAAATCCACAAAATTCTATGAGGCTATGATAATTATGTAATTTGATGGATTTTAAACTATTATCAATCAAATATTATTATTTTTTCAAGATAAATCATTAAAAATTCATCTAATTAAACTCTAATGAACTTTATATTGAATACACTCCTAAGCAATTTATGCAAAATCAGTGACTTTTTTAATATACCGAAATTTTAATGAAATCTTTAAAAGTGTATATTGAATACGTCCAAATTTTAATGGACATTTTAGAGGTATAGATTAAATATACTCAGATTTCGGATGGATTCTGTAACACTCTGGATTGAATACACCTAGACTTTAAAATATTTTAAATTCCAATACACTCCCCTAAATGCAAAATAGAATCTCTAAGATTATGTTAGTACTAATCTTCTTCAAAAAATTTCATTTTTGTAGAAACCATTTTCATATGGATTAGACATCTTATTTCAAATTTTAATTCTTCAATCTCAACACGGATTGCATTTGAAGTGTCAATTAATGATTTATTTTACTTGATA